>CM040396.1:103270584-103590584 GCA_022702515.1 Ilyophis sp. 1 JC-2022 | reverse complement strand
TCTTACTATGACACACTATCACACCCGTGTCTTACTATGACACACTATCACACCTGTGTCTTACTATCACACCCGTGTCTTACTATGACACACTATCACACCCGTGTCTTACTATGACACACTATCACACCTGTGTCTTACTATCACACCCGTGTCTTACTATGACACACTATCACACCCGTGTCTTACTATCACACCCGTGTCTTACTATGACACACTATCACACCCGTGTCTTACTATCACACCCGTGTCTTACTATGACACACTATCACACCTGTGTCTTACTATCCATGTGTTTGATGGTGCCCCAGGGGTAAGCCATTGGGAGCAGATGGTTTGATGAATGAAACAATCTATTAACGTTAAACTAATAAATATCAGTATTACATGAAGGCTAAATAAATTGAGTTCCAACACCTATATTTTCCATAAAGGAAGGCAGAAGCGAACATGTCCATTTTTGAAGATCACAAAAGAAACATCCCTTTATTAACAACTAAGCCCAGCCCCACATTTAACCTCAATAATTGCATAATTAATTGAATTACGGAATAAATTATCGTTACAAACCTTGTGAGACTGCTTTGTTTCTGAATGGCTATTAACCCTAATAATCCACTAAATTACAAGTGGATTAGGGAATCAGGTACAGTACTTGAATTGATACCAGATACCAGGCAGGATGTATTTATACTGAAAATACAGAAATACTTTGTTCTGAAGTACCATTATGCAAATTACATCAAGATTTTTCTAAGCTCATAAAATATAAATCACAAAACACTCAATAAGTGTCGATCAGGGGTTTTAAACATTTTCTGATTCAGTTAAACATGGTTATATATTTTAAAAAGGTTTTATATTTAGAAATATTTTTTATAGTCATTGTGTAGTGGTTCGCGGCTGTTTTTTTTGTGGCTCTCGTCCTGCTTTCACGATTGTTAATCGATCTGATTTTTTCCACGTTCCGTTTAGTGGTTTGCCAGCCTCATTATTGTTTTCACCTGGACTTCTACCTGCAGTGTATTTAAATTCCTCACTTCCACTTCTCTGGTGCTTGATTGTCTCACGACATTGCATTCGAGCCAGGTATAGTCAGGTTCTAGCGACCTCCTGATATTAAACTCTGTTTATGTTCAAGAGGGACTTGCTATAGCTACTTAATCGGGTATAAGATTGTTTTCCGCCTGGTAGCGTTTTGTGCTATTTTGTACTTTGCTGTTCTCTCTGAGACAGTTTTTCTTTGTACTTTTGTTTTGATTTTACACTCTACCGGCTTTGAGATACGTATAGCCGAGAATGTTCTTTTGTTTTACTAAGTTTCCCGTTCTTAGCTCATTATGTGAGTTCGGGAGATTTAGTTTTATTCTACTAGTTTTAGTCGTTTTTGTGGGTTTATTTTCGTTTTGGCTGTCAGCCTTAAGAAATTAGTTTCCTGTCTTTTCTTTCTTCCTTTATTATTTTCTCCGCCTAATTATTGGTCCTCATGCTTGTGAGCTGACTTGTTCTGATCTCCCCACCTTTGCGTTTGAATCTCCGAACCATCAATAAACCCATTATTGCATATGAAGTCTGGCCAAAGACCCCCCTACAGTACCTTCAAAGACCCCCACGGACCCCCTCTTGAATTTAATTTATTTTCCAAGACATAAAGTCTTGTTTCATAGCAGTTTGGAAACTTTGTATGTCCAATCATTTACAAGACTTGGCATGACATAAAGAAGGAATTTGTGATATATACTGCAGACCTTTGCTACAGTATTCACCAAAGCCTTTCCCATTTCACCAGGATGGACAAATATTTATGGAGAAAACTGGAAATTATCCAGAAAAAAAATAAGACGAAGAAATGATGCGACCCTATGCCTTTTACAAGTAAGCATAATGCTTTTTTTATACATAATTTAGAGTTATACATTATTTTTATACTTGTATTTTGGGACTAGTATTTTGTAGTTTATTTTGGTACATTTACATCTGGGGTATTCTGTATCTTGTATCAAAATACGTATTTTTGTAGCCTACATCTCTGATTATAGGTCATTCCGAAATCTGTAACTATAAGACCAGGCTTTGCTAGTGGTGAGCGCCTTTACCTACAAAACGATTCAGAAACGCTGTCTCGCGGCTCGGTTTTGTATTCCTTTTTTCGGTCAGCTTTTATCTGGCACAGTGTGAACCAGAACTGAATGGCGATCGAGCGCCTGTTTCAAAGCTAAAGCTAAAATATACGAAACAGCAGAAACGCTTTGAGAGAGCAGAAGTCTTGGAGCTCTACGGCGCCGTTTCTTCGCCTAAGACCCCCGCGTCTCCAGGTTCGACTGGTCTGTTCCCTTCGAACGTTTTTGAGATTGACGCATCGAGGCAACAATACGTCCGTGTTGATATTTGGCTGTGAATCGAGGAAAATGCACATTGAGGGGAATTATTAAGCCTCCTATGTCTGCGGTTTCTCTTTGGCCGAGTATTCTTTTTTCGACTGCACGTTTCTGTCAACATCTACCACTCCTTAACATGTGGCTATAACAAGTGCTATGTCAGAGAGGAAAAACAACAGCTTTAATCACGGTAAAGGAGCGGGCATAACTACACTCCTAGAATAAAAGGGTTTCAATTAATGGTTCACCAGTTGGTAACAACTTGATAAGTGTGACTATCATATCTCTATGTGGATCTACAAAGGTTTTTAAGTTTCAATCAGCTCAAATGCAAAAAGTCATGAGTCAGTCATTGTGTCAGTTGGTAAGACTTCATAATGTGGCTGTCAATGTAATTCAGTCTTTGCTCAGGTAAGTTGACATTTTGAATGGTGAGTGCTTTTAAAACACAGAATAAAGATTTTTATAATTATATATAAACAAAGGGTAATTCTATTAGAAGGTTTTGACCTATGAAGTATAAGATGCATCAACCAGAATGCATTTGCTTAAGTTAATGGTCGGGCATTATGACATTTTCTCTAAACCCTAAAGATGAATATCGATTTGTAAATATATTATCAATAGTTGAATTCCAGAATATCAGAATAGTTGATTCCATTATTATTCAGGGGAATTCCACGCAAATATCATAATTTGGTCTGTTCTGTCTCACACCAAAAACCGTGCCAAAAACCAGATCAACCAAAAACCATGAACTGCAGCCTCTGTTCTAAATCCATTCTCTACAATGGGGAAAGAGGAGGCCTTATACACGGGTGACATCATTGTTTGGGGCTTGGTTAGGTCTCAATGACGTGTAAGAAAGTGGAACAAAGCCAATTGTTTCCAAAACGACGTTCAAAATACAAAAACAACAAAAAAGGTTTGAAAATTAAAGCCTCAATAAGGCCCAAAGCGTATATCTAGCTTTGGAGGAAGGAAGGCTATCTGCAATGCTGTCACTGGAGTGAGGTATGACATATTAAATAAGGATTTTTGGTTGGAGTTCCCCTTTTGAGTGAGGTGACCAGCTAAAGCACTTTTGCAGAGCACAGTTCTGGGGCCTACAGTGCTGGCTGGAGCTAGACGTCCCAAAGGAGAGGGCATAAATGCCTGCAGTTTCACCCAGGGAGAATGGGTGTCTATCAGCTTCGGGTATCTTTATTGCCATATTGCTCAATACCCCCCTGTGCAGTCCTCCAATGGCGGGTCAGGACTCTGCAGCAGGAAATAAATGTCCATCCAACTGCATGCATTTCAGAGGAAAATGCATGACAGTGAACAGCCGTCAGGCTTACAAGTGCAGTTGTGCATTCTAAAATGGAGTGGGGGAAGTGTAAGAACACGCGCGGTTTTCGGTAAATTCACAGGAAATTCTGACCGCATGCAGCACCAGCACCAGTTCTATTATTTTATGAATGATTTTGTTTTCCCAACAGTGACCTTCCACCCAGCGTGGAATACACGGGCAGTGTTGCGGCCACTAGCAGTACGCCGGTCGAATACCGCGGGCTCCCGCATCGATATGGCCATTTTGATTACTGCACAAACGGCTCTGCTTTTAAAAGGCCGAAAAGGCTCAGCATTTATTTTGTCCACTGCCTCAGGGTGCAATCGTACTCTGGCTTTATTTCATGCCCAGCGTGGCATGGCGTTTTGGAGAGCGGGTGGCACGTTTGACTGGGAAACAGACCTGAGACAAAGCAACACAGCACAAACTGAAACTACTCAATAGGGTGAGACTGGCGCAGTCCATAGAGTGGCCAACACTCAAACCCATTCATGATTTCCCCTCTGTGTGGTCACGGGTTCCATTCCTTGGCTTTGCCACTCTTCTTGCCCCCCCCCCCCCCCCCCCCTTCTGAATAAAGTGAAAAAATATATATATTTTAAACATTTACTTGAAAGGAAAAACACTATTCATAAAGGACCATGTTATTCTGTCTTCAATTATTTAACCTGACATGGTAACCTAGGTAACCTCCTGGCCCTGGGTTCCATTTTGAAAAGAGACAGGGCTTTGAGCCAGATATGATCATCATATGACACCAGTGACATGGAAACACATGTAAGGGAGAAAAACATCAGTCCCATTAATACGAGCTAACGTGCACTGGCTGCAGTGTGAAAGTTTCTCGATGCTCCGTGGGTAAGATACATGGTGCATTGTGTGGCTGAATGTGTTTCTCGATGCTCCGTGGGTAAGATACATGGTGCATTGTGTGGCTGAATGTATTTCTCGATGCTCCGTGGGTAAGATACATGGTGCATTGTGTGGCTGAATGTGTTTCTCGATGCTCCGTGGGTAAGATACATCGTACATTGTGTGGCTGAATGTGTTTCTTGATGCTCCGTGGGTAAGATACATGGTGCATTGTGTGGCTGAATGTGTTTCTCGATGCTCCGGGGGTAAGATACATGGTGCATTGTGTGGCTGAATGTGTTTAAATGTTCAGCGTGAGCCAGGGTTTATGGTGTCAGTGCATATTTACATCATCACAACATGTTACTGCTGAAGTTATTCATCATTTGCTGAGTGTAGAGTTTGTCTGTGCGTATGTCCTGCTGTAGGCTAACCAGGCCACTGTCTGCCACAGCCGCCCCGTCATTAATCTAACGCTACGCAGTAGCTAGCTTCACGCTGCGCACAATTGCCTGTGTTGCTCGGCACTGAGAAATGAACGGTTGTTCCTGAAATGCATCAGAAGCTGTGAATGATTTTAAAAGATGTGAGTTCCCCCTATCAAGTGTTCCACTATGAAGGATGACGCTCATAATTACGTTTACTGCTGCCTGTGTGTGTCCGAAATCATATGTCTAATTTCAACACCCTGGGATGGGGTGGAGTGGGGTAGGATGGGGTGGAGTGGGGTAGGATGGGATGCAGTGGGGTAGGATGGGGTGCAGTGGGGTAGGATGGGGTGCAGTGGGGTAGGATGGGGTGGAGTGGGGTAGGATGGGGTGGAGTGGGGTAGGATGGGGTGCAGTGGGGTAGGATGGGGTGGAGTGGGGTAGGATGGGGTGGAGTGGGGTAGGATGGGGTGGAGTGGGGTAGGATGGGGTGCAGTGGGGTAGGATGGGGTGGAGTGGGGTAGGATGGGGTGCAGTGGGGAAGGATGGGATGCAGTGGGGTAGGATGGGATGCAGTGGGGTATTATGGGGTGGAGTGGGATAGGATGGGGTGTAGTGGGGTAGGATGTGGTGCAGTGGGGTAGTATGGGGTGCAGTGGGGTAGGATGGGGTGGAGTGGGATAGGATGGGGTGCAGTGGGGTAGGATGGGGTGCAGTGGGGTATTATGGGGTGGAGTAGGGTAGGATGGGGTGCAGTGGGGTAGGATGGGGTGGAGTGGGGTAGGATGGGGTGCAGTGGGGTAGAATGGGGTGCAGTGGGGTATTATGGGGTGGAGTGGGATAGGATGGGGTGGAGTGGGGTAGGATGGGGTGGAGTAGGGTAGGATGGGGTGCAGTGGGGTAGGATGGGGTGGAGTGGGCTAGGATGGGGTGCAGTGGGGTAGGATGGGGTGCAGTAAATCATTATAGCCAGTGTGCAGAAACTCTTTAGCCTGACCCGATGTGATGCTATGATGAAGCGTCATACTGGAAAATAAATTATGATTTTAGTTTCAAACAACCAAAGAATAACAGTTCCCTATCTGTACACCTGAGGCGCTACTCAGGTTCATGGAGATTGGCTTTACAGGCCTAGAGTCTACTGTACATTATTTTCTAATGTAAGAATTATACACTATATAGAGTAGTAAGCACAGTATTAATTTCTAAAAATTAAAGGAGGAATGTCTTTGATTGCTAATGTTTGTGTATGAATGCCTGTCTGTAGTATTCTCTGACCTGCTGGTCCAACTCAAGCAGCCCACAAATTAAGGTCAGCTGTTTTTACACACCTTAATGTACGGGGGAAAACAAGTTTAATAGTTTTTTTTACGGTGGTGTGGAATGATATATTTTTTAATCTTGCTCAAATTATGAGAAAGTACATTACACTGTACCATACTGTGCATGCTGCCCAGAAGGGTATTAGCACGTCCCCTAGAATACGAAACAGCAGGGTATTAGCAGGTCCCCTAGAATACGAAACAGCAGGGTATTAGCAGGTCCCCTAGAATACGAAACAGCAGGGTATTAGCAGGTCCCCTAGAATACGAAACAGCAGGGTATTAGCATGTCCCCAAGAATACGAAACAGCAGGGTATTAGCAGGTCCCCTAGAATACGAAACAGCAGGGTATTAGCAAGTCCCCTAGAATACGAAACAGCAGGGTATTAGCAGGTCCCCTAGAATACGAAACAGCAGGGTATTAGCAGGTCCCCTAGAATACGAAACAGCAGGGTATTAGCAGGTCCCCTAGAATACGAAACAGCAGGGTATTAGCAGGTCCCCTAGAATACGAAACAGCAGGGCTATTGTGATATACAAAGACAGATTGTGAAGTGTTCAAGAATTAATGCCATTAGTAACATATGGAAGTGGCTCCATTGTTATACATAAAGAAGAACCTGATGTACATTCCAGCCTGAAGCGGTTAGTGTAACATAGCCCCAATTCATACCTATTCATATAGGCTGCTGTTTAGACATTTAAATTATACGGTAAAATAATCATTTTATAACTGGTTTATTAATTTATTATCACCTATTTTCCCCCTCAATATTATTAAGAAGGCCTGAGACCTTAAATGCCTTCTTGTGCTAGGCTTCCCTGATATAAACAGACTTTATACAGATAGCAGGGTGATGCTCTGAAATAAATATATAATTACAGAAATCTGTTCATGTGAATCTTCCAAGTGTTTTCATAAGAAGAGCCAGATCGGAAGGGAGGCATCCTCTTCACACAGATTGTCTAGCCCTAACAAAACAATCAGTTTTTATAGTTTGTTGTAAAGAAAAATATGCCCTCAAGACACTGATAAATAATTTTATATGTACGAATAACGTCTTTTGAAATCTCCTTTTTACATTTATCGAGCTATTAACAGTCAGTGACACACAGTGACTTGTCGTGAATATTTAGCTCAGTGTCTCAGCATTAAGGATTCCCGGGGATGTGTGCATTTCCATAATATATTCTTTGTCAAAAACCAAAAAGTGTAAATGAACCAAATGGAGACGTATCACGGTGTAGACAGCTATCCCCCAACCGGTCTTAAATGAACTAAATTAGGCTTTCAAGGCACAAGAAGGTGGCATAAGATGACAAATTTTGAGTGACATAGTATTGCAAGTGCCATTTCCCCTTCCATATATCAACCTGATGAGCACTTAAAATTTGTAAATCAATGCGGAAAATTACACATAAAAGCCGAGCAGGGTTTGGAGCTGCCTTGTTACAGGGGTGAATTGTTTGCTGCGAGGCCCATTTCCATGCATCTCGGGAGAAGCGGTTAGGATTAATCTGTCAAAAGGGATGCTTTAGTGTTGATGAATATGACATGTGACCATTAATGATGTTGATTTTATCTCCCGAGATTAGCATGATTTACTTCGGATGGATAATAATGTCGTCTTGCTTGATGCGGCTGATCTGTTTACGAGCTGATTAAATTGTAAGGCCTTGCTTGGTTTCATGCTATTTGGCTTACAGCTTCATTACCGCGATCACAAAAGCTGCGGACGTTTCATACCCCGTGTCATAATAAATCATTGTTTAAGGCCGCTGCTATGCGTTGCTCCATGGCCACTTGTTTTAATGTAGGCCATGCATGACATCACATGAGCCGTTGAAGCCAAAACCAGCATGTCGAAACACCAGGAAAGTCCAGATTCCAGAGAAATGTAAACCGCATTTGAATAATTAG
Source organism: Ilyophis sp. 1 JC-2022 (assembly GCA_022702515.1). Taxonomy (NCBI): domain Eukaryota; kingdom Metazoa; phylum Chordata; class Actinopteri; order Anguilliformes; family Synaphobranchidae; genus Ilyophis; species Ilyophis sp. 1 JC-2022. The sequence goes on along the minus strand of CM040396.1, from coordinate 103,582,349 downwards.
CTATATAACAGCAGCCTTTGAGTCGCTTTGATAATTATTATTTTTTGTTAAATAATAATGATTTGGTAAAGAGACTTTAAAAAAAAAAAATCAGTCACTTTGAGATAGTGGGCTGTTATTCCTGGGAGAAATAGGTTTATCAGTTTTTTTGTACACACAGTAAAATGTCCAGTGTTAATTCAACTTTAACAGAATACATAACAGTCCAATAGGGACCGTATGTACACTGTAAGAGTTGATTTAACATGGAACATTTTACCGTGCAGTGGGGCAATATCTGAAGACATTCAAATAAGCAGCCTGCTCAATGGTCCAACACCAAGGGCCATACCTGGGATTCGACCCCTAAAATTTCGGGCTACAAGCTTATTTTGTCCACCTCTACAATCGTCTGTTGTAGTGGGATGCTGTGTGGTCCATAGATATAGAACCATACACCATAGTTTAGTGGCACAATTTTTGAGACTGTACCCAGGTAGTAACCATGGTTCTATATCTATGAGCCAATCATCAGCTATCTGGCTTCTGAGACCCGATTATGACATCACAGTGTGTTAAAAAAAAGAAAGCACTTTTGCCATAGGCTCTTATTATAGCTGGCTAGGAACTGTACCCAGGTAAAATGGCTGCCAAATTGTTCCATTTGAGAATACAAAATTACTATTACGTCACATGATATGTCACATCTATGGTTTTATATCTATGGTGTGGTCGCTGTTCTGCATTGGAGCTTTGCAGACAGGAGGCTTCACCATTCAAAGTTTTGCAAAATTGCTACAGTGTCATTTGGACTGAAGTGTCCTGCCGTGGTTAAAGGGTTAAATAACTTGGCTTGTTACTTAGAATTTGCTGGTTCATTTCCCCGGTGTGAAACTGTTGTCGAACCCTCAAATAAGTTAATTTGTTCAGTAAATATCCATCCGTGTTACATTTGCAGTATGTTTAAAATGCAAAGCTGCATGTGTTACTCTGCATAAGTGCGCTAAGCAAATAACAACTTAAATTGAAAACAAATATTTTAGAATTCAGTTTTATGATCCTTAGTGCTGGTTGCAGTTTATTTTTTTAGATTTCGTCTTATTGCGGTCCTAAGCACGTGGGGCACAGATGGTGAACTACAAACGTTTCCATTAAAACACGAAAGATCCTGGGATATCTGTTCCTTAACCTATTCGTCAGAAAAGTAGTAGGACCAGCTTCTCAGCTTATCTGCGTGTCTAGATAATCTAGTTTTCCATAATAAATCAAATTGCCTTTGTTCTATTTCTGTTAGACACTGCAGTCACATTAAAATGAAATAATACTATTAGATTTTTTTCCATCTTTGAAATTTGGAGCAGCTGTCACATATGCCATAGATTTACTCTCGCGGACCAGTTATCTCAAATACTAACCGATAATAGCAGAAGTACTTACGTCCTGTTAAACGTGGTCTGCTGTGTGTCACAACCTGATTCGTCCTGGCTAGGTACAAAACCACGTCCTGTTAGCTTTGCATTATGTTAGCATTGTAGCTTTGCACATGCCCATGTAGCCTACACCGTAAAGCATTTATGTAAATTTGCAGCAAATTTTTACATACTATTTTTAACTACTGTATTACTGGATTATAGCACTCTGCTGTAAAAGAAACCTAGATCTGCAGTAATTAGCTGCCAAACCTGCTGTCAGTTATTTATTGTAAACCTTTTTACTGTTAAAAAAAAATTCAGTATTGTGTTATATCTTAGAGTTACAGTAAAATGCTGTGCATTTAGGAAGCATTAAAGGACCTGTAAATTTCAAGTAAATGGCTGACAACTCGCCAAGTTGCCTTTTTATGCATGTGTGTAATACATACACATACACATCAAACAGGCACAGGCACTTTGAAGGTAGCACAGTAAACATAGCAGCTCAGCTGTGGAATTACACAGCAAAATAGGCTTCATACATGTTTGTTCATAGGATGTTAAGAATAGGACAGAAACTAAAATTCTATTGTCTTTATAAAAGTTTTTTTTGTTGTTGTTGCACTTGGGATAATCCATAACAAAATATGTGTTTTACATGACAGTAAAATACTAGAAAAAAAAACATCTAATTGTGTGTTTCCATGATAGCACAGGCCAATAGTCTTAATGTACAGTAGCTATTAATGTCAAATGTTTATCTACAGCAATAGATAGGCAATTGATTTTAAGGTCTGGTCAGTGTCCCATAATTTTCTGCTGGCCACTGTTAACTTGCAAATACAGAGTGGGCAGGGCACAGCCTGCCTTGACAGTAATTGGCCCCTCCCTCTACTTGTCTTGACAGCCATTGGCCCCTCCCTCTGCTTGTCTTGACAGTAATTGGCCCCTCCCTCTTCTTGTCTTGATGGCCATTGGTCCCTCCCTCTGCTTGTCTTGACAGCCATTGGCCCCTCCCTCTGCTTGTCTTGACAGTAATTGGCCCCTCCCTCTTCTTGTCTTGATGGCCATTGGTCCCTCCCTCTGCTTGTCTTGACAGCCATTGGCCCCTCCCTCTGCTTGTCTTGACAGTAATTGGCCCCTCCCTCTTCTTGTCTTGACAGCCATTGGCCCCTCCCTCTATTTGTCTTGACAGCCATTGGCCCCTCCCTCTGCTTGTCTTGACGGCCATTGGCCCCTCCCTCTGCTTGTCTTGACGGCCATTGGCCCCTCCCTCTGCTTGTCTTGACGGCCATTGGCCCCTCCCTCTACTTGTCTTGACAGCCATTGGCCCCTCCCTCTGCTTGTCTTGACAGCCATTGGCCCCTCCCTCTGCTTGTCTTGACAGTAATTGGCCCCTCCCTCTTCTTGTCTTGACAGCCATTGGCCCCTCCCTCTGCTTGTCTTGACGGCCATTGGCCCCTCCCTCTACTTGTCTTGACAGCCATTGGCCCCTCCCTCTGCTTGTCTTGACAGCCATTGGCCCCTCCCTCTGCTTGTCTTGACAGTAATTGGCCCCTCCCTCTTCTTGTCTTGACGGCCATTGGCCCCTCCCTCTGCTTATCTTGACAGCCATTGGCCCCTCCCTCTGCTTGTCTTGACAGCCACTGGCCCCTCCCTCTCCCTACCTTAACAGTCATTGGCTCCTCCCTCCTCACAGACACAGCTCAGCAAATTAACTGCCATTTGAAATCAACTCAATCAACCAGCGATCCACTGTGAAGGGTCGTTGTCTCACAACGTGACTTGCACCAGGTTACCAACACACCTTACCAGTCACTGGTCCTTTCCCACTCATTGTCATCACTACTGCCAACACAATCTGTTTTCATGACAAAATGTGAGCTCATTGGAGCCAGACTCAGTCGGACACTGCTGTGTCTGCTCGTCCAAACCGTCAGGTCCTCAGTGTGAATCTCTTTCTGCTCGTCCAAACCGTCAGGTCCTCAGTGTGAATCTCTTTCTGCTCGTCCAAACCGTCAGGTCCTCAGTGTGAATCTCTTTCTGCTCGTCCAAACCGTCAGGTCCTCAGTGTGAATCTCTTTCTGCTCGTCCAAACCGTCAGGTCCTCAGTGTGAATCTCTTTCTGCTCGTCCAAACCGTCAGGTCCTCAGTGTGAATCCCTTTCTGTTCGTCCAAACCGTCAGGTCCTCAGTGTGAATCTCTTTCTGCTCGTCCAAACCGTCAGGTCCTCAGTGTGAATCTCTTTCTTCTACGCAGCCACTTTGGCACGATGCTTAAGCGCCATTTTAGAAACTGTCACATAAAAAAGGAGGGAGGGAGAGAGAAAGAGAGATTGAGAGAGAGAACCAAGAGGAACCGATAGACGGACGAAGAGACAGACAAGTGATTGCATTTTCCTCTAATTTAATTAGTATTCGATTAATTAGTACTGCGATGTTGTGTATTTCCAAATAATTGTTTTTCCCATACGTGATGCCCTTTAATCTGTATTAATGTGGACCATAAATGTTCATTAATGCACCATTAAGGTAACCAGTACAAAATAGCATCAAATGAAAAATTGTGGAAGAATAATAAGAATAAACAGGCAATACAATAGATCAGTGCACAAATAATGTGAAACAATATGGGAGTTGTTTCTGAATAATGAGCAAGACCATTTGCTTAAATTTTAACTTAAGAAATACCTCCCAAGTCTCCCCTACACTCAGTGCTAAACCCTAGTGGGCTAGCTATACTTGTAATTACCATAATTACTTTGTTACATAATAAATTAAAATGAACCTATCATTGTCACAGTTTCGAAGACACTGTGGTTTATTAATACACAAACGTATCTAAAAATAGCACAGGAAAAGTACACGCCACAGAACTTCCTCTAATCCGTAGCTGAGATCATTATATATGGGAAAATACGGTGTTTCTGAGTGGCTTAATTAATCGGTGCTCCCCACAACTTTAGGCCGAGCCTAATAGCCTCCACATTGACAGTTTGAGTGCAGGTAACATTTTTGGCACACTGCAGGTCCTGTAGTGAGCTAAAGAATGGGAACAGTAACGTAAAGGGGCTTAATGGGGGAGCTGGTGACGTGTGGCCGGGATATCCCGTACGGGTCCACGGCACGGAAACGTGAAAGCACCTGGAATTCTGCAGGAGGAATGTGACATAACTCTTCCAGGAGAATGTCAGTCAACTCACGATTGTTAACGAAACGAGCTATTTCCGGAATTTCCCATAAATCCTCGATTGGGTTCGGGTCAGGCGATTGAGAATGCCACGACCGCGTGGATGACTCGAGCGTCAGGCTCCATAAACCACTAGGTGACAACTCATACTATGTGGGCGGGGTAGATGTCTTCGTCAGGGGGAAAGGGGCTATGCTTAATAATTGGTGAAGGCATCTTTTGTCGAAACGTTGGTCGTTAATGAAACACAGCAAGGAGAAATATGAGTGTGTGAATCTGATTTTCACACACATTTCCAGGACTACACCAACAGGCCAATAACTGGCTTCTTTCCATGGTTGGAAAAGCCCTCCCACTTCCTGTTTAAAGGGTTAAACTCCCAGATACTTCTTCAGCCAAAGCTGTCCAGGCTCTGCGGAGACGTCACAGAATAAACCTGCTGTAAACACAGATGTGCTCAGTTCAAGGATCAACAGACGAAAGCCCTAAGTATAACCCTGTAGTCAATGTAAGGCCAGGCCGCACCCTGGATTGAGTCTTTTCTTCTCTTTTATCTGTGGCCAGCATTTATCAAACCTGCCGGAGAGATTTTAATTTAATTAAAGTTCAGAGTCCGTACTTATTAACGGAAGATGAACAGAAATTCCATGATTGTCAGTGACGTGACTGGAGAGTGTACTTATTTCATCAAGCTACAGGAAAAAATGGATGGAAACCAACAAGAAACGTCTTCATGGAAAAAAATAAAATAAAATCTAGTATAAACTAGTATAAAGTTCAGTATGTTTACATTCGATGTAACAAATGAGTCTGTACATTACATTACATTATAGGCATTTAGCAGACGCTCTTATCCAGAGCGACTTACACAGCATTTATTTTTGCATTTATACATAGTATCCATTGATACAGCTGGATATATACTGAAGCAATGCAGGTGAAGTACCTTGCTCAAGGGTACAACGGCAGTGTCCGACCTGGGAATCGAACCTGCAACCTTTCGGTTACAAACCCAGTTCCTTAACCATTATACCACACTGCCGCCCCAATACATACATACTTCACTTTCTCTGACTGAAGTGCCGGGCTTTCTTCCACAAATATGTTTTATCCATTTATTGTTGTTATGGGGGGAAAAAAGAAAAGACGCAAGAAATATGATCTCTGACAAGGCTGCTATAAAAGTATCATCGGAAGCTAATTTTTCTTGTAGTGGCATTTGCTTTCCCATGATGCACAGCGATCCCAACGGATGAAATTTTTGAGCCCATGATGCCAATTTGCTGTGATGTCACTAAGTGAATAAGGTTTCAAAAAAAAAAAAAAAACAGCCCCCTCTGGCTGAAGCAGTGAAGCTTTGCTTTAGCTCACATCCGTGTGCAGGGCAGTCTCACACACTAACCCTAACCCTAACCCAGCTAGTCAGATCTCCAGAGATCTACAGCATGCAGTCATTCCTTTCAGCCTTGTAATGGCACTTACTGCAGCAGTGATAGACATGCCAAGGATGTGGCAGTTCGGACCCCGGTCTGATCAGAGAGAGGTTAAGGAAAGTGTTTTCCCGGTTTGTATCACCGCCTTGACCTTTCACCCGCCCCAACTGACTTGATGTGATTGTTTAGAAAAGAAAAGGTTGGTGAGTTCTTTTTCATAATATGAGCTCGATGTCTCGCTATGGGATGTGACCCTCCGCAGCCCTGACAGAAGTACCTATCTCAAATAACCAATCCTGATTGGTCAGAGAAGCGTGTCCCTCCGCTGCGTGATGTAGTCCCCCCCACTACAAATACCGCAACAGGAAGACACGCCGCCATTCTAAAAAATTCTTCTCACCTAGAAGCATATCTCACACCGAGCCTAGTTAGTTCAACTGTCCACAGACGGAATTATTACTAGCTTCTGTCGACGGACGCTAACTTGACTCATTATTCGCCGAGGTTTGCACGCCAGCTTCCCTCGACGTTTTTTCCTGCTAACACACCAGTTAGCATTTTGCTTTTAACACGCCAGTTATCAGCTTGCTTTTAACACGCCAGTTATCAGCCTCTGCTCCTAACACACCAGTTAGCTAGCACTTACTGCGAAAGACACCCGCACACCAGCCGGTGTTTTTTGCCCCCATGGCGTCCGCTGCTCCTCATGCCAGAGGAGACTCCCGGCCCTGCCCCTGTGGGGCCTGGATTTCGGGGAAGGATACGCACCCCGTGTGTGTGAGGTGCCTCGGGACTGACCACGCCAGGCTGTCCCTATCCGTGCATACATTGTAAAATGTTCACGACGAAAAGCTTGAGACGTCGCCTGGCTCGCCAAGCCAGCTTGTCCGACCAGGACCCGCTTCTGACGGCCGCTGCCCCGGTAGCCGCTGACGAAGAGGAGCCCATGGTGGAGGAGGAACCGGAGGTGCACACCGACTGGGCCGCCCTGTCTGTGATGTCCCCGGTTCCTGCCTTTCCTTCCGACGATGTGTTAGAGCTGGAGTGTGTAGAGGATGACTCCGATTATCCCCCTCTCATTTCAGAGAGCGAGGATGAGTATGAGGCCTTAATCACTCCGGTGCCGGCTGCAAAGCCGGGGCTGCTTTCCGAGGGCTCGGCGGACGGCGAGGACGCAAGTCCCTCGTCCCCGGTTCCTGTGGTCCTGCTCGACACGTGCAAACGTGCGGCAGCGAGCATGGGTATTCCCTGGCCCGCTCCGGTGACACAGCCCTTGCGCTCTCGCTACGAGGGCAGGCTATTAGCACCGGGGGGTAACACGGCCAAGCAGCTTCTTCCCGTCTTTCCTGACTTACTGCTCGAGCTCACCAAGATGTGGAGCGACAAGCCGTACAGCGGAAGGAACCAGATTCCGGGTGCCTCCGTTCTCGACACCGAGAACATGGAAACCCTGGGTCTCCTCGTCATGCCCCCGGTCGAGTCCCCGGTTGCAGCACATCTGTACCCGGGTGGCGCCATGGCTGGCTCAAGCAGACGTCCGTCCCTCCCCGCTAAATCGGAGCGTCTTCAGTCTGCTTTGTCCGAGAGGGCGTACAAGCAGGCCGCGCTCTCGATGAGGGCTTTGAATGTGCTGTCGCTTCTCTCCGCTTACCAAGCCGACATTCTCCACGGCGCACCTAGCGCCGCGGTTTGGCGCGAGGCGGGGGTGATTACCGACCTATGCCTTCATGTCCAGCGGGTGGCTGTGCTCGCCACAGGGAAAGCTATGGCTTCTCTCGTGGTCCAGGAACGAGCCAGGTGGCTCAATCTCGCCAGGCTGACTGACAGAGAGCGAGATGACATCCTGGATGCGCCCGTCATACCGGAGGGTATCTTCGGCTCAGCTCTGACCTCCATGCAGGAGAGAGCGGAGGCGAGGAAGAAAGACAACGAGGCGTTTGCGCTCTGCCTGCCGCGTAGAGCCCCCTCGCCGTCTCCCCCGCCCCGGGGAAAATCTTTCGCCCAGGCCGCTGCTCAGTCTTCGCGATTTAAGATCCCGAAGAGGCCGCAGCAGCAGCCCTCCCCGGCCCGATCCCAGTCGCCTGCCCCTCGGGCTGGTTGGAAGGGTCCCCCCGGCTCTCAGCCCGCAGCCCCGCCGCCTTTACCGGCCGCTTCAGCTGCGCAGGGTAGGAGGAAGAAGAAGGCTACTTGACCGCCTTCGCCTCTTCTCCAGGTGACGCGCCCATCAGTTCCCCGTTCATGGGCTCCACCAAAGAGTGTTTTAAGTGCTCATCTCCAGTCGCTGATCTCCGCCCCAGGGCCAGACGAGATGAGGAGGGACATTGTCACCGGGCTGTTTGCCGTTGCACAGCCGTGTTCACATGTCCACAAGCACGCACATACACACAATGTTCTGCCTTTATTAAAAGAAATAAAGTTGAAAACAAAATGTGTGAAAAAGACCAAAAACAAAGCAAATACAAACAAAATGAATGCTTTGCACATAAGCAGCATGTCCGTCGGACAGGCTGTCCCTCTGTTGCCGGCAATGGGCACCCCATTTCCGGTTACGGAGGAATTTACCCAGGCTGCCGCGCGAGTCCGCGCATGCGCAGTACGGCCCGAGGGACATTCTCTCGCTCTGCCACTGGAGGGAGCCATACTACCAATTATGAGCCCTCCCGTGTTGGCAGGACCTCAGCCGAATTTCTCCCCTTCACTGAGTTTTCACATTCAAAAGTGGAGAGAAATAGGGGCTCATCCGTGGGTATTACGCACGATAGAGCGGGGTTACCGGCTACAGTTCAACACTGTGCCGCCTCGTTTTTCCGGCATAATACAGTCACGAGCACAGGGACGTTTAGCTGGCGTGCTAAAGGAGGAGATAATGTCTCTTTTAGACAAAAAAGCTATTCAAATCGTCTCTCCCGAGCAGAGTCAATCCGGGTATTATTCAAGATATTTTCTCGTCCCCAAACGGGGGGGGAGAGGAATTCGCCCTATCTTGGACCTCAGGGCTCTGAACCGTCACTTAAGGAAATACAAGTTCAGGATGCTGACACAGGCATCCCTGCTGCGTCTCATAAAACCAGGCGACTGGTTCACATCAGTGGATCTGAGGGACGCTTATTTCCATATAAAAGTGTACGCTGCCCACAGAAAGTATCTGAGGTTTGCATTTCAGGGAGTGTGCTATCAGTACCGAGTGCTCCCGTTCGGACTTTCCCTCAGCCCGAGGGTGTTCGTGAAGTGTACGGACGCGGCGGTCGCCCCGCTACGGCGGGGGGGAATACGCCTGGCCACATATTTGGACGACTGGCTTCTCCTAGCGCGCTCGGAGCAGGAGGCCAGGTCGCACACGGAGTTTGTCACACGTCATCTGTCAGAGTTGGGCTTTGTGATAAACACGGAAAAGAGCAACCTCTCACCGGGTCGAGAAATAATCTTCCTCGGGCTACAGCTGCTATCAATGCCGTTCACTGCGCGCCTCTCGGAGGAGAGGGCGATCAGTTTCAAGGCATGTCTTGCTCTTTTTCAGAGACACTGTTATGTCCCATTCAAGGCGTGTCTGCGTCTCCTGGGCCTGATGGCCTCGGCTATACACGTAATACGCCTCGGTCGCCTCCACATGAGGGAGTTTCAGCGCTGGGTTGCTGCGCTCAGGCTGGACCCCGTGCGTCATGGCGCACGGAGGATTTTGGTGACGTCGGATTGCGTGTTGGCCCTACGTCACTGGCGGGCGCCTTCTTTTCTGACTCAGGGTGTGCCCCTGGGCACCGTCCTGTCCAGGAAAGTGGTCACTACGGATGCCAGCCTCCAGGGGTGGGGCGGCATTCACGAGGGCAGATCTGTGAGGGGCCGCTGGAGCCTGGATCTCCAGCGACATCACATAAATTTTTTGGAGCTCTCGGCAGTGTTTCTCTCTCTGAAACATTTCCTCCCGTTCCTCAGGGGTCATCATGTCCTGGTGAGGACGGACAATACGACCACGGTGGCATACATAAACCACCAGGGGGGTTTGCGCTCACGTCAATTACACATGTTGGCACGCAAACTGATCCTGTGGAGCAGTGTGCGTCTCCTGTCATTGAGGGCAACGCATGTCCCGGGGACCCTGAACGTGGGGGCGGACCTCTTGTCCAGGGGTGCGCCCGTATACGGAGAATGGACTTTACACCCTCTCGTGGTGACTCAGATTTGGTCCATTTATGGCCGCGCCAAAGTGGACCTGTTTGCGTCGGAGGGGAACACCCAGTGTCAGCTGTTCTTCTCCCTACACAGTCGGGGGGCCCCCTTGGGGCTGGACGCTCTGGCGCACGACTGGCCTCACGAGCTGCTCTATGCGTTTCCCCCTCTGGCGCTGGTTCCTCCCACCCTGGCGAGGGTGAGGGAACACAGACACTCTCTTATCCTGATAGCTCCACACTGGCCGGCGATGCACTGGTTGGCGGAGATTTATCAGTTGTTGTGTGCCCGGCCTTGGCAGTTGCCAATACGCAGGGACCTGTTGTCACAGGGGGGGGGACGGTGTTCCACCCACACCCGGACAGGTTACAACTGTGGGCGTGGCCCCTGAGTGGCTCTCTATGACCACTGCGGGCCTTCCTCCGAGTGTGATTAACACTATTCAGAATGCTCGGGCCCCCTCTACCAGGTCTTTGTACACTGGTAAGTGGGGGGTGTTTGAGCGGTGGTGCCATGATCGGAATCACACCCCTTTTCAGTGCTCTGTTCCGGTGGTTTTATCATTTCTTCAGAGCCTCATCGATGAGGGCAGAGCCTTCTCGACAGTCAAAGTGTATCTGGCGGCCATTGCCGCCAGTCACGTGGGCTTTGGGGGCAAAACAGTGAGTCAGCACCCTCTGGTGTGCCGCTTTATGAAGGGTGCCCGTAGACTGCTCCCAGTCTCCAGGCCGCTTATGCCCCCATGGGATCTGACGGTGGTTTTGGAGGGGCTTAAGGGTCCCCCCTTTGAGCCTTTACAGGGTGCTAGTTTGAAGCATTTGTCTCTTAAGACAATGTTGTTGCTGGCGCTCGCTTCCGCGAAGCGGGTCAGCGATATTCATGCACTCTCGGTGCATCCGTCATGCACTCAGTTTGCCCCTGGGGACGTAAGGGTGTCGTTGAGACCTAACCCAGCCTTTGTGCCTAAGGTGGTGGGTTCATGTTCCCCGGTTATTCTCGCTGCGTTCACAGCTCCAGCTGCTGACCAGCGGGCTCATACATTGTGTCCGGTCCGGGCCATACGTTGTTATGTGGACAGGACTCAGTGCTTCCGACGGAGCGATCAGCTCTTTATTTCCTGGGCTAATCCCAGGAAAGGTCAGCCTGTTTCGAGGCAGCGCCTCTCACACTGGCTGGTGGAAGCTATAACTTTGGCCTACGCTAATGAGGGGCTGCGCCCGCCTGCGGGCCTGCGCGCTCACTCTACGCGGGGCATGGCTGCATCCTGGGCCTTGTTCAGGGGGGTGTCTATTCAGGACATTTGTGCGGCGGCGAGTTGGTCTTCGCCTCTGACTTTTGTCCGATTCTACATGCTGGATGTGTCGGGCCCGTGCGTTGCCAGCGCGGTCCTTCAGGCCTAGCATCTGGACATCTGGACCCTCCCATCGGTTGGTCGCTGTTCGATAAAGCTGTCTGGAAATTCGGGAGTAACCACATCCCATAGCGAGACATCGAGCTCATATTATGAAAAAGAACTTTAGGTTACTGTCGTAACCCCGGTTCTTTGAGTAATATGAGCGAGATGTCTCGCCAGACAACCCTTCTTGCTGGGCGGTGAGAAGGAATTTCGGGCTTTAGAATGGCGGCGTGTCTTCCTGTTGCGGTATTTGTAGTGGGGGGGACTACATCACGCAGCGGAGGGACACGCTTCTCTGACCAATCAGGATTGGTTATTTGAGATAGGTACTTCTGTCAGGGCTGCGGAGGGTCACATCCCATAGCGAGACATCTCGCTCATATTACTCAAAGAACCGGGGTTACGACAGTAACCTAAAGTTTATGGCTCTGAATTGCACTGCTTTCACCACACTTACAGTGGAGGACAATGTGGAAGCTTGGCACAAGAGGCAGTTGTGCTGGTTACGTATATTCACGTCCACTTTTCTGAGAGCGACATTTGATTGTAGCTTAAAGCCCCAGGGAACAAAGCCTAAAATGGTTAAAATGTATGTATGATATCAAACTTGAGTGTGTTATTAAGCATCCACCAAAGTTTGAATGATAATAAATACATATAAATATGATAAAACACTGCTCACAAGCAGCTGAATTAGCTGATCAGACCTGTATCGTAATATTCTAATGAGCACGCTTGATTGACATTCTTCTGTCCAAGAAGACACTCGGCATCACACACAACAAAAATACTAAATAGCGGAGAGAATCGGGGTTGTACAACCTATATGTACGAACCTACCGACACTGAATTTGAGAGTGTAGAAATTCCAAAACCAGATAACCCGCGTTCTCTGGCTTCACATGTGGTGACGGAATGGTGGGTTTCAAAATACTAAGTTTCCATGTAATAATAAACCACACTTCTTAACTTTGTTATAACATTTGTTTCTTCCAATAAAGACGTGGGTATTGCTGCTAGTTAGCTAGCTAGTTGACGTTGGGTAGCTCGCATGTTGAATGCTATGGAATTGTTTGGTTGGTTACCCTGGCAACTAAAGCTCCGCTTCAGTTCTATCAAAGATTATAGATATGACAAGATACGCAACTGGCGCTTTTCCCCATTGGATTTTTTGTCCGCACAAGAGGACGTGATCAGTAATGCGCAGTAGTGTTTTCAGTTAGCTTAGCAACTAAAGTTACATAACGTATGCTTAGAGTGGCGCGAATCTGACCGGTGCTAATCGGATTTAAAGTTAGTTTTCGTTGGATAGTCAAAACCATAACGGGTTGTAAGTAGTAGTACTGGGTCCTGACAACCAAGACGTATATAATCTAAAAATAAAATGGACTTTTGATTTCGTCTGTCTGATAATGACCCGTTTATCTAACTGTTTTGTAAAAACTCAATTGACCGCCAGTCATCCAAGTGCGGACGTTTTTCACAAATGCTGGTGGGTGGGACAAGCGACATCAGCCTTGTGATTGGTTTGGGATTCGTGACGTCACAATTCCCACTTATAGTACCGCCCAACTTCAATCCAAAACCGAGGGTAAAAGTATCCAATATCTCTGGAATTCAGAAAGTAATTTTTTTCCAATACAAGTATATGCATATTGTATGTCCACAAGACCCAAATTAACCCAATTCGAAGGCAATCGCGAATATTTGTTCTCTGGGGCTTTACCTGCGGTACTAACCCCCACCCACTTTGGTCAAAGCATAGTATGGATTAGATTACTGCTAAAGATTATGGACATACATTGAATGTGACAAAAATTTTTAACAAATTCGCAAATATAGGGCACAATTCACTCATGCATAGAACATTAGTCCCAAAACATAAGCAATAATTTGTAAATGTACGTTATGATTGTCAAATCTTCAATGTCAAATGACTAATATACAAAAAAAAAAAATTTATTTCGATTATTATTCCCGGTAAATCCCCCAAATGGTTATAAATTTTAATTTTATATCGTTGAAAGCCTTGATTAGCCTTTACAACGACATACAACAAAAAATTCGTGGTGTGAAGCGGACAGAGTGAATGAGAAACAGCAACACAGCTATGTGGGTGGGTAAAAAAAAAAAAAAAAAAAAAAAAAAAAGTTGCTTGTTGGTGGATGATATTGCACTCTCCACCCACATAATGAAAAAAAAAACACACATTTTTATTTTTTTACTTTTTTATTCATTTTACACCTCAGGGAGTGGAGCGTGTGGTGGAAGAATACGCAGCCAACACACAACAGCACCTCCTCTCTATGCTGGTCACAGCCTGTGTCACACACTGCTGTGGATGGCATCCCCATTCTCATTCCCTCAATCAGGTGCAGTCACACACACTGTGACTGGGCATACACTTGCACTTCAAACTTGAAGCTCAAAACGAGTGAGGATAAAAAGAAGATTGCAGGGGGGGATTTTTTTTTTTTTTTTTTTTTGGGCCCACACGGTTAGCTTAGCTGTGTTGCTCATTTCACGAATGCATACTTACAACTTGTACCTCGTTGTAAAGGTGACTAGGCTTTCTTTTTTCCAATAAAAATAAATACAATACCAATTGTTATTATTAAAGGGGAGGAATAATCGACCGAAATAACGTTTCCAAACTTTTTTTGAGGAGTATATATGATGCTCACATAATTACAACTCACTTAGCATGCCAGCCATTCCTTGTGCCGAGTATTTTAGATTACTTCCAAATGTTGTCAATAAATTGATAGCAATTAACAAATAAATGTGTAACTGCAGAATGGAACGTTCAAATATAACCAACTATATTGTGATATATATACACGTGTGTGTGTGTGTGTGTGTGTTACGTAAATAGTGTTAAAAATGTAAATCCATGCTATAGTTCTATGTTTTGTGTCCCTGTGAGCATATTTGATTAGAATCTGGGGGAAAAAAAACTGTGGAGGGATGACTTCAATTCATGACGGTAGAAGATGGGCCTCATTATGGCTGTAAAGTGTTTTTTGCTTAACTGATATTGCATATGCAAATATTTATTTGCTTATTGTCTGCATAAAAATAGTTCTCACATGCTAATAATATATATTTTTAAAATTATGGAAATTAATGAAAAACTACTGCTATTCAGTGTTACTAGAAATGTAAGTGTTTATCCGGAATCAGGAGTCAGAAGTTGCACTGAACAAACAGGCTAATGGGTTCAGACCGATTTCAATTATAGCACTTCAGGACATCTGACTGAGCAACTCTTGGCAAAAGTGTTCTCTCCTATTATTTCGACAGAAATGTACAATTGGACAAACACTTCCCTCATTAAATATTAAAGGTAGCTTAGTGTCTATGAAAGAGCTCTCCGTGAGCCGGTTCCGTTAACACCGTAATGCAAGAGTGTTTACACACTGACCCTCACTTCACCTTTCAAACTTTGACCTCGCTTTTGTTCCATCCGCACCGCAAACTGGTTCAGTTCATCTGACAATACCCACAGAGCCCCGTAATGAATTCGAAACTTCAGTGAATCTGGTACGTTTACCTTATCTTCGCCACGCACGATATTTTATGCTGAAGTAGAGTATTAGTAAAGTTTACGTTCGTCTACGTATTTTTGCTCTATCGTGTCTTAAGGTCCTGTTTTGCTGATTTGATTAGACCGTCCGTAATAAAAGCAGGTCTATGTGATAGATAGGTGATACTTATTTCTGTACGTGCCTCTTTATATTCTCTATCCACACTGGGAGTCAGGGGGGGAGAGAGAACTAATTTATGCGCACATGTGCGCCTATGACAGCTCAAAGGGGCGTGGCCCCATGATGAATTGCTCTCTCCAGTCGGAAGGTCCATACAGCTGCCCGGATGGGGGAAGATGTGGGTAAAATTGGAAACGCTGTTCTCTTTCACCGTCATCACACCAATTTGAAACGTGCGGGGACTTCAGCAAGAGCAACATTTTTCTCTTTTCTGGAGAATACATTAAAAGCTCGAAGTGCGACATGTATAAACACTGTTTTTATGTGTGAGACTTTGGAAGTGGTAAGACTTTATCAAAACCATTTAAAACATTGGAAATTTAAAAAAATATGATTTGAAACCATCGGGTGCATTGTTGTCTACACAGTATCGATACAGTCACTAATCACAGTTTGTAATTGTAAATAATATAAAAATAAAATACTAACGTTACCATGCTCATGAGTTATATTGATCACAAATCGACCTCATAATCGAGTTATTGCAAAAATGAACAGGAGAACTTGCGTTTTTAAACATGTCATGTTTATGTAAATAGAAAAAGCTATAGCCTAGGCCTACACACAATTATGTGTGTATGGTTTTCTAATTAAATAATGGTAAGAAAAGGTTCAAAGCACTATGGCAAATTCACAATGGGTGCAGTTTTCATCTACTGGCATGTTGTAATATTAAAATGCAAAAACGTATTAAAGTGTAACATTAATCACCCAAAACCTTACCCATAGGTTAAGCGAAGGTTATTTGGCCGGCTATGTTGCATATCAATGCCGATGAAGGCTGTCTGGAATGTTGTTTTCCATGTGTTAAGTGTTACCAAGGTAACAAAGCTACCATTGATAAAGATCACCATTTAGTGTTGCAATTCACCATGGTCATAAATGCTTAAACAATTCAATCACTAAACTGCACAAAATATTTTTGACAAGGGGGAAACTGTAAATATACTTTATAAAATGTGTTTCATACTTAATAGTTTTGTATTTTTTGGTGTGGGTAAAATATTTGATGATTTTATATTGCACCCATTATTAATATTTATTTTATTTGACCTGCATTAATTAAACACAGTACCAACGTGACCTGGTTCAACGCTGGATGTATTGTACCATTCGTACAGATGCGCAAATTATACCATTCCTACGCCTTAATTGTAGGCGAGGCTATACCTCCCACACCACAAAAAAATGTAGGCATGTCCTTCAGTAGAGTAAAAAAAGAGATTAATGGCCAAGTAAAAATTCGTCTTTGGGTGAAAAGCAGCTATTTTAGTGAAAATTGGACCTGCGCCATTGTGCCACTATCCAGTTTTGACATGTGGAGCATTTTCCAAGGGCTCTTTATGCAGATCGTTAACATTATTCTTTTTCGTGACGTTACGTTGAAGACGGATGACAGTGCTGTCAGGATTTAGTTCTTCGGGAGATGAGAAAATGCACCATGGCTTTTAAAAAGCGTTCAGAGTAAGAAGTATGCTACTCACTTTACAACCATTACGAAAATATGTCTTTTTTTGCATAGCTGTCAAAGCTTCCCTTCCAGTCAGACTTCCGTCAGTCTCTTTTCTCTCTGGATGAATTATGATGCATGTGGCCTCTCGGCCTATTTCACTGTTAACTTAATGCGTCAATAGCCTACATTCTACACACCAAACTTAATTGGCAATACTGTGATCGAGTTAAATCGATATGACTGGAAACAAGGCAACACACTTCATTAGAACACAAAACGGCTTTACAATTACCAGAATTTGTCGTAGCCTACAACATATTTTACCACAAAGAGGCCTGCATCAACGTCAAATTTTAATTCAACGTTAATACCCCAAATTTGGGAATATTTGCTTCAAGTAAAATAAATATAATTTGAATTAATTATATTTAAATAGAATTGCAGTAATAATACACTAATTTATATGCATCTTTAGTCTAATATAATAACACCAAAACACAAATAGCCGTTTCCAGATCAAATAATCTAAGGATAATTATTATTTTTATTTGTTTTTACGTTTGGGCAGTTTCTTGGCAGTTCTAAGATATTATTCAATGCATTTCAAAGGCTATAATAAAATATTGCTGTATTTTAACAATAGCCTCGTTAGTTTTATTTATGTTCATTTTTGGTAGGCCTACGTCAATTTCCTTTGCATAATCTTTACATCAACCTTAATGTAGATGGCCTAAACGGTCGTGTTTACGCGACAAATAACGAAAATGGAAAATAGCTTATATAACAACTTTCCCAGTGAAACTTATTATTTTTTTATTTTGAGAAAATGGGATTTATATGTAATGCATGAAGACTCCACGCAGCTGAATACATATTCAACCATTTTCATGTTCTAAAATGACAACTTAGTGAGCTCCTGTTCTCAGGCTTTGAAAAATGTGTAGTCGTTATAACAATAGATGGCCTATACGGCACTTCCACGCGCTGCATTTCGACATCCTTAATATTTTGTATTCCATTTATAAGATTCCATTCCATTTAATAGAAAATATAAAGAGATAAAAGGCAACGAAACGTATGTGGTGATCAAGATGAGTACTTGTGGCTTCCTTAACAGATTGCATTTTCTTGCTTTAAGTTACGCCATGAAGTAGCCTACAGTCCAAAAATGCATCGCTGCGAATCCATAGCCGTTTAAACTGTATGAAAGAGCAATCTTCACTGTAACAATGGTGGAGTTTTAGGTTATCTTTTGAGGACAGTTCGTTGAGATGTTGATTAAGCAAGATGGGGAAATATTGATAAATTCCGTATACATTATTGGTTGGATATCCTCTGAAATCAATTCAAGTTGAACCAGACGACATTCCTTATTCATTTTATACATTCACTTTAAGCTGGAAAGAATATACGTTATTCAATTCAAGTACATGAACACGCGTAGGCTACACTGCCCATCGCTTCTTTTTTATACCTTGGTTATAGATCCACAGTCTGCATAGCCATAGCAAACTAAACACCTATGTCCGATAAAATGTTCTCTAAAATGAATTGTGCGGACATTTTCACCAATAGCTCTGTATATTATGCGGGGTCATACAAAATTATGAACACGGAGTTTTGGAACAGAATTGTTTCTTATTTTCCAGAATACATACAAAAAATACCAATTCTCTTTCCATGGTATACACCTTAAAAATAATTGCAATTTAAAATTATATGGACAAGTTGGGATTTTAGTAACAAACATGCATGTAAATTATTTTCTTTTCAATGAGACGTTAAATAAGAACGAACCATACAATCATAGCAATTTCAAATAAACAACGAAAGGAACTCTCTCCATTTTCATTAGTATCTAACGTGGGTTTTGACTTTACCGACTGAGTTCCGTTTAATGCACTTTGAATTTTTCCTTTATTTAATATCTGTTTTCCTCGCTTGAAGCTAACATAAATAAATACAGCAAGTCCACGGATCCAGTCCTTAAGCGGACAGTTAATGTAAAAGTCTATATTTATCTTTTCAGCTCTTACAAATATGTGAACGTCGGTCTGTTTCTTTTTACTGGTATCCAAGCGCCGAGGCTGTGGTAAGTCTTTGCCCGTACAGTGCGTACGGGGAGTAATACGGCCCTGTGGCAGCAGGAACGGGAACTGGTGCGCCAGGGGTTGGCAATGGGCTCTTTGAATAAGGATGGTAGCGGCTGCTTAGTCCTAAAGCGTGGTGTGGGCTCCGAAGTGCCAAAGTCCCGGGGCTCCCGGGGGGTCCTGTCGGTGGCATGTGCATGTGGCAGGCCATCGCCGCGGCTAAGGACGAAGAGCCAGGGTAACCTGATAACAATTTCTCGGTTCCAGAGAAAGCTGTGTGGGTCCGCAGGTGGTTGAGAAGTTCTTCGGAAGAAGAAAAGCGCTTGTCGCAAGGTCCGTTAGCCGACACCCAATTGCATATGTGTGGTAAGGGGTCGTTGGGGAGCATGAAGCCGTAATGGTACAAAGGATGTCCGGTAAAAGATGGCGGCGAGGAGTGCACACCGTGCAACGGGTGCGTTGGGTACATTAGTGGATATCCGGACTTGAGCGCCGAGGCAGCCGCGGCCGCCGCCGAGTCGTGCGTACAAGAGGCACCGGCCGCTCCAGCCAAGTGGCTAGCGCAATGATAACTCAGACAGTATGGGTCTCTGCAAAGGCTTGCGGACATTATCGATGGCGGTGAGGCTCCAGCTAAGGGGCTTGATCCTGCTTTACTGCAACCCAGTGAACTAGCAAGTTGTGCATTAACCAGACTGCCTCCGTGAGGCAGGAAATGTTGAGGATAACCAGCATACGCCCCTGCCAGGGTGCCAGGATATGTCATGCCAGCAGGTGGAAGAGGAAACACCGTTTGACCAGGTTTGTAAGGGGAAACGGGGGCCACAAGCCCTGACCCGAGAACCGACGCTGACGAAGAGGACACAGATGTAGAGTCTGACGTTATAGGTTTTGATCCAGTTGTGGTGTCCTGTTGCTGGTTGACATCCACATTAATTCCAGCGCAACTGACGCTTATTCTGCTGTGGCTGATACTAGTGGTTCCAGACACGTCCGCAATACTGTTTTTATTACTTTCCGCCTCTTTCTTATCCTCGCGTTCTCCCAATTTGCCATCCGACGGCAACGGAGATGCCGAAGTACTGGAATTGGGGCTGCCTGTCCTTGGAGTGAACGGTTGGCAGGTGGCGCTAGGCACACGGAAACCAGTTTTCTCTCCACTAGAAGCCCCCGATGACGAATCCTTCTTCTCTGACGATTTCGAATAAGGTTTAAAGCTGGATTTGTCTTCAACTCCGATGTCACTTAGTTTTAACGGAACGCTCTTGGAATCTTTGTCATTAGATCCATTTGAGGTTACGGAGGACAACTTAGAAGCGGGTGGAGGATCAGGTTTGCCGATTTGAGAGCATGTTTGTGCCAAGAGAGCCAAAGGACTTTTCTTGGCGTCTAACTGCAAAATAAATTTAAAAAACTGGTATTATTCACACTGAATTAAATTCAACAGGCCACAGAAGTAATATAATAAACATTTACATATAGGCTACATTTAGATTTCTGCGCGTTAATTACGGAAATCCAATTCTGCGATATAGACTAACGCATTGCGCATAGTTTTGTTTTCCTTATGGGAGATTGGATTAACATTCCATGCTTTAAAAATGCGTTTTGCCTGCCACTAGCCTATATGGCACAGTATATACATATTAAACATATTAAGAACGGCGATATAAATTCCCCAAGAAAAAAGTCGGCGATGAAAATGCGTCAGTTTAGCGATTCTGAAATCCAATTATATGTTTTGGCATTATAAGCCCATTCATTTTTCTCCCCCAAAAACATTTTCTAAACAAATATTAGGACCTAGTATTACTCTTGTATAATAATATCATACTTTACCTCAATTGGACTAATCGGTGTAGATTGCAAAGGCTGTAGGTATTCTGGGTGCAAAATGTGTCCTGTCCGTGCCGTAAGCATTTTCAAAACCTTAATGGGAAGACGGTTAGCTTGTCGTAGTGGGTCCGAGGGTGGAACGGAGTGTAGAAAAGGTTTATTTATGTTCGCGGCGCTGTTATTCCGAGAACCACTTCTTTCCCAAGCTTGATATGTTTTACTATTTCGTAGAGCAGAGACCGTGGGCGATGTGATCATGACCCAATGCTCACGGAAAATGGTGAAAACGCATTCATCTGATTCATCAAGAATTAGATAGACATATCTTCTCTCAAAATTCAATAACTGAACGAGTCCCAGACATACGATTTGTGTGTAATCCCTTTTAACGGAGGCAGAGACAGTAGTGGAGTGCGAGGCTATCGCAGACGTGAAGCTGTATCTTGCACCATAGGAACAACTCGCTGTGTGTCTTCCCGCAGGTCCGTGTGCTAGTCCTCCCAACCCGAGATATGGCAGGAATCCCTACTTCAAAAGCAGCTGAATTAGTCTGAGATTAAAGCCTTTGCCGCCTTCCAATCAAATGAGACCCCGAGGTGATTGGAGGGTCAAGGGGATGTGACGTTCCCCTTTTTGTAAACGCTTCTATTTTGACAGTTTGTGGGAGGAGATTTTATTTAATGTTTTGGTTCTTACGCACGTTCTCACTTCTTGATGATTTTGAATGGCCTGAATTAATATCACAACATACTTGCATGTTGTTTTTGGTGTCATTTAAAATGTACAGAGATATGTTATATGTAACCCACAAATCAATTTTGTTTTAGGCTATATTATTTTCTATTTGAGATAACTAAAATTAGTGTTTTACCTTACAGCTATGTTTTATCCGCGTTTTAGTTGATACCTGAACATAGGATTGGCTTGTCGTTATATTTTTAATATCATATGAAATTCAAGTTAATATTTAACATATGTTTTACATTACAGCCGCTTGGAGTCATCGATGTCAAAGTACAGTTTTAAGGAACCGCAAACACAAGATCAACTTTTTTTTGTGTGCAAGGTTTAAATTCTCCAATCAGACAAACGTTGACAGGAGAGGACCAATGCAGAGATAGAGGGGCTGTGAATGTCACATGTTTTTAGTATAATATACACCTCCGTTCTATTTCTGTCCCCGCCCCTCTGTCAACTGTGAATTCAACTCGACCGCAATCAATCAGTTATTTGTCAGTCCTTGTCAATCCGCCCTTGATTTATGTCTGGGTTTGTCGCTGATTACAAGCTTTGTGAGACTGGGAAAGGAGGAAGGGGGAAAAAAACAATCATTTTGAAAATGGATATTTGATTTGTGGAAATAAATTGTTCTCAGTGTAAAGTCCGTTTATCTAGCTAACAACACACAACTGGAGCACTGTCCGGGACGACAAACTATTTAAATGAAACATTATAAGGTCGGATTCACGTCAAATAAATAAATGGACGTTCCACGATCAACTAAATCGAGATGGTAGCCTACTACATACAGTTCGGCTTCACCATCGAAGCACCGCTTTGGAACGTCGTAGCCTCGGCTACTTCGGGAGTGTTGGATCGACTACATTTGAAGCAAAATAAACCAGCGATATTAAATGGGACTTTCTGCGATTTTTTTGCTGTCTCAAATTCGTGGGTTGGCTAGTAAGAGACATTTAGGCACTCTCGAGTTGTTTCTTTTTTAATCAGTGTTGGAAGACACGACTGTCTGTGTTGTATGAGAAGACAGCGTATAGGCTAGTCTGTTACCCTCCCCTCATTGTGCATAGCAGTTGCTTTTGTTTTCCCGCTGGCTTCGTGGCCTTAACAGTTTTCAACAGCAACCAAAGGTCACTTGAAGATAACGTCTGACATATTATGTGGATTGTGTAAAGAGTTGAGAGGTCTCATACAATTCCCGACCTAATGTGTTTTTTTTGTTGTTTTTGAAAGTTTTACGTGTCTTTCACTCCTCATCTGCACAAAGACAATCTAGAATTATGAACCTTGTTACATTTTTAACCAAACGTAGGATCCTTGGCGGCCTACAGACACTTAACTTACACATTCAGGGTTTCTTTTATTTTATGACAACATCCAAATGATTACTGTCTGCATGACCATTAAAAAATAGGTCGTTGGCTTATTTTGAGTTAATTGCATGTAAGTTCCTAAACAGTGGGTTTTCCCTACAGAACTGGGGAATTGAGGCTTCACTGTGCTTATCGCCTCTGCTAAAATGCAAAAATTAAGTTTAATCACTGTAGGGTGCAGTCAACCCTGGGACAATACAAATTTCCTAACGTAGCCTAAATCGAAATCGACACAAAATAAGCCTGTAAATACTCAAGGGAGGTCTAGCGCAGACCGTTTTCTGTGGTATTTTCGGGGATAATACAGTTGCATAACAGAATGTCCGAAATCGAAGAAGATATGTCATGGTTATTGAAGCTACTGCACAAGACCAGATGCGCTGCAGAGTGAGAAAAAAAACCCTCCGGTTGTTATACAATTATTTATTTCCCTTCGACATCATGAGTTCCATAACAGGTGAATACAAAAAGAATGAACTTTTAATTCATTCATTTTTTAAATTAGAGTCATTTTCATTTTTTTATTAGAGTCATGCCTTTTATATTAAAAATCTAAAATGAAAAGTTATTTATATTTTTATTTTATTTTTAAATTGAAAAAAAATTAGGCAAGAAAGATTTTTTTATTTTTTTAAAAATGGTCGTCCAAACCTTTGAGAACAGAAGTTTAAAAATGCCTTGAACTATTCACCGTTGAGATGGCTAATCAGTGTTGAGGCTTCGGGGCAATCGGGCCGTTTTTCAATGCGGTTTTCCTTTCATCTAAAGCTGGATGGAGGCGCTCAATTAAAAGTCTATCAGTTTGTAAGTAAATCAACGGCTATCAAAGTTGTCACATCAAACAAAACGATTATTATTGCAGCCCGCCTCCGACATTAATCTCCTTCTACGGTAATCCATTTGACAGGTCACCACGGAGAGCAAGAAAACCTGGAATGGACATCGTCTGCGATAAATAAATAATAATAAAAAGTTTGCTTAGAAACATTAGGGAAGTTTATTTATTTATTTAGCCTATGTATACAAGTTGTAGGCTATTCGTCTTCTATTTCCATATTTCTGTGACGGCTTTGCCTGCGTATTGTGAATAAACCAAGATCATTTAAAAATGATCGCATCTTTAAATTAATGATTGAAAGATTCCTAGAATATTAATCTTCTGATATAATTAACTTGAGATATGCCTTAATTTACGAGATGATTCGTTGTTGTACCCACACGGCCCTATGAGTTGATATAGGCCTACATAGAAACTTAAAAACAATGTTCACATTGACTGGCCTTTCCCTCTTACTGTTTTAGTTGCCATTTTTCCAGCACCAGTAATTATGCATTTTGGTCTGAATGTGTTTAAAGTACTGACCTGTAATTACAATTTTGTATGTGCTAAAAGCTGAAACGCGTATCAGGTGTATATACATATAACTTAAAGCATACTGGAAAATGGAAATCAAGAAAATTACATTACGACAATTTGCAATGCAATAGGCTACATTTAAGGAGGCCTAATTTGTATGAATACATGTTTCAATTTAAGGCGTTGACTACTGTTTTTAATGTGTTTTGACTCCAAATGAGACGCTATATCTTACACATGTTTTTTGAAACAGGAAAAATAGGCCTAATAATAAACCTTTCTATTAATATTTTGGCATATTATCGTGAGATATATTTCAAATTAATTGTTGATCTATCAGACTTGGCGAAATATTACAAACGCATTTAAATAGTTTTTGTTCATCAGCGGTTTAATAGGTTAGGTGCAAAAGATTTGTCATTGACACCACGGTTGCTGTTTTCCGTAATGGCTGTCACAGAGGGACTGACACCGCACTTGAGTTATTGGGGCAGAGAAGGGCAACCATAAATTTCCAACGTCAGGCAACCCCCCACCCCCGTCTTTTTGTCCCCATGATATATGGCCTTCTGCACCGGACACCAAATACTTTGTATTACCCTTAAATGGGAACACATTTTTTGTGGGTATAATTCACCCAGTCTAAATGGAAAGCTTTAAATGCCGGGCAATATTTCACAGCAATGACATGTTAATCCCAGTATGCAAATGTCATAATTTACGGCACAGACGTACCATATGCATTCTTTCACCCAAATTCAGTGGGAAAATGCGCCTTTTGCAGGGTGGTGTGAAATCCTTATAATTTGACATATTATGCACAGCACCATACAGCAACCTATACAGATTTAAAGGTTTAATTTGCTGTTATTAATTCATAGATGTATCTAGTTTTTCATTATTAAAAAAAATACAAGTATACGTATTGGTTTTTCTGAACTGAAGTAGTTTTGAAATGGATTTCAATGCCAAATTTACCATGGACCACACACGTGCTAGAATTATCACATTTTTAGATTACCGTGTCGCTATTTAGGTAAATTCCAATCCACATTTTTTCTGAGTAGTCGCATTATGTTCCTACAACACGATAACTATAACCAAAGACCGTTGAGCACAACACACATCTTATCTTTCTTATCTTAGCAAGAATGCAGTCATATTTCGATTGACAACTGGCTTCTAATTTAAACAAAATGTTTTCAATATTTGAATTGATTTAATATAGTCAATTATGTGTATGTTAGACCTGCAAATGCAAATGCCATATACTCTCAATTAAATGCGACGCTTAAAACCTACTTCTTCAAAACCAGTAGGCTAGGTAATAAAACTATGCTACATTACCTTGGATAAAAGGCAATTATACTCCCACCCGAAAAGACAGAAGAAAGAAAAGATAACCCACGCGCACATTCCTTTAATTTCCAAAGTGGTTACGTTATATACAATTAACAATCTGCAGAAGAAATACGTTCGTAGAGCATATACTGAAACATACAACCGCAGCTTTGCCTGGCCGTGGACCTAGAACTGAGCGACTCTTCAACCACTTTTGAGACTTCCGTGTGGGGGCGGATCCAAAGTGACGTACTCAGGAAGGGAAGGGCTAATAGTGACTGTGGCTTCACAAGAATCTGGCTGTATGCATTTAATGTAGGGCCTATAACTTTAACTTCCATAAAAGTTATAAACATTTCAAAATAACATTAATGAACATAGACAGTCTGTTTAAGTGTCTAATCCAGAAATCCCAAGCAATACAGCCACAAAAAGTGCCCTCCACTATTATTGGCACCCCTGGTAAAGATGAGTAAAAGGGTTATTAAAAATTCACTGTTTGGTGAATTAGCTTATTCTCACACTGAAAAAATGAATAAAATCCGACCTTTAATTGACGTAAATTTATTATGAGAAAAAAAAATCCCTCATCAAGAAATCATTATTTTTAACAAAACCACATGTGCCCCAATTATTGGCACCCCTGCATTTATATATAGAATAAAGAAATCATTTAAAATATTTGGTCGTATATCTTTTGCATGCCATGACTTCCTGATGTCTGTGACCAAACAACATCAAAAGACTCTTGATATCTTTTTTTAAGGTTTTCTTACAAGCGATACTATAGCCTCTCTGCATTTGAATGGATCTCTATGGGAATTGGGGGGTGGGACTAAATTTAGCTGTAAATTATACTGGAACAGTATGGAATACATGGTTGGTAAAATGGCTGTAAGTCATCAAGGGTCTGACGTATCAAACAAGCCTTAAACCATCACTCTGCTGCCAGATATGCAGTAGATATGGATGGATCATTTTAAGGGTTGTTTCTCCTGACAAATTTTCTTATTAAACTATGGAAAAAAAAGTCAGGAGAAGAAACCCTTCAAGTTATCCATCCATATCTACTGTATTTATAGGAGCAGAGTGATGGTTTAAAGCTTGTTTGATACGTCAGACCCTTGCTGACTTAGAGCCATTTAGCCAACCATGTGTTCCATTCTGTACCTGCATAATTTACAGCTAAATTCTGTCCCACCCCCCAATTTCCATAGAGATCCATTCAAATGCAGAGAGGTTATAGTATTGCTTGTAAAGAGTACCAGAAAATAAGATATCAAGAGTTTCTTGATGTTGTTGGGTCACAGACATCAGAAAGTTATGGCATGCAAAGGATATGCGACCAAATATTAAAAATAATCTATATATAAATGCAGGGGTGCCAATAATTGTGGCACACATGGTTTTGTTAAAAATAATTATTTCTTGATGAGGGATTTTTCTTTTTTCTCATAATAAATGTATTTCAATTAAAAGTTGGATTTTTCAAATTTTTTCAGTGTGACATTAAGCTAATTCGCCAAACGGTAAAAAAATTTAAAACTCTTTTTACTCATCTTTACCAGGGGTGCCATTAATAGTGAAGGGCACCGTAGGTCATTGCTATCAGTTATTTTCCACTGCATTTGTTAATGATTATTAACTGATGAGAATGTACAAAAACCAATTACTTACACAGTTTAGCATATTCTGAGTGATTTATTTTCTCCTGCGTCAAATGACATTGTTCAAGCTATGACAATAACTGAGCCTAAGCCAGCCTCGTAGACGTTGTTTATTAAGGCTGAATCCCAAACTGAGCCCTCTGGACTCCTGGACTGTGGATTTGCAGACTTTACTGGGGGCAGGTAAGTCCATATCAATGCAGACCTGCAAAAAGGGAGGCTCGAGGGTGCAAAAAAGTTTGAGCACTTGCCAAAAACGCTGTTTTCACAGTGGGTCAGCCCTAAGCACTCATGAACCATTGGCCGCGCCTTTGAGTCCACAAGTCTGCGAGTCCAGAGAATGGAATTCAGCCGATAGTTGTCCTTGTGGACTACACTTGGCTCCATTACAGAATCTAAAAAATAAGCTCATTAGCTCATTGTTTTTTATTATTTCTTTGTCAAAAATGATCACAAACCATAATTCCTCACTCATGAGGAAAGCTTATTTGGGCGGTGCAGTAAGTTTATTAGGTTGGAGGTAATTTCTTAACTGATTTTCACATAAATGTCACATCGAGCCTTTCCCAGCATGCATTGGGTGAGAGGCAGGAATACACGCTGGTCAGGTCGCCAATCCATCGCAGGGCACACACACCATCCACTCACACTGGGCAATTTAGACTCCCCAATTAACTTAACCTGCATATCTTTTGACTGTGAGAGGAAACCCATGCGGACAAGGGGAGAACACAGAAAGGCCCTTGACCTGGATTTGTACTCGTACTTTCTTGCGGTGAAGTGACAGTGCTATCCACTGCACTGCCGTGCCACCCGTTTTGTTTTCATCGATAGCCAAAAACAAGGGACGGCAGGTCACGGACACTTGTAAATTGTGTTAAACTTCCAAACCTTTGGCCACTGCACACCAGTGGTTCCCAAACGTGGTTATGGGGACCCGCCATGTACGCTGGTTTTCATTCCGTTATTGTTGTAAAAAACTACCTATTGTTCTTAATTAGAAACCTTCCAGTTGGCCATGTTAAGGTCATATTATGTCAGAAATAGCCATAGCCTACACAATATGAAGAATACATGCATGATCCAAATGCCCGTCCCAGGCAGTGTTGGGCAGTAACGCGTTACTGTAATTTTATTACCTTCCCAGTAACGAGTAAAGTAAGGCTTTATAATTTCCAAAATATTAATTATATTACAGTTACTAATCCAAGTAACGCTGCATTACTGCGCTACATCGTTGCCAGAATGCAATGTGTTTTTTTTTGTCCTCCTATAACGTTAAGCTGATGGTACACGGGCAATATTTTCAGGCAATATTGGCAGCAATATTGTACAATATTGCCAGCAATGGGCAATGGGTATGGGCCACTGTAGCAATGGGCAATGGGGCAATAACTTTGCGGATCGTGTTTTTAACCTCCATTTCGAACTTTTACCAACATCTCACCGCAAAGGTATATATGTGCCCAGAACGGCAAGAACCACAACTTTCTGCCAATGTAATTCAATCGACCGTATCTCTAAATTTTACGGAAGCATTCATGGATGTATTCGCCAGTAAGCAGGCGGTCTGATTAGGTCTGCTGAATAAAGTTAGCTAGCTAGCTAGTTAAAAGTCACTCAGTTCGTCAGTACAGTAGTAAATAATACCGAGTAATACAAATTATTTACAATCAAAAGTCAAGAATACCATAACTTATGAAAAGTTGGTCTTTATTTCAACATTACACTAATGCATCAATATAACTTAGCTAAGTAATAAATACATAAACAAATAAATAAAGTTATAAGAGATCAGAGCATCCGTTTGGTTTCCTCGACTTTTATTTTTGGAAGACTCAGTTGTCATGTGACCCAAACTCTCGTCTGTGATTGGATGGTAGCAAAATATTGCTTGCCTCGATCAAACTTGTTCAGATATTGATTTATCAATAGAAAAATTGCCAGCAATCATTGCCTGTCAATATTGCCCGTGTACCATCAGCTTTAGATTACGTTTATACGCGGTCCTCGGTAGATGACGTGTGTGCGTGGGCCGCGGGGCCGGCAGGTCACAGCGAGATCACGTAGGCTACTAGCCAAAAAGCAGCATGGAGGGTGAGGAAGAGAGGTACGCGTTCCATAGCTGGAGGTATTGTCATTATTTTGAGTTTGTCTATAGAAACACGATAAAATATTTATAAATTAGCCTAAAGAGTAAAAAAAAGTCGGGAGAGACTTGCTTTATTTTTATTTTTATTTTTTTTACATGATGGAATATGTAGAAAGTCTAGTTAAAATATTTAAACGTTACAGAGTTAAAAAGTCAGGAGAGACTGGCTTTATTGAAATTTTTTATGATGGAATATACAGAAACGCTAGTTAAAATATTTAAACGTTACAGAGTTAAAAAGTCAGGAGAGACTGGCTTTATTTATTTTTTTTATGATGGAATATACAGAAACGCTAGTTAAAATATTTAAACGTTACAGAGTTAAAAAGTCAAGAGAGACTGTGACTATTACATTTTTTACATGATATGCAGAAACTAAAGGATTTATAAGTTAAAGAGTAAGAAAAAGTCAGGAAAGACTGTTTTTTATTTTATTCTTTTATAAGATGGAATATAGCCTACAGAAAAGTTAAAAGATTTAAAAGTTACAGAGTTAAAAAGTCGTTGGAGACTATTTATTTGATATGATGGAATATGCAGAAGAACAAGTTAAAATATTTAAAATAAAAACTCGGGATGGACTTGCTTTATTTTGTATTTTTATTATATGTATAAATATATACATACTGTATCCCATCAGGTTTGAGAGGCTGAAATTTTCTGCAGTTATGCAGTTTGACTGATTGTGGACTCCTGTATTTCGTTCCAATAAAGTTGATCCAGTTCTAAAAGGAGCTGGCTAAACAGGTTGTACCTCACTTTTTCGGACGTGGGGGGGGGGGGGGGGGTAAGCGAAAAAAATGAGTCATGTAACTAGTAACGTAACTAAGTAATACAAAGTAATCAGTAAAGTAATTTTGATTACTTTTTAAAGGAGTAATCAATAATAAGTAACTAATTACACTTCCTGAGGAACTTGCCCAACACTGGTCCCAGGACACTTATGATTGAATTCTGTGTAATGTGCTATATAGAATAGAATATAATAGAATAGAATAACTTTTATTTTCCCGCTAGGGAACTTCAGTTGTAGCCCCAACGACAACAAAAAAAAGACATAGTGGGGCAGACCCACAACACACAAACAAACATATCAAACAAAGACATCCAACAGAATCATTACATCAATCAAGTGAATTAAGTGAATTAAAGTGCAATACAGCCATGATTAAAAATAGCTGTATGATCAATTATTAATGCAGAAGTAGATTATATTTTTAATTGATTCAATATAAACTCAGTTTATAATAAAAAATCAATATGGCCCCAGTTGCCGAAAGAACGGACACCTGGTCACTGACACTAAACCATTTTAAGATATTGAAGAGTTCAAAGACAAAGCAAATAACAGGATGCCAAGTCGGCATTGTGTTAAATTAGAACTTAAACGCACGTCTTAAACAACCTTAACGATCAAGAGATCGCGTGGAACTAAAGCCAGCATACACTTTGCGTTTGGGGAACCACTGTGCGCTATTCTATTCGAGTATTTCAACAGATCTTTTTCAGTGGGAGAGTATCGACTGTCAAGGAGGAGAATTCAGCAGCGGCGCGTGCTTCCGCCTCAGGTCAGCTGACTCGGGCATGCGGAAGAAGTAAATTGGAAACGTTAAGCTGCAGCAAAGAGAAGCCAAATTCTCGTGTTTTTTAATACAGAAAACATACAGATCTGACACTTATTTTAAACAAGAGCACTTGAGATAATTTTATTTACATATTCACCTCGCAAAAACATCACGCGTAGCCACCGCATAGAGATGGCAGCGAACGAGCCAATGGTCGTGATGAATGGAACACAAGTAAGTGTGAAATACTTCAAACACACGCTTTCATGTTCGCTTTTTACGGGACCGTTAAATGAGGCTATGATTGTTCATCAGTTTTCGGGGAGGACCGTCACACTGCTGAAGAAGTCATTAGGTAACGCTAAATATTGTTGTACGCGAAGCTTGTGTTCTTTGATAACAACATGTGACTTCCCTGAAAGTTTTCAAAAATCGTATTAACTTTATTCCAAGCGCGACAGTGCTATTTTAATTGTCCTGTCTGGACGAAGAGCAAGGCTATAAACTTTTTGAAGTTCTTATCACCAGTTACGCACATGCCAAGTGCGAGAGATTTAAAAACATCATTTTTTTTTCTGAATGGTTTGTACACACACGTGCAAAACAGGTGTTTGCACGTTCGTACTCGTGTGCACTTTCATTCATGCTGATAATGATCTCTGTGACTCTCGACGCTTGAATGAAATGCGCATTAATTATTAAAGGAGATCTCTTGGTTTCACTGTGTAAAAGTGGGAGAAGGAGTTCAGGTACATTTACGTAAGCCATTCTGAGACTATAATCGTACGTCAACCCTTTTTACACTGTGTGTCACTGCTGAAAGTGACTGTGGGATGACTTGGCTTTTGTTCTTTGGTTAATTATATTTCTTTATTGTGCAACAAGATTTCATACATTGGACATGACTGCGAAGACATCCCAGAATCCCTTGGAGAAAGTTATGGAAGACATGCAAGGCGTCTAGATCTTAGCTTCAATCGACTGAGGTAAAGTGTTCTACTGTACTTAGGTGCTAATATTAAATGTTGTTTTTGAAGTGGCACTGTCAGATCTGCGTGTCAATGAAGGTATTTCACGGCCTGCTTCAAAGAAAAAAAAGAGTAATGCTTTTCAGTTTTTAATAGTGTAGGATATTCTTACTGCTTTTGCCAAATATTAATTAACAGCGTTCATTTGTACTGATTTTCCCCAATTGAATGAATGATAGAACTGGCCTACTGTTGGTGGATTCATTATGTTAAACCGTCATGACATTGACCTGGATGCAAATGGAAGAGGTTGAGCATATGAGTGAATTATTTATAACTTCACGTTCTATCAAGTCAAATCCACTGACATTCATTCTGTTAGACTATAAATCTTTCAAACTAAATCTTTTTAACATAAAAATTGGGGTGGGGGCTTTGCAAGGTATGTAAAATGTAAATTCTAAGATTGTGTATACAATCTGACATAGTAAATTGCACGGGAACTCATGGACATTGAAGTGTAAACTTAAATGAGTATTCACAAAACGTGGCGTGTGCTGTCTTAAATTCAACCTTGATTAGTACAATCACAGATTCATTGCCTCCTAAAAGATAATGTGTATTGCTGCAGCTGTTGTTCATGACTTGAGTATAACCTCATTATAAAAAAATAAAATAAAGTTGAGTGCGGTCCACAGCCTGTTTGCGAATAGCGTTTTGACCTTCGCTTTAGGCTGAGGAAGGTTTGTGATGCACTGTCTGATACCGCTGGTTCCTGCTGTTGTTTACCTGGCAGTGATGATCAAATCTGACCATACACTGCGCTACAAGTTAACGCTACAATTTTAGGAAAAGAATGGCAAGCATAAATGGTGTCTCCAAAATCATAATATCTAACAAACCTCTGTTTATCTTACAAATGCAAACATTTATTAGAGAGCTATTGTGAAGACCTGTCGGGTACAGAGATGACAAAGAAGGCCTTTTTGCCTACACTTGCATGCAACAAGTTTCAATGTTAAGTCTAATTCAGACAAAACTTTTACTCTTCATCTTGGGAAAGGCCCCTATGCAACAAAGTTGGATGTCCCCGTTTGGCGGCTGAAACCCTGGGTTGCCATATCCCAATGACGGCTTTAATTCAGAATGAATATGAATATGAATTTATAGAGGCTACAAGTGAATAATACCATTTTAAAATTGTGATGGTAGAATGGATGGAAATGAGGGGAACTCGTCTTACAAGTCATGCTTAGTTTAGTCACTCTTAACCCA
Source organism: Ilyophis sp. 1 JC-2022 (assembly GCA_022702515.1). Lineage (NCBI taxonomy): Eukaryota > Metazoa > Chordata > Actinopteri > Anguilliformes > Synaphobranchidae > Ilyophis > Ilyophis sp. 1 JC-2022. Next base: position 103,549,194 of record CM040396.1, on the reverse strand, counting down.
TCGCTCTTCATAGTTGTGTCACTTGCTGTTGCGAAACTTTCTTTCCTCTCTTTTCTACTTCTGTTTTTACCCTGAGCCGATATATTCTACTTTTCCTCTCAGGCATGGCTTAAGTTTTATGTATTATCACACATCCTGGGTATGAAATTAACTTTTCACCCACTGGCCAGAGAGGCTTGTGGATTCTAAAAATCGCCAGCCATTGCCAACATTTTACCAGCCACATTACCTTTTACAATATAACGCTACCTGGTTGTTTACCTGCCAAAGTGGCTGCTAGTCAAATCTTACGAGCCGCAATCAAACCTTTATCAGCATTTGGCTGGTGGCGAGTGTTCATTTCATACCCAGCACACATCTTAGAGTTTCATCATGGTCATATTTTATGTTTATGGAAGACAGAATTGGAATTGATTTTAGCATGGCCTGCTTCCTGTGCTTGACCTATTGCGTATGCATATTATGGATGGCTACTAAGAAATGCAACCAATTTGGAGGTGAAATCCCAGTTGTACGTTTAATAGCCTGCAGCAAGCCATGCAGTAAGAAATGTTTTGCCACACTTTAAACTTTCACAGCAAAATTCACTGTTGAATCGGCTGTAGTGGTTTGTGAGTCCAGTGTATTTTGCTACTCTTATTGGGGAGGGGGGTCTTTAAGGCATGTGTATATAACGGAGGAGAAATGGCCAGGAACATGCTTAGGCATCTTTCATGGACGATGACAAAGATGGCCGCTGTGCGGCAGGATCTGGGGACCTCGGCCACGTTGTGCATCATGTCAGTACACACGGTGTATGTGAAAAAACCAACGCGGTATCACCTGTATCACCGAAGCGTCGCTCCTCTGATGCCAAAGGTAGCCTTTTGCGTTGTATATTAATACTGCCTTTTGCGTCGTATATTAACGCTTGTGTCCACATAACTTTTCTTTGCTTGTGGCACTTCAATATTATGCTTTTTTTTTCATCCAATAGAGAGTTACGTGAACTCCTGTGGTCGGGCTCGCCCACTATCTTAACAGTTCGGGCATGAGCCAGAGTTACGTGAACTCCTGTGAGGTTATGTTTAGGGGTTGGGGGTGGGTTACGCGCACACGGCGAAGACTGAGCGGGCGTGCTCGCGGTGGATATTCATGAGCAAAGCCTTCGCCGTAGTAGGATTCGCAAATTCGCGACCGAGTGCGTCAACATGCTGACGCAAAAGACCTCCTTCTGCGTCTAAAGCATGACGCCGTAGGCTGCTGCCCAAGCGTCACTTTATGACGCCTTGGCCATGAGAACAGCCTGGAAAAACCTATATGGATTTTTCATGGCTGATGCCACTAAGAGTACAGGTATGTAATGGTGTTGGGCAAGGTTTGAGTGTGTTTGTACCCTTGGACGGCAGGCCTGTGTTACTTAATCGTAGTGGATGATCATCTTCACCCCGTGATAATTTATTCTTTTCTTGCAGAGAGGCACGTCTTTCAGATGTAGGCTGAAACATTGGTCGACCTCTAGTATTCGCAATTCTGTTTAATCTTGACTCGTCAAGAGAGAGTAACAATAACATCTACCATCCTGGTTAATGACAAAACTGCTATTATAATACTAAAGATACCTACAACAAATAACAAAAACAAGACAATAATAATATTTGTAATGACATATAATAATTTATACGGAAATGGTCGTAGTAGAAAAAAACATTTATTACTATTAAAGATCATATTAGGCCTACACCACGAGTTTCTAGTTTTGTGTTTAGCATTAATTTAGGAGCTTAAAGAAACCAAAAGGCAAACATGACACAATATACATGAATGCCACATTTTACGCCACGTCATGATGTCTGCGTTCTGTTTCTGTTGAACGCCGCATTCTTGCCTGTTGCTTCAGCTGAGTTTGTTTCTAAGAAGTGGTTGTTATTCAGTCAATCTCCTGAGAACGGAATGTGAGCAATTCTCGGTTATCCGACGGGATTTATCATGGGATGTGTGAGAAACGGGAGCTTGTCACTCTATGAATCTTACATTGAATTGGTCAAAAATAGAAACCATTTTCTGAAATTCCACCTTCATTAAACTTTTATATAATTAAAACATGACTACGTTGAACTGTTTGCCAAGTTGCGAGGTATCAGTTTCTTTCATCTACAGTCACCTTAAGTGTTATTCTTAATTCTTATGTAAGGCAAGAGTTGGTACAATGCTGTGAAGTGGCAGAACTTGTGTGAGGGAACGGGTTCAAGAGGCAAACTCCGAGCTAGGGGCAAACGCTGGCTTTTCCAGGAAAGTTCATAGCATGACACATTCCTGTGGTCAGGGAAGTTCATAGTATGATATATTCTGACATATTCCTTTGGTCAGGGAAGTTCATAGTATGACACATTCCTTTGGTAAGGAAAGTCCATAAAATTACACTGGTTGCGTGGGTCTGTGGGTCTTGTGTTCATGGCAGCTTACGAAGAGCCGGTCTCTCCAGAAGTCTCGCCACCAAATAAAATTGCTGCATTGGCCAGACAGAAGCTTATTTAATCTCGCGACCATGTTTTGTGGTCAAATAAATCGGATATTGAGGTATTTTATGGCCACACTAATCAGCAGGAATTTTGGCACCATGGAGGTGAAGCTATCTGAAGGATGTCCTCCCCGCTGTGAAATATGGAGTTAGATCGGTTTGACTCTGGGGTTTATTTATGCCTTCTGGTTCTTGTTGTGCTTGTTAGATTTGAAGGAGTGTGCCAGGACATTTTTTGAAGCCCAATAAATTGATTGATTCTGCTGACAAACGGAAGCTTGTTTGAGAATGGACATTGTAGGACAATACACATCCAATCCTCCAAAGATGTAGTTGTTAAATGAAATTAAGGAAAAATCTATATTTTCCAGTGGCTATCACAGTCTCTAGGTCCAGTTGAAAATGAGTGGTTCTAGGAAGTTACTAGTTCAGGAAATCAGATCGCTAGAAATCTTAAAGAACTGGAGAAATACTGCCAGGATAAGTGATCCAAAATCCGTGCTGAAAAGTGGCTGAACATAACATATTAAATAATTTGGTGTCACAAAGGCAATGTATGAGGTCCAAAATGCAGATTTTACAGAAATATGTACAAATTCAGTGTTCTCTATTCAATTAATATACGACATATGCTTATATGCTACTAACATTAGATGTACATTATTAAATATTCAGTATTTTTCTATGTAGATATCTATAGCTTGAAAACATGTTAAAATAGTTTAAAATTAATTTTTTAATGAAAATATTAATAATTTTGGGCGACTTTTTTGCAAATATTTCAGATCGTGTGTACTGAACAAAACATGGAAATGCAGTAGTGTTTCTACAGGGAGGGATTTGGGCCCATCTTTGGTGGTGTTGGAATTGAGTGCATAAATACCAAGCAGGTCACAGTTACATAATCGCTGTTAGTGTTCGTCTTCAGCCCATGCTAATGCTTTTTTTCCCTGCAGAGAGTGTATGAGAATGACAGTGCCCTACCTGCCAGAGAGCAGAGCGTGTATGAGAATGACAGTGCCCTACCTGCCAGAGAGCAGAGAGAGTGTATGAGAATGACAGTGCCCTACCTGCCAGAGAGCAGAGAGTGTATGAGAATGACAGTGCCCTACCTCCAGAGAGCAGAGTGTATGAGAATGACAGTGCCCTACCTGCCAGAGAGCAGAGTGTATGAGAATGACAGTGCCCTACCTGCCAGAGAGCAGAGTGTATGAGAATGACAGTGCCCTACCTGCCAGAGAGCAGAGAGTGTATGAGAATGACAGTGCCCTACCTGCCATAGAGCAGAGAGAGTGTATGAGAATGACAGTGCCCTACCTGCCAGAGAGCAGAGTGTATGAGAATGACAGTGCCCTACCTGCCAGAGAGCAGAGTGTATGAGAATGACAGTGCCCTACCTGCCAGAGAGCAGAGAGTGTATGAGAATGACAGTGCCCTACCTGCCAGAGAGCAGAGAGTGTATGAGAATGACAGTGCCCTACCTGCCAGAGAGCAGAGAGTGTATGAGAATGACAGTGCCCTACCTGCCAGAGAGCAGAGTGTATGAGAATGACAATGCCCTACCTGCCAGAGAGCAGAGAGTGTATGAGAATGACAGTGCCCTACCTGCCAGAGAGCAGAGTGTATGATAATTACAGTGCCCTACCTGCCAGAGAGCAGAGAGTGTATGAGAATGACAGTGCCCTACCTGCCAGAGAGCAGAGTGTATGAGAATGACAGTGCCCTACCTGCCAGAGAGCAGAGTGTATGAGAATGACAGTGCCCTACCTGCCAGAGAGCAGAGTTTTTGTTTTAGCCCAGCACCAACATTTCTGATTCTACTTATCAAGGTCTTGATTGAAGACCAGGATGAGTTAATTCGTTGAATCGGGTTGTGGCAGTGCTGGGCCAAAACAAAAACCTGCACCCACATCGGCTCTTTTCGGACTAAGATTGGACATCCCTGGGGGGTATACTACGAAGCAGGATTACTGTGTTAGCTGGATAACTGCACTGAGTAAAACCCGGAGAAGCTCTTTTTGCTTCAGGTCATGTTTCAGTTTTGGGAGTGGCCCGGGTTTTACTCCGTGCAGTTAACTCGGTAATCCTGCTTCGTAGTATACCCCCCTGTTCTAGAACAAGACGCTTGAGATGGATCCACTTCCACTGGCTGGGCATGAGTTGATTGACATGGAGCCATGGAAGTGCTGTCGTATTCTGACGATGGTGAACCCTGCGTATGCCAGCCAGGGGGCATAGATGCTCGACTGGCCACACACATTGTGCCTACCCCCCCTATCAACTGGCTTTGCACCGTTTCCATTCTCCTGTTCACTACTTTTACACTTTTAGATATATTGTGAAATATACACAAAGGTATCAAGGAAGCGATTAAAATAAGCAATTGGAGAGAATGCGTATAAATTAAGAAAATATAAGCTATTTCTTGTGTGTTTACGTAAGTTTAATATACATTGGATGTTTTGTTTTACCACATCGCTATACATGTCCACACAGACGGAGGAGTTTGGCCTTGAACCATTTTGCAGTAAGGTAATATTCTCAAATCTGATTTCACGAGCAGATATTAGATGGCTCGTACAACAATAGTTGACACATCCTTTTGATCCCTGAATCTTCCTTGATGACATGTAAGCCCTCCAGGCCTGTTGATACCCAGTTCCGTGGGCTCATGTGGAAATTCCCGGACACAATAGATTTACTGTCTCCCCTGGTTGCAGACAGTGATGAGTTAATTCTGCAGTGGGACAGAAGCGCTTGATTAAATGCTGCTGCCGCGTTAACCATCTAACTGCCACACTATCAAATAAAACCCATTGACAAGTTGTACCACTCAGTTGGGTAGACTATTAAAGGGTTAATGAATGAAAGGGCTCAAGTTCGATTCGAATTTGTGGAACCCAGGATGTACCTTGTCGCATTTTGCACTGGTTTAGTGCTGAGATGAGATGAAACAAACTTTCATGCACATGGCGCTGTATCTTGTGTTGGAGAAAAAGGCCTTTCCGCTTGCCCACCTGTCGTGGTCTTTGAATGGTGCTAATGAGTGTCCTAATGAAGAATGGAATGTGACGGAAACGGAATTTAATGTTGAACGGACAGTTTGCATATGGGACGTCTGCCACCGGTGCTCGTATTGCCCCTCAAGTCAAATGCTAAAGTAGATTAAAACCACTTTTGCCTCATAATTCATTAGTGCAGTCTTTTTTGCGAAATGCCAACATTTATAAAATGGCCGACTTTGATTTGGACTACAAAGACAACGACCCCTTATAGAGTGCCATAAAAAAGAGAGAAATATATACATATATTTTAATAACATGAGCATGTTTTTTTAATTGTCCCTGTCATGCACAGACTCTGTGTGTATTTAAGTGATTTAATATCTGCTCTGCCGGCAGTGTGTGTTCTTTTAAAAAAAATCTTTTTTACCCCTTTCTCTCTGGCATGCCATCAAGACATCATAGACCCTTGAGCGCAAGATCACAGTGCCCTGCTGTGTGCACACAAAGGGCCTGATCAATAACTGTGACATGTTAATGCAGCGCGACTAGAATAAAAGATTCCTTTGACAAGACATGAGAAATCACCTCGTGGCAGCTGGTGTGGGGATGCTATTTCGCCCCGGCGAGGCCGGCGAACTTGATCTGACAAGCAGAAAGGAGAGATGACGCTTATAAGGTGCCGTTGTTCCTTCGCCTCTTTCTTGACCTGTCAGGTCTTGGAAGAAGCTTGAATGCGCCCCCCCTCTCGTCCCCCCCCTCTCGTCGGGAAGAAACTGTCGGGCACGGCGGTTATCTCAGCTCAGCCTGCGAACGCTCTCCGTTTAATTGATTTGCTTTGCGCCGGAGTCTGTCACATTAATAATTGCTTAGTTCTCTGCGGCTCCTGCAGGCGGAGCGTAAATGTGAACTCGTCAGGGAGTCGGTGTCCGTAATAACCCGTGCGGAATGAGCAAAGGGGCCGAATCCGTTCTGCATATCGTCTGAAGGGGTCTGCGGGGTGTATCGTTCAGGATCGATTCACGCCACCACCTTGGTGCCAAACTGACAGTGTCAGCCAATGAGAAGGCAAGGACCGAAGCCAAGGAATACGGCCATAATGAATGAATGCTTAACCATCGTTAAATATAACTGAGAGGTTTAGTAATTGTGAACCCCCCGCACTCTTCAAGTGATAAGTATATGATTGATGTGATATACAAGTGTTAAGGTATGTTTGTCACACTAACTGAAATTTTGTTTTCTGTGTAGTGTAAGAATGAAAAAAAATGTTCATACTTGATAAGAATTAATTTCCAGTCTAGATTAAGCAGGCAGAGAAATTGCATTTTCGGCGCATTTATTTGTGATAATGAAACTATAGTTAAGATCTATTCGCATTGCTATTGAACTTCCAAAAACTCATCACTTGTCAGGTTTGTTGTCTGCATTAAGTAAACAACTAAATAAATAAAAATGTATAAAAAATAAAAAAGATGTGGCCCAAAATGTATCCATTGCTCCCAAAAATCTAATATGGCTGCCAGATTACAATTTACAAATAATTTATGAAAAAAATCAACCATGGAGATATAGTACATTACAGTACATTATTTTTGCAGTTTTATCCAGGTTAAGTGGTTTGCATTTCCAAAATTAAAGAAATTTATGTGACATAAGTCGCTTTCTATATTATTTGGAATGTTTGCATGAAACTTGAAGAACATCAGATAATAAAGGCATATAACTTACTAATGCTTGGCAAACATTGTAAAATCGCAGTGGTTGCTATTATGGCTAATAAAGTATGGCTTACAGTCAAAGCCATTTCTATTTAAATGGAAAGGGCTGGCTCTGTTTTAATGTCCCATCTTCAGATGCATTACGTTCAGACCTGAGTCTCCTATTAAACATTTATACATGTGACCGGCATGCATTATTAATGGATATAAAGTGGTATCTTTGGATATGATAAACGAAATTAGAGTGTATAGACAGAAATATAAGGATGACGAACCATTCAAATGTTATCCAAGCCATTTTGTTCAAATGGCAATGTTGCTATCTTTTAAATAACTAATTAAGCATTTTTTCTGATAATTAAGCAGCACTGCCAAAGTATTTAATGAGGGAAATAGTTTACTCTCTCAGCTCTGTTTGCATCTTAAATACAGTCTGGCTGAACGCTAGTTACTGAATGAGGTTTAGTATCACATCCATGTTTCTGCTGGAACTGCTGTGGAGCAGCATTTCTCCGTTTATGTGTGTTTAAGATGAGCTGATGGGAACTTTTCTCTGCTGGATGACAGTAATGTAGCGGTTTCTCAGCAAAAGGGCTAAATATGGAGGGCTTGACCTATGAAGTAATTTATTGAACTATTTGAAAACTATTTCTTCTGGATGACAAGGTGAGACATTCACAAGCTGCTATAGGTCACAAGATGTTCGAATATTCCTTGTAGTTAATGTAAGGCCATATACAGTAATGTGGTGATTATCGGTAATAATCATGAGTATTTGGATTTTTGTGAAGCTGAGCACTGGTCGTGACTAAATAATATTCAATTTTTGAACGCCCATTGGCTATACCTTGGGGAATATGAGAGTCCATTGGTAAATGTAAAATATATTAATGAGAACAAAACAGGAGTGTTTCCTCTTGGCCTTCCGGGGTCCACTCTGAGCTATCTTCAAACTGTGGACAACCAAGCAGCCACTCAGTTGGCTATTGGGTGCAGAGAGGAGCTCTACTTTAGGAACCAGGCGTGCAGCTTGTGTCTCACACGCATTGCCTTCATTTAAGCCATGAATCACGACACATTTCACTCCGTGTAAAATGGCCGACGTAACAGCACCAGTAAACAGTTTAAGAGTGCTACTGCTCTTTGTGTGGGTGGACCACTCGTTCCTGCTGGCCTGATTATTTTAGTATCTTCGGCTCTTGTATTAGCGATAATGGTTACATTACACAGACCAGATTTTCATTATTTTATTATTAAACTGATATAGTACCTGGCATTATTTAATTTAGCATTCGTTTGACAGAATGATGTTGAAAATCGGATTACATTTAAAAGTATGCCTTACTTTTTTTGAGATAGAAGTAAACACTTGTCATACTTTTTAGTACAATAAAAGCACGGCTCTGACTACACACTGAACCTAGGGTAGATAACTGAAGAAATGTCAAATCCGGAGGAGGAGACCGTTGATAGAGCTTCCATATGTCTTCTCACCTTCCCTTCTCAACTCACAAACAAGGACACGGCAAACGGCGTTCTTCTCACGCCAAGCAAGACGTCACAATTCCTGTGACTTTCTTAACTGGCTAGAGATGATGGGATGTCACCACCTTTAGGTGCAGACATTAAAGTTGGTTGAGAAATGCCTTTCAGTGGAGTGACAAGAATCTGCGCTGTTTTCTGCAACAGCTTGGGTGGAAAAAAAAAAAGAAACTTTACTGGAAAACTGCAGCGGTAAGCGTTATTAACGGGCAAATAATAATATTTTAAAAAAAGATATCCCAGATGTTTTTTTCCCCCATTTATCATTCATCTGTAAATGTGACATTAAGCAAAGCGTAAAGTGTAACTTTTCACAAAAAGGCCGAAGGCGGGGTGTAAATGGGTGCAGGAAGGGGGATCGGGGAAGGAAGTGTCGGGTGCAAGCTGTCATACCGCGGCTCTTCAAGGTGTTTGTGTTAAAAGCATACATAAAAATAATGTGTTAAACCCAAAAAAAGAAATTGACGTACACTGATAGAGAGGTTTCACCGAGAAGATGAAGTGCCATTGGTTAATTGCACTTTTTTTTATTTGATTGGGTTTCACAAATGTACCCAAACATCTGTGCTGACAAGAAGACTTACCCATATTATTTTATTTTATTACCGTTAATTGAAGTGGTGTGGATACTGGTATGTGCCGTGCGTCATGTGAAAAAGGCCGATTCTTGGAAAGCCGCAGTGTGTATCCGTACAGGCTGTCAAAGATTGGATAAAAAAGAATTAAAAAACTTTTTTTTAAAGCCTTTTTTGTTTCCCAATTTGGAATGGCCAGTTATGTTTTTATCAGGGCGCATTGGTGCTATTGATTCGGGAGTGCACAGGCGAGCATGTGTCCTCTTTAAAAGTGCGTGATGTCAGCCGGTACTTATCGTGCCACAGTGAGTGCGCAGGTCAGACTCGCTCCGATGTGAGTCAGAGGGAGATGCTTCATGTGTCACTCAACAGACAAACGTCCGGGTGCCCTGTTCCACCGTGAGTGACGCTGGAGCCAATCGCGCTTAGCCTTGTGAGTCTGCCGGCCAATGACAGTGGTCGGATTCCATATGACATGGTCCGGATTGTGGGGCCCGTGCACACAGAGCCTTAACAGGATGTACAGCAGCCAACAAGTCATGTTATATTATCAATAATAATTTTATGTTCATGTTATATTATATTAAGTTTTATAAAATGTAAGCTGAAGACGCGCACCCAGAAACTCAAACGAGGTGTCGGCTAGCTGGAGAAAACTCTGGTCCCATAATGTATTCACATTGTGAATCATAATCATAATTTATTCACATCGTGAAACATGATTGTTATATTATTATTATATAATTAAGTTATCAATCAGTTATTATGATGTGGGTGGACTGCTGCAAAATAGTTGGCATCTTATTTATTTTTGAAATTGTACAAAGCCGTTTATTAATAAATTGACACGTCTCAAATTTGAAGAACCAATTACAAATACTTTGCAGTTCTATTTTCCCAAAAGGAATAATTAAAGCGGAGAACCACATTACGCCGTTTGATTGCAAGCACCCTGCCCAAATCAACCCTGCTGACATCCGTAAGGGGCGCTTAGTTTTAATTTTCATAACAAAACTAGAATGCTTTCCCGAATTATAAAGAGGGCACTTTAAACGTCTGGGACTGTCAAAATGAGATGCTGACGACCTGTTGGAACGGGAACAAAGACGGCACGGCGAGGAGCCCTGTGCACTTTGAGAAATGAAACGCGACAATCAAAGTGTCAGAAGGTACAGCCGTCAAGTGTCAGCCGGTATCTCCAGCGCATTATAGTATTACTCTGTGGTTTACAGCTCATTTGCCTGTCTTTTCTAATCCGTCCCGGGTCCAGACAGTATCTTTCAGGTTTCATCCGTCAACACGGGACAGGATCTGTTAATTAACCAACGAGGTGTCACTGACTGGAATCGTGCCACCTCCGTCAGGCCCAGGTAGAATCCTGCCTTCTGATTGGACAGTTATTTGCGTGAGCTGGTGCCAGGCGTCTGAAATGACAAGGCAAGAAAGGGTGTCAGTGTGCAGAGACACTGGGATGCTCGGTAAGATGTGTGTATTTTACCCCAATAGAATAGCTCTTATCCCAATAGACTCAAACCCTGAATGAACACTGGACATTTTTAATGTGTGGAAGACAAATATACATTTTATTTTCCAGTAAAAAATCTTTGTGCTTTCCACAGACAATATGATGAATGAAAATAAGTATATTACATATAAACATACTGTAAACTATATAAAGAAAAATGTGTTTGTGTAACAAGAAAAAGCTATGTCAAGAGAAATTCAAGAATGAGGTTAAAAGCAGAAGAATACATGCCTGCATATAAAACAAACATACCGGCAATACGCAACAGTTCACAAGAACATGAGCATTAAGTACAAACTGACTGTGGGCACCGGAACTGGCATCGCTCTTTATTTTCGTCAAGCTGAAGATAAAAACACCTTAAAGAGTGTTTGGTGTTTTCCCCGCTTTGTAAAACTGAGGCGAAAGCTTCATCAGGCCCCGTTTTTCTATGTACACAGGTCATACAATCCTACATCTGTACTGTTTATGCTCGCCTTATTATCATATATTGAAAAGTCTCCTTCGGCTGTCCTTGTTGTTTCGCTGCCATACAAATAGACTAAATAAACCAGGTGCCACGGCGGTTATTCACCATCTGTCACCGTCTGTCACCGTCTGAGGTAAACTGTGCCAGCGCAGAGAAAAGGGCTGAACATTCACCAATCTAACAAATACTCAACGGGCTGCATTTGATTTATATATTTATCATTTAGATTCATATTCATACCCTGCGATGGATTGGTAACCTGTCCAGGGTGTATTTCTGCATCTCGCCCAAATGCATGCTGGGATAGGCTCCAGCCTCTGACCCTGACAAGGAATAAGCGGGTTAGATGGATGGATGGATGGATGGATGGATGGATGGATTCATATTAAAGCAATTTTTGTAAAGAATTTTTGCACACCTGTATTGAAGGGCTTTGGTACGCAGCAATGGTTGAAAATGACTATGTAGCTTCTTTCCAGTGGCTTCAAACTACTGGCTGCCATGGGTGCAGGTTAACGTCGCTGTGGACGTCTAGGTGGCTCGCTGTGGACGTCTAGGTGGCTCGCTCTGGACGGCTAGGTGGCTCGCAGTGGATGTCCAAGTGGCTCGCAGTGGACGTCCAAGTGGCTCGCTGTGGACGTCCAAGTGGCTCGCTGTGGACGTCCAAGTGGCTCGCTGTGGACGTCCAAGTGGCTCGCTGTGGACGTCCAAGTGGCTCGCTGTGGACGTCTAAGTGGCTCGCTGTGGACGGCTAGGTGGCTCGCTGTGGACGGCTAAGTGGCTCGCTGTGGACGTCCAAGTGGCTCGCTGGTCCTTTCAACAATGTCAGTGTTCTGCAGCTTCAGTGGAATTTTGGTAGCTTAGAAAATCTTGGTTGTTATTTTGTTGTTGTTCTTTCAAAATTTCCCCCAACCGTAATGTAACAACCTTGATTTAACCCCTAACCTCAGTGTTATTGTGAATGTCAACTGAAGTATGTTGATCTTTTGTTAAAGCCAGTGATGATTAATTATTCTTGGGAAAATGTAATAAATCATTGCTGCAAGATTAGGACTCAACCCGAAGCTCATATACTCTGAAATATGGTGAGGTGGAAATATCAAGGTTTCCATTCAATTCTTAGCATTTTAGTAACGTCATATTTATTATTGTGACTACAATTATATGTCAACATAACTAACATTTGTGTGTGTGTTTTTGTGTGCACTCATACATGTGTGTATATGTATGTGTATGTTTGTGTGTATTTGTTTCATACGTGTTTGGCATCGTACGTGTGTGTGTGCACGTGTGTTTGTGTGCACTCGTATGTGCATGTGTGTGTTGATTAAAAAGTGAATGAATGGAGCCTGCACTCGTGATCCGGCTGCCCTGATTGTGTCACGGCGCTCCGCATCGGAGTGTCAGCACAAAAAACTAAATCCAGTCGGAGAGAGGGATCACCATGGTTACCCTGCCAAAAACATGGCGCCGTCACCACATCGGCGAGCGAGTGGAAAACATTAGCGTGTCCAACAAAATTAGTTTTGAAATTTTCTTGCAGGCAAGTCGTGCGTTCTCTGCCGTTATAAGATTACAATCTTGTATCTGATTAAAAAAAAAAGAAAAGAAAATGTAGCGCTCAGCACAGCCAAACCGCAGCAACATGGTTCTACTTTAGTGCCATTTGATTCTCTTGGGTTCAGTGACATGACTGAATATACTGGTATCGTTGTACAGATGCTAATGCTACAGATGCTAATACACGGCGGTGAGGCTGAGGCCCAGTTCTCTACCTTTCTGTAAAAGCGCCAACGACTTGCGCATACAAAACCAAAACGGCATACTAGCTTAAACCGAAGTGTAAAAATATGCATTATTTATTTCTGTGTACGTACAAAATGGTAACATAATGATTAAAATTATTTAATGGGTCTATCTGAAACTAGCTAAATATCTTGCATTATGTACACAGGAGGCAGATTTGTGTACAGGCTCTTAAATGGCAATATAGCCTGATCAGTGTCCCCTTCTGCTTTTTTTTTGTAAATAAAATAAATGATGTTTGCAGAACTGTTTTGAGGGGAGGAAAGGGGGTTGTGTGTCTGTGTGCACGTGTGTGTGTATCTATTACAACTACATGGGGAAACTTTTGTGTCAGAAGAGGGTAAGTGGAAGCAGGAGACGTGCTAACGGCTATCGTATTCCCGCGTTCGCGGCACACTGGTGACTGATTGTCCGTGAAAGCTAATCGGCGGCTGAAAGGCACGTGATATGTCGTCAAAATGAGTGACAGGCTCCTGAGTGGCGTTGCTGCCTGATGCTAATCTCGCCAGGGGAGATTGTAGCACTCTGTTGCCGTGGGTACTGCGGGCCCGTACAGAATGATCATCGGCTTGCCCAGGCATCGAGGGAGGGGTCCATTCAGTAGTCACCCCCCCCTTCTCCTCTTCACATTGGGACTGGAAATTGTGCATGACACAGAAAGACGAACGTTCTCCCGAGGGATACTTTAGTTTCGGTTTGTCGCATTCACTCGTTCACTACTTGTCCATTCACGTCTCCATTCTTTCATTCGTTGATGTACCGTCGCTGTCTGTTACCTGGAGAAACCCAGGTCATAGCCATAACCCAGAATATGGCCACGCTTTCCTTTAGGTTGGGCTTTTAGTCTGCATGAAAGAAGACTGTCTCCTCAGTGTATAGCGTACTTTCATTCAGTAAAAAAATACCTCATCACGTCAACGCACGTGAATCCCTGGGTAAATGTCTACAGAGGGCACGCCTCAATACGGAAGATTCCGTCACGCGGAAAATCCACACAATCTCGCAAACCCGCGCGGCCGAGACCTGTAAGGGCAAGTGTTTTCGCTCGAGTTACACGCGCGTCAGGCGGCTTCAGCCCTTTAATAATGACATTACAGTCTTTATTGCGTGTTCCGAGACTAGGGGCGAGTTGCTGACGCAGCGGTTCGGGGGCGCTCTGCTTTAGTGGCAGTGCGTTAGAGAGAAGCCCTGAGAGGGGGACAGAAGTTTGGGTGAGGGGGGCGGGGGGGGGGGGGGGGGTGTGCGGGTAATGCTGACATTTCATTGGCTCTCAGAAGAGAAGCGAGGAAGCGAAGGCACACGCGCGGGGGTAATAGTTTCTGCGCTTTTTACGTTTCCTCTCCGCCAGCTGTCACACAGCCTTCAAGGCAGACTGAAATTTATTGGGTTTTATTTAGAAACATGGCGGCGATAATGACTGCAGTTCTGACTTCCATTATCGCCGCTAAATATAACTTAATTTTATGCGTTCATGAACCCGACGTATGGGGCTCCCGACTTCATTTCCCGAGAATGTTTTTCCGATACCGCGCCATTTTAATATTTCATGTGGGCCTCCTATTTAATTTTTTCTCCATAGCGTTTGGCAGGAACTGGTCTCCTGTCCCTCATGTACAGTACTAACGTCAGCTTTATCCTCCTCACATTCCCAGGGATATATTTTCTTTCCATTGACAGAAATCCAATTAGTTTTAGTACAGCGACTGGCTCGATCGGAGGATCTTAAAATATACAATATGTTCCCTGTGCAGTTTAACCGATCAGCAACAGAGGGATGACTTTTATCGGCCTGACCTGATGAGACGAGTACCGACAAGATCCTCTTTCTTTCTGTATTGGCTAATTCAGAGATGAAATATATGTGGGCTACATCTTAGTTATTTTGATAGGCGCCATGAAGGCTTTTAATATTCCATTAAGTTTTACATTTTAACGCCGTGGTTCTCATGCATAAATAATTGACCATTAATAATGAAAACATACTTTACATGGAGAGACTTCCATTTTACCATGGAAAAAATACCTTTATTATTTATGCGCATCGTTTTTTTATTTTTTTGTAAAGTTGTATTTTTTAGTGCAGTGTCAAGCGACACTAATGTCCGTCGCCGCTCGGAACTAGGAAGAAGAGCAAGAAAGCTGGCGTCCAGTTACCCGGCAACGTCGGGGGGGCAGTCCGAGCATGTCAGTCGAAGGGCTGGCTTCCAGGTCACGCGGTCCTTGGTCATGCGAAGCCATCTCTCTGATTAACGGTCAAAGAAATCTGGAGGCATGGAACATATTAGGCCTTTGAAGGGAAAAACAGCCATAATTTCATCCCCCCTATTTTTCTCAAAGGACAAAAAGGTTTGCTTCTTGGACAGGGAACAAAGGAGTCTGGTTTCATATTGGCCTGGTGCTGGGTTTGGTTCACTGCGGGTTGGAAAAGTGCAGACAGACAGACAGACACATGGCTCTGGGATCGCTCCTGAGTTTGAAAAGTGTTGTGACAGGTTTTAAGACATGGATGTGATTAAGGGTGTCCCTGTTAGGCATCAGACACATCGCAAATCCTAATGTTTGAAGTGGACCCTTGGCTGTTCCAAAAAAAAAAAAAAAGATATTGATTATTGTATTTATCTAGTAACATCTGTGTTGTGACAAAATGGTGTTGCCTCGTGCTACAGTTCACTTGCTGAAAACATCCTGACCCATGAGCCTATAGCTAAATGGTAAACTATAGGCAGAAGGCTAATTAACTGTGATGCTAGCATGTAATGCTAAATGGTAAACTATAGGCAGAAGGCTAATTAACTGTGATGCTAGCATGTAATGCTAAATGGTAAACTATAGGCAGAAGGCTAATTAACTGTGATGCTAGCATGTAATGCTAAATGGTAAACTATAGGCAGAAGGCTAATTAACTGTGATGCTAGCATGTAATGCTAAATGGTAAACTATAGGCAGAAGGCTAATTAACTGTGATGCTAGCATGTAATGCTAAATGGTAAACTATAGGCAGAAGGCTAATTAACTGTGATGCTAGCATGTAATGCTAAATGGTAAACTATAGGCAGAAGGCTAATTAACTGTGATGCTAGCATGTAATGCTAAATGGTAAACTATAGGCAGAAGGCTAATTAACTGTGATGCTAGCATGTAATGCTAAATGGTAAACTATAGGCAGAAGGCTAATTAACTGTGATGCTAGCATGTAATGCTAAATGGTAAACTATAGGCAGAAGGCTAATTAACTGTGATGCTAGCATGTAATGCTAAATGGTAAACTATAGGCAGAAGGCTAATTAACTGTGATGCTAGCATGTAATGCTAAATGGTAAACTATAGGCAGAAGGCTAATTAACTGTGATGCTAGCATGTAATGCTAAATGGTAAACTATAGGCAGAAGGCTAATTAACTGTGATGCTAGCATGTAATGCTAAATGGTAAACTATAGGCAGAAGGCTAATTAACTGTGATGCTAGCATGTAATGCTAAATGGTAAACTATAGGCAGAAGGCTAATTAACTGTGATGCTAGCATGTAATGCTAAATGGTAAACTATAGGCATAAGGCTAATTAACTGTGACGCTAGCATGTAATGCTAAATGGTAAACTATAGGCAGAAGGCTAATTAACTGTGACGCTAGCATGTAATGCTAAATGGTAAACTATAGGCAGAAGGCTAATTAACTGTGACGCTAGCATGTAATGCTAAATGGTAAACTATAGGCAGAAGGCTAATTAACTGTGATGCTAGCATGTAATGCTACATTTTGTCATACTGATGGGAAGGAAGTTTGTGCAAAATATGCACAGTTAAAAAAAATTTCCATTGGTGTGCTCTTATATGCTACATATTAAATCGTAATATAGGCTACATCTTCAGTCATTTCACATTCCAAACCAACATTTACTAATTTGTAATGTCAAAACTTTTCCTTGAGTTTAAACGCTAACATTTTACACTTATTTAGACTATTACAGTAAAATTGTTTTACACTTATTTAGACTATTACAGGTTATTTATTGTTGGTGATAATTATTTTTCATCTTTCTTTTCACCTGGTAATCATCGGTTCAAAATGAGCATCATTCATTGCAGTTAATTTAAATTGTATTTACGTTTAAAAATGCAATACAGAAAGCCTGTGTATGTTATACGACAGCTGTATGAAGTAAAGTTCTTTCTAGTAATGATGACACTTTAGGAGCAACGTTGACGCATTGAGGAATTTAAAATAGGAACGGCAAGTATTCTCAAGCTGAAAAGGCACACAAATCCATAAAATTAAGAGAAAATAATTTGTATTAATTTATGATTTTATTGACTGATTGCCCACTTGGGCTTAAATTACACTGTATCTCAGTAATATCTCATACAGTATAACTCCGTACATCTCAGTAATATCTCATACAGTATAACTCCGTACATCTCAGTAATATCTCATACAGTATAACTCCGTACATCTCAGTAATATCTCATACAGTATAACTCCGTACATCTCAGTAATATCTCATACAGTATAACTCCGTACATCTCAGTAATATCTCATACAGTATAACTCCGTACATCTCAGTAATATCTCATACAGTATAACTCCGTACATCTCCGTAATTAAAAGAACATAATAATCTGGAAAATGTTTAATTTCAAAGGGGAATTTTTTAAATTTCATGATGTTTTTATGAATGTGTCAGTCAGCAGGTGTCATTAGTGCATTACCACACCCTTGACCTTTGACCTCAGTGGCAGGAATTTTAGAGTGCATTGGGACGTAGCAACAAGCAAGAGGCTATTGTCCCTGCATGAAGCTTCCAGGTCCGATAAAGTTGAGCTGTGCCGCTTTCGCTGTTCTTATTATACACTGTGTGATAGCTGTTGAAAGCGCTCAGTGATTTGGTACGGTTTCATGTCGTATATCGCCAAAGAGAATTCGCCGTTTTCTCATATTTACGGTTCAACATCTCAAAGTTTGCTGAAAGTGCTTATTGATAAATTATAGTAGTGGAGGGGCTTTTAGGGACTTTATGGCCGTTTGTGTATATTCCCAGTTCCATACATCGCTTTAGTACTATATATGACTGCTGCCGTACTGCCGCAACAAGGTAAATAAATATTTTGACACTTCAGTTGCCGTGTAACAAAAAGCTGCGCCATCACGCTCTTAATTTTTAAACGTCTCCTCGTTTCACTTTTCACCGCAACAACTCTTTCTCAGAAACCCAAACAAACACAAAGGAAGACAAAGTCATTCCCAGGCAACGTGCAGCAGCTCACACGCGGTTCACACGCGGCTCACACGCGGTTCACACGCGGTTCACACGCGGTTCACACGTGGTTCACACAAGCTGGAAGAGGGAGGGGGGGAGGGGGGGGGAGGCTGTCAGTCATCGGCACTCAAAGCCAAGCTCCAGCATCGTGTCTCCTAAAAAAAAATAAAAAATTAAATAAAAACACGAAACGAGTCCCCCTATTCCCCCCCCCCCCCCCTCTGTGGAACCGTCTGGAACCAGGAACAAGGTGCCGTTCACACCCCCTCGAGCGTCTCTGGGCTCTTTGGTCTTCGGCCTTTCGTGTGAACGGTGAGGCGCTTCAAAACACCGGCCGGAGGGATAGTGCGGACCCCTGTGAGAGATCGCATGACATCACAGCCCCAGGAGGCTCTCGACCAATACGGTCTGCTGGTTTGTACTCTGAGGAAAGCCTGTGTGTCAACAAGAAATCCCTCTGTTCTTTCCTCTAAAGTCCCCTACTGACTACAAGATAAATTAGTTTGGTTGGGGTGAGGGGGGGGGGTCACAAGCTTGTTATTACATTAAAGCATTTGGCAAACATTCCTATCCATAATGACTTCTTGCATTGTATGCAGATTTACATTCCTCACATTCAACCCATTTATACAGCAGGATATTTTACTGAAGTAAGTCAGGTCCAATACCGTCCTCAAGGAAGGGTGTGACCCCTGGATCCCACCTGTGAGTGGAACCTTCCAGCTCTGAATCCAGGCCGCTAACGGCTAAGCTATGTTGGCGCTCTGCAGTTTTTGTTATTTGGTTTTATTTTCAGCTGCACCGGAGTGATGTGCGAATTCCGTGGCCTTTTTCACGTTCGGTAGTATAGTGAGGCCTAGTAATGTTTTCTGCTAAATTATATTTCATACATGTCGTTTAAAGCACGGTGGTGCAGTGAGTAGCGCTGTCGCCTCACAGCAAGAAGGCAAGATTCCGATTACTGGCCAGGGACCTTTCTGTGTGGATGTTCTTACTTACAAAATGGCTAGCTTGTGAATGTTTGACAGTGATTAAATTATCTTATTACCTCGTTTTAAATGCATTCCTTTCATCAGTAAGGACCGTGTTATCTGAAACAGCCTGGATACTACAGCAGTAAAAAAGTGGCCATGCTGTTGGAGAGGTGTGCGAGCTTTTCCTGTGTTTGAAAGCCGCAAGGTGACCGCACAACGAGCCGCTGTCCCGAAGCGGAGCGTAACTCCTCTGTTCCCGTCTGCGGTTTGGCCGGCTCTGAATGTACACAAACGCATTCCAGCGCTTTATCCCGCCATCGATCTGCAGTGTTTTACCGCAGCGAGCAAGCTTTGGGTGAGGCCCTGCTCGCTCGCGCTGGACGGGTATGAATGTGTTTGTTTTACAAGGGGCGCAGGCCCAGGATCACGAGGGCGGCTTTGGGCTTTCTCCGAAGGCGTTGAAAGGAGACACTGTGCTCTCTGTCTGATAAGAGCTCGCTGGGACAATCTGGGTCTTCTCAGAGCTCTGCCAATTTGTGAATAGAATTAGTCAAGCTCTCTCTCTCCAGTTAAAAATAAGCACTGTCTTCATGGCTCTCTTATTTGCCCGAAGTGGAGGTTTTATCTTGAAGGGCAATCTCAACACGGGTGTGTTAGAGTATGGGTTAATTTTATCACTTCTATGTTGTCAATCTAAAGGGGATTTTTTTTTACAATTCATCTAAATAATAAATGTAAAAATGTTGGATTGGCTGCTAGTGTCAACGGTGATCATTGGCCAGAGTGTCACCCAGGGAGGGGTTTTCAGTATACAGGGTGTGGCCTATCCATACCTTATCACATAAGAGCTAACACCGACATGACAAATGCAAGCATCTTAAAAACCTTGCTGGCCTGTGCTTGTGGACAAAATGGGTGCCAGAAGCGAGATATGGAAATATAACTGCATTTCTTATAGAGAGAATTAGGGCAAACAGCCCTCCGCAAAACCTTTGCACAAAGATGTTTCAAAGCATTACAGTCGCCAGGGGTCAGTGCATATACTTAGCCGAGCATGTGAGTGACAGGCATCCCAACCTGAAGAACAAATCAAAATGCAGGTTAGCGAATAGGTCTGATGTGATTTAAGGTGGTGCTGTGGTAACTGGCTATCATTGTTCATTTATCTGTCAGGTGAAATAACAGCAGTTCCACTTTCAATTTTTTTTAAAATTTTTCTTGTCTTGTCTTTGGCAACATGCCTTGGCATTGTCATTTAATTATAATTCAATCTGGTGGTGAACTACAAAGCTTTGATCAACATGTTCCGTAAATTCCATCTCTTTGCATGTTACTAGTTATTGTAGTGTGATGTTTTTCTTTGTGCTATGGTATCAGAATCATTATACTTTCATCGATATTGGTACTGAAGTTCAAAATTTTTGGTATCATGAGTGTCAACAACACTAGCATGAACAGTGGTGATGGTCACAGGAAAGGGATGAGTATTGGCCCATTATGTGACTAATGTCCTCACCGTTTTCAAAGGAGGGAAACGGGTTAGCGGTAGCACACCGCTTTCAAAGGAGGGAAACGGGTTAGCGGTAGCACACCGCTTTCAAAGGAGGGAAACGGGTTAGCGGTAGCACATCGCTTTCAAAGGAGGGGTTAGCGGTAGCACATCGCTTTCAAAGGAGGGAAACGGGTTAGCGGTAGCACATCGCTTTCAAAGGAGGGAAACGGGTTAGCGGTAGCACATCGCTTTCAAAGGAGGGAAACGGGTTAGCGGTAGCACATCGCTTTCAAAGGAGGGAAACGGGTTAGCGGTAGCACACCGCTTTCAAAGGAGGGAAACGGGTTAGCGGTAGCATATCACTTTCAAAGGAGGGAAACGGGTTAGCGGTAGCACATCGATTTCCTATATTCTGATTGCTAGAATTCCGAATAAGACCTGACATATGCCCTGTATTAACCAAAACATTTAGTCATGTAAACACGTTATTCGGAATATGCCCCTGAACAGAATATTTATTTAGTCTGCGCATGTTCAATCTGCAAGGAATTTTGGGTCCATAATGGCGAAAAGATTATTTTTCCGTAGTGAAGACTTACGTCTACAAATAATGAAAGACGTGAATATAACGGAATGCATTTATGGGAGAAAGCACCGTAATAGTGTGACGTAACTAATTAAGGAAGCAGGTTGTGTGCGCACCAGTGACCAGGTCGCAAGAAAGCACTCAAGGCTACTCTAAAGCCAAAAAAACCAAAACAAAACACGTGCTTCTTCATCAGTGGGTACTTTATGATTAATCACGGAGCTTACCATGCCTTGCCAGAACATGTATGCGATACAAATCTTTTTACCGTACACTTGTGCACCCCGAACTGATTCGCAAACATACGATAGCCTACTCGGCACAGCTTCCCAATGTGTACAGGACGATAGCAACACGCAAGTGGCTCAGGGGCACATAGCGTTTCCTCCCAAGGTTTCATAACCCTTTCCATCATTACGCACACTTTGTTGAATGAGCCTCTCGACGTGCGGACATTTTCTTTCCACACTGCATCCGTAAATTGTACCATCTCTACCGTTCCCCACCAGTCCTCGCTGCAAACTTTCTTCCATTGTCTCCAGGCGTTTCTATGTGGCACAAATGGCAAATTCTGGCAGATGTTAACTATAGCTCCGTTTGCTATTTCCGCGCGCTCTCGTCTGCCATTTAGGATGTGAATGAAAACAAGTGTTCTTGTTAAATTATGTTGTAGAAGTGCAAAGAAGACCACTCAAAATAACGTGAAAGCAAGCATCTTCAAACCTTTTGCGCAAAAGGGAATTATTGTGGGAAAAGAACGCATGTGTCCTAGTTTATTCGGAATATGCCAATTAACATGTATACAGGAGTATTCGTGGAGCTCAACACTCTACGGAGCATGTAAACACTTTATTCGGAATATATCCTTAAAGAGAATGTGTATATGTGGTCAATGTCACATAGAATAATGACAATAGCCCATTATTTAACAGCCGTCCCATACAATAACAGGGGTAGAGTTGGTCCAAGTCAGCAGTGGTGTTTGGCTTACCAGTCAAAGAAAAAGGACACATTACCCACACTTACAATAAATAGAGGTATAGACATCAAAGGAACTTGGGGAAGAAAAAATAAAAAGTTGAACCATGTCACAGGTCCTTGTAGAGATCATAAATACATAGAGAAAAAGCTGTTTTTGGATTGTGCAACCATCCTCACAGTACTGCACAGTACTGACCTGCGTTGAAAGATCTCTTGGCACTTGCATTTTGGCCTCGGGCTTCTTTCAAGAAGCCTCGTTGAAACGCTCTTTTACAAACCACCTTTCCTGTAAGAAATACGTTTGGCTGCAATAGTAGTCTGCATATTACTATCGTTGAACAGAAAATGGTCTTCCTAAAGGGTAATAACGTTCTGTTAAGCCCCACGCTGTGTATCTGTGTATTGCCTTGACCCTGGCTGTTTGAATTAATGATTAGTTTTATGGCAGACCCTGAGGCCTGGCTTATCCCAAAAGGAGGCTAATCCCGTTCCTGTTTTACAGAAAATCAATTCAGGCCTTTGGAGTTAGCAAGCCACGGGGGCAGGTGGGGGACACATGTCAGATATCTCTTTATTTTTTCATGAGGTGTGTTTTTGAAGTTATGAAGCCAATAGAAGTCGCTTTGGGGGAAAGGGGAAAAAATACCTAGAAGCTATGCAGGAATCGCAAAATTCCTTACCAGGAACCGCACGAGACCGCACGAGACCGGCATGCAAATGTATCCCTGCACAAAAGTGCACATCACTCCAAAAACTTTATGGATACAATAATGAATTACTTGTTGTGCAAAACAGAGCGTATATATGTTTCAGATTGCTCTCTCAGTATTGTCCTTTCGATTGGATTATGTTAGCCTACTTTTATATATCGATCAACAACGGGAGATTTCCCCCTCTCCTCAATAAACGCTGAATGCGATATGAAATTTTACCGTGTTTGTTGTGAGGTGGATGCGCCCTTTTGCTTAACGCTCGTCTTTACGAATCTGTGAAAGGGTAGGGAACTGCAGAGGCATGCTGGGAGTTGGAGGCTCAGACCGTTACCGGTCCTCCTTGCGGCATCATGCTAGTGACTCTTCTAGTCAAAGTTTAACAATGGCTGCTGAAGTAACTTGCGAGTGACTGACCTCTATTACTTTCAGAAAGATTCCGTAATTAGAAAAAAGCAAGGAGATTATTTTATATCATTCATTTATTTTATGGGGCTGTGAATTTCTTCAGTTTATGTTCTTTTCTAAGGGCTGTTCACGTTACAGTAATACATTAGCATCTCATAGACTCTATTGGCATGGGCCCCGTGAGGGTTCTTTGTTTACTTGTATTCATATTACTGCTCACGCTATTAAGTATTTGTGTACTTTTTTTGTAGTTCTTGTCATTTGCTTTGTAGTGTTTGTTTTTCTCTTAAAAGGGTTAATAAGTGGAGATGCCTTTTCTCCTCTGGTCCTCCTATGCCTGAGCGTAGTCTCCCAGTGTTTCTCCTCCGGTCCTCCTATGCCTGAGCGTAGTCTCCCAGTGTTTCTCCTCTGGTCCTCCTATGCCTGAGCGTAGTCTCCCAGTGTTTCTCCTCTGGTCCTCCTATGCCTGAGCGTAGTCTCCCAGTGTTTCTCCTCCTGTCCTCCTATGCCTGAGCGTAGTCTCCCAGTGTTTCTCCTCCGGTCCTCCTATGCCTGAGCGTAGTCTCCCAGTGTTTCTCCTCCAGTCCTCCTATGCCTGAGCGTAGTCTCCCAGTGTTTCTCCTCCGGTCCTCCTATGCCTGAGCGTAGTCTCCCAGTGTTTCTCCTCCGGTCCTCCTATGCCTGAGCGTAGTCTCCCAGTGTTTCTCCTCCGGTCCTCCTATGCCTGAGCGTAGTCTCCCAGTGTTTCTCCTCCGGTCCTCCTATGCCTGAGCGTAGTCTCCCAGAGTTTCTCCTCCGGTCCTCCTATGCCTGAGCGTAGTCTCCCAGTGTTTCTCCTCCAGTCCTCCTATGCCTGAGCGTAGTCTCCCAGTGTTTCTCCTCCAGTCCTCCTATGCCTGAGCGTAGTCTCCCAGTGTTTCTCCTCTGGTCCTCCTATGCCTGAGCGTAGTCTCCCAGTGTTTCTCCTCTGGTCCTCCTATGCCTGAGCGTAGTCTCCCAGTGTTTCTCCTCCGGTTCTCCTATGCCTGAGCGTAGTCTCCCAGAGTTTCTCCTCCGGTCCTCCTATGCCTGAGCGTAGTCTCCCAGAGTTTCTCCTCCGGTCCTCCTATGCCTGAGCGTAGTCTCCCAGTGTTTCTCCTCTGGTCCTCCTATGCCTGAGCATAGTCTCCCAGTGTTTCTCCTCCAGTCCTCCTATGCCTGAGCGTAGTCTCCCAGTGTTTCTCCTCCGGTCCTCCTATGCCTGAGCGGAGTCTCCCAGAGTTTCAGCCGTTCCCACTCTTCCTCCCCATGGGCATGTTGCTGAGTTTTTTTCTTCCCTTTACGGGGAGAGAGGAGCATGGGCAGAGAGGAGCATGGGCAGAGAGGAGCATGGGGAGAGAGGAGCATGGGGAGAGAGGAGCATGGGGAGAGAGGAGCATGGGCAGAGAGGAGCATGGGGAGAGAGGAGCACGGGGAGAGAGGAGCACGGGGAGAGAGGAGCACGGGGAGAGAGGAGCACGGGCAGAGAGGAGCACGGGCAGAGAGGAGCATGGGCAGAGAGCAGATGGTTTGAATGCACAGCCTACTGGCCATCCACCTTAAAGAAAAATAATTTAAAAAATAAAATGGATGGAGCCCAGTTTCATACAAAAACAAATTACATAATTGATGATCATCATTAAAATTGAGTAAACTGCTTTAGGTTGATTTTTGAGAATATTGTAGTGAAATACTTTGAATACTGTACAGTCAGTTTAGTTCTGTTCTCATTACATTCCTCAATGAATGAGTTGATAAAGCTGAACACGCCATGTGAATTCACAGTGCCACAGTACCTTTCCAACGGCATTCTACTACGGAGGTCTAGCCTGTTCGGTAAAATGGCTGCCTAATTCCATAGGCATTTACATCCTGGTATCTGTCTATCTGTTTTCTTCCCTGTGGTTCTGTCCTGTTTATCTTTCTTTGTCAGTTCTTTTTGCATATTGATGAACATTATGAATGAGAAATTAAAATGCAATACTGTTGATTAAGTTAAAGGTACTTGGAGACAGTTGGAGTTCATCTGGGCTCTTGTTTTACACTATAGAGGAAATAATGAAGCTCACAAACAAACCCAAGATGTTGGGGAAAACATCTTGAATAAAACCTCTCGACTGCGAAGAGCTTAACTCCATAACCGGGTGGACCTCAGCTCGTATCACAAATCGGTACTGATCATATTTATATTCGAGCGCATGCTTGAGTTTCTTTAAACCTTTTATCCCGCATCTTGAGTTTATTCAGCAGCAGATCCACTCCAAGGCTGCGCTGTGTCTTTTACATTCGGTGGGGGAAAAAAACCTCAATGTGTCATAATATGCCACGAGAACGATGATATCGTAATTATTTAAATATGTCTAAAAGCCGCGAGCCGTGACGCTCGGTGAACGAGGCTCATTGAGCGAATGTGACTGATGTCTTGGGGCGCTCCAGAGCGACGATAAGGACAACATTGTTCATCGCTGGAGTAGGTTTCGTTCTCAATGCCCCGGCCTGTATTGCGAGAGGCTTTTCACGCTGCCTCTTCCAACAAGGGGAAGTTATAAATAGAGCTTGATGAATGCGGACTTGTGTTTTGCCTTTTTGTTCATTTAGTATAATGAATGGTAGCCGGGAGCACCGCCGTAGCACCGTGCACCGAGTTCAGGCTCTGATTACCACAGACCCCCACATCTGATCAATCATTCATTTCCTGTCGCAGAAGCGAAGCGACGCTTAACCAAACCGCAGTTTCAGGGGGGAAAAAAATGGTGGCGTTTGGAAAATGGAGGCGTCTACTGATGCAGCTCGATCTCATAATTCATTCATGGGCAAATCTTGGACCCTGGAGTGACCATAGTTTGTTACATGAAGCAGCCTTAGCTTTGACCTGCTGTTGACAGGGGTAAACATTGGTAAAGTTTGAGGAAGCGATATTTGGGGTCAGGATTGCATGTTGGCACAAGGTTCCCAGCACAGTACGTTTAATAAGAGCAATTATAATGCATTGTACATATCCGTAGGTACATAATGCGTCATATCTGTGGTGGTTTCAGTGGGATTCTTCCATTTATTTAAAAAACTCGCTGTTGGCCAGAGAATGAATACATCACTGGGAGGGATGTATAATATTAATACACAGTGTGAAATGTTCTTATTTTTCTATGCAATCATACTCCATTCACTGGATTGTGTCTGCTGTCCACATCTCCAAATATGTTGAAGCATTTTTTCTGAAAAGTGATAGGTGGTACAAAAAAGAAAAAACATTGAGTGAGTGTGTGGGCCAGGCCATTTTGTAGGATGACAAATGGATGTAAAATTTTGTTGTATTTATCAATGTGTACGTTTGTATTATCAGAGGAACTGGTGTTGGGTAACTGAATGAATGTACTTTGCTGCTCAATTATTGCCAACGATACATGTGGTCTTTGCAGAATAAGATTACGAAAGGAGACCGATGTCATTCTCCATCTGCTGTTATCCTACAAAACAGCCTTTACTAAACCTGGGGTAAATCTCTGCTCATGAACAATCAATGATATGTACATAGAATTAGCATTATTTAATTAGTATAGTTAACAAAAATGCTGTTTTTAACTTGCTCATGGTTTGTATTTCTGTATGTTAAATATTTGGATTATACGGTTTGAGGGTTTGCTTCAAACATAGATGGTTGTTTGGATGAAAAAGTGGAAGTATTGAGGATGTTGAGTGTGCGAAAGGCGGAATACAGCGGCTACTCGGCTAAAATAATGCTTTTGTCTCGAGTCACCTGAACTTCAACAGGAAATTGGTTGAAATGATTTTTATTGTGTTTTCCCTCCCTGCTGAATGAATGGGTTCCTTGTGTTGGTTCACATACCTGGGATGAGAGGCTGTGAGGAAGAATTATTCAGTTTTATGGCTCGGTTACCAGCCAGGGGACCGCAGTAGCATTTAAACTTCCCATTTACAACCTTTTAACTGTCAGGAACTGTTGAATTATGGATGTTTACTGTCCTCTGAGCTCCTAGAGCCACCGAAATGACTTTAATAGCGTGAGCGGTAATACGAATATGTTTGCTTGTGAAGAGCCGGTGTTATTAGCATACGAGTCTTGCTTCAAGGAGCTCCCAACCTTTGCTTTTGACGGGAGGCTATATTTGAAGCGTGAATTGACTTCTCTCCCCCCCCCCCACCCCAAGTTAATTTGCTATCATTCTTTTGTATATTATGTGTGGTGGTAAATCGCAGGGAGCGTTTGAATTTTTGTGGCACGGCTTCGTGTAGCGGCGTGTCGTTCCTGTGTCCGTTCCCCCCGCCTGCCCTCTGAAGTTTGGAGTGGGTTGCTGACTTGGGGCCTCTGGCTCACTTCAGAAGGGGGACTTGTTTGGAATACGTGTTTTAATACTGGGCCTGTTTAATGTTTGTGGACTGACACACTGGGCCAGACATCATTTTAATGGTATGCATCGTGATAAAGCCAATAAAACGTCAAGATGATTGATACGCTGAGCATTATGGCAATATGACTCTCCTGTTCTCTTCTGTGTGGTAGACGATGGCTTCCAAATTGAATTCTCTGTGTGTGTGTGTGTGTGTGTATGTGCATGCACATGCATGTGTGTATGTGTATGTGCATGCATGTGCATGTTTGTCTGTGTGTATAATCTTTTTCACACGCGGGCAACATGGAACATTGGCATATGAACTTTTCTGGCAATGCTAGTTGCTTCTCTTGTTCGCACAGCGAACTCTCTGTTATTTTAATGGGTTGATGGCATTGACACGACGGTGCCAGTAATTGTTTAAACAAGCAGCTGTCAAGTACTTAGAAAAGAGCTGAGGATGATATGCATGCAGGTCAAGAGGATAATCAAGACCTATACAGTCTTGACAAGGTATGGTTTTATTATCTTTGGCTTACTAGCCAGACAAGCTACCTAATGTACAGTTATGTACAGTAGCTTGCTAATGAAGTGTTTGTGTGTGTGTGTGTGTGTGTGTGAGAGAGAGAAAGAGTGAGCATGTGTAACTGGTACTCACTTTTTAAGGATCCATGTAAATATTAACATTTCTTCTAGAGGGTAAGTTCATTAAATGTAAGAAATATTTTAATGTAACAGAATTACATCGGTGATAAAGCTGTCAACTGGAGTTCAACAGTCGAGACCAATTGTACATACTTGAATAACAGCTCTTCCTACACGGATTTCGCCCCACCTGTAATAAACAACTTTCCACTCGCTCATTTTTGACAGATCGCGCTCGTTTTTCTTAACGTTTCTCCGCTGGTTTTTAAAACGCACCTACATCAACGAACGCTTCACGCAAGAAAGAAAAACGGGTGTTTACTGTACCGTTAACCGTGCGGGCGTGTAGAGCCGAAACCCTAGCTGGAGTGAAAATGTGGAGTTTTTCACGGTGTGACAGAAGCCTTTGCAGCCCTGCCAAAGCTGAGGCCTGTGTGTGTTTTACATCAAACAGGGCTTATTTAAAGTATACCTGTGCAGGGCCGTTTCTTTCCCCTGACTTTCCTACACTTGTCCAAACAAAGTTTGACAGATGCTGACGGGGAAGACTAATGGCTCCATCCATTACTGGCGCTGTGTTTGGCCAGAGTGACTTGATTAGCAGAGTTTGGACTTTTTTCTCGTTGCTAGGATTCTGCGTTGGGAGAAGGGAGCGCGCGTAGCGGCGGTCGGAAAGCCGTGGGAGGCCCCGGCTTCGCCGCCGCAGCGAGAAACGTTTTCTCAACGGGCCCGGCGATAATTAAAGCCCGATGATAATGTAATCACAATTTATTTTATCCAATTTCAGCACTTCCTGTGAAAGGTTTGTTTGAAATAAAAACACTGACTACAACATGTAGCTGTTAGCCGTAAGTAAATTATCTAAGTGACACGCAGTAGTTTGTGTGGGCCTGTTTGCCATCTCTGAATGTCGTGGGAGATGAAGACCAGAGATGGCTGGGCGGTTATTTGTACAGAGGAACGGTAATGAAACCTGGATTTTTATCCTCTTTTCTCCAAATGCCTGTAAGGACAAACGGTTTGAGGGTTTGTAAATTATACTCCGGATATAGATCCATGTAAGCGCAGTTCTCTAAGACTAAAATAATAAAGACAGGATATTCTCCTGAGGTGGCTTTTATTCCGTCTTTATGTTAATAACCAGGAGCAGAAAACCAGTATGGCGTCTGTGTGAATGTGATAGGGGTCATTATGGTCTAAGGAGTAATACTCAATACTGAATTTATCTAGTGCTATTTGTGGTCTCAAAGTACTTACAAAGTACAGTGAATGTGAAAACTCACCTTGACCACCATTGATATGTAGCAGCCATCTGGGTGATGCATGGCAGCCATTTTTTTTGCCGGAATGTTCCGCGCGCATCAGCTAATGAAGAGACGAAGGGAAGCAATTGGCTAAATCATTTAGTGTTTTCAGACTGCTGTATATGTGGCAAAAAACAAATTGGCATAAATATGTATTTAGCAAATGAATATTTTTGTGTGATTCTTAACCCCTGTTCAGGAGGCATGCAATAGGTTGAATCTCGCATTGGCGTTTATGCTGTATGATTTTTTGACACATAGCAGATGTGTAGCAGATTCCTTTGATCAGTATCTCTGATTGCGGTTTAAATGGGCTTGAGATTTGTTGGGACCGTCAAGACACACACACACACACACACAAGCCTAATGTATGTACAGAAATGAGGCCCTTCGAACAGATCTCATGTACTATAAGAACGGAAAAGGTTTGCGCACCCTTGTAATAGACCAGTCCCTGTGGAGGCACGGCACCCGCTGTGGTAAACCTCAAGATTTGATGTTACAATCTTCCCTTTGTCCCCAAGCGCTTCCTCGAGAACCAGTAAAACGGCAAACCCATTTCCGAAATAAGATTATTCCAAGAAAAGTCTGGCCATTTTACATGTACTCTGGAAGATAGAATCGTTACCATGTGTAATGACTAAGTATTTCTTACACAAATATAAATGTGTAGCGGATGGGAGACAGATGAACGGCAGTGATTTAGCTCTGTACACGCGTGCGCATGCAGGATCGGCGGCAAAGGGAAGCTACTCATTTTCCTGTCTCATAAGAAACATCCATAGAAGTCCATTTGGACAAAGAGGAAAAATGTGAACTCATACAGGTGAAATGGCCCTCCTCAACCAAGCAGGTGGACAAAAGCACACTTCCACAGGTTTCCATTCGCACATATTTACAAAAGAACTAAGGAAGTCTTGCTTTACATCAACATGTTTTGAGAGGTCACAGTTATGAATTCAAAGTTTTTCATAAATGTATTTAACAAATATGAAGCACGTATAGCTTTGTGTAAAAACTTGTCACCGTCATCATACAAGATCAGTCAAGGAGTGTTTTAAATGAGTTTTTGTCTGAACAGAGAGAAGGCTTTTATTTCCCTATGTAACAATGTAACTTCTTTTGTTCTACACTTATTTAAATAGTGTGGAGCAAACGCAGCGTACGTAGAGTACATATTCTCAAGGGCTTCGGTACTGAATCACAGGCCTATAGAAAGCTCTTTGTTTTATGTAAATAGTGATGGATGGCACATTTTACACAGCTAGCGGTCTTTGACAAAAAGTATTGATGGGTGCTTTCAGTAAGTGTTAGTCGAGGTGACAGAGCAATCCATTTTAAGATGAATTGCACCGGAAACTACCTCTACGGGAAAGCCATGCGTTATTTTTCATCTGTAGTTTAAGGGATGACTAGATTCATGAATGCTTTAGTTCCCTCTCATTTAATGCTGTTTTCCATCATGGTGCCTGCTGAGCTGGTTGCTTTCTTAGCAAATGTGTAATTTCAGCATTTAGCTAAATATTATAGCCTAAGTAACATTACGGGAATGTAGTATTGTTTTACTGGGTTAAGACCCCTCCTTCCCTACCACCTATTTCAAAATAAAATCCAGACATACACTGGGTATCTATAAATATAGCAAGTTAGCACGACTGCTAATGCAATGCAACTTCTGTGGCCTTTATGTCATTTTGTGTGAAATTAGCACAGCATCTGAGCCTGCATGTTCACACCCTCCAAGGTACTGTTTGGGCAATCTTGTACTCTAAGACCTTTTAGCACGTGCAAAACTAATAACACAAGCAATGATTGGTGCAAAGCAAATGCCATGACCAATCATTGATCATGTTATTGGTTTTGTGTGTGCTAAAAGGTTTGCGCATGCTAAATGTCAAAATATTTAAATCTGGCTCTAAATGTTGAGGTTTTTCTCTGTACAGCAGGGGTCCTCAATCTTATCCAGAAAGGGCCGGTGTGGGTGCAGGATTTCGCTCCAAGCAGTTACACACCTGATTCTACTAATCAACCGTTAGAGTCTTTGTTAAGGACCTTGATTCGTAGAATCAGGTGTTACTGCTTGGTTGGAACAAAAGCCTGCACCCACACTGGACCTTACTGAATAAGATTGAGGACCCCTGCACCCACACCAGCCCTTTCTAGATACGATTGAGGACCCCTGCACCCACACCAGCCCTTTCTGGATAAGATTGAGAACCCCTGCACCCACACCAGCCCTTTCTGAATAAGATTGAGGACCCCTGCACACACACCAGCCCTTTCTGAATAAGATTGAGGACCCCTGCACCCACACCAGCCCTTTCTGAATAAGATTGAGGACCCCTGCACCCACACCAGCCCTTTCTGAATAAGATTGAGGACCCCTGTTGTACAGTATGCCATACATGATACATACTGAAGATGGTTTGCTGGAATATTCCATAGCTTTCAGATTTGTGGAGCATTTTTGTAAATGGAAAGAAGAACGTCCAGTTCACTGAGCTCCCAGCTCTCTTAAGTAACGAAAACGGAGGGGTCAAAGAATTTCACTGCGGAAGTCTACTCTATGCCATGACCAGAAGGGTTGAATTATCTAACTGCAATACAAATTAAAAAGACGTATTAAATGCACTTCTCGAGTGCCTCAGTATGACCAGCAGAGGGACAAGGCTGCCAAACCTTAAAATGAACACAGAAATATGCCCCATCATGAACATAAGCCCGTCCTACCACTGTAACGTCCTCCGAAAAGGGCGAAGACGAGCGTGCAAGTCCACCTGATTGGTGACCTCCATGGTGCCCACCTGAAAAAGGCCCTTCCATTTTGGGCTGGCTCTCTTGACAGCTGATCCTCATGAGGGACAGAAGGTGTCGGGTTTCACTTCATCACAAAATTACGTGTCAGATGGTTTCAGTGTTGGGTTGCCACATTTTCACCTGGCCAAAACGGGACTCATTTTCCCAAGTGGTACAATGTGTTTCATTCAGCCGGTTTGTTATTTTTTCAGCGAGCCTACCAAAACCAAAACATGTTCTAAAGAATTTCACATAAGGTTTAATACTAGATAGTCTGCCTGGGCTGTGATTGACCAATGAGAGAAGGCTGAATATGATTGGCTGTGATTATACTTGTCGCTATGAGACCCTATAGAATGGGAGTTGAACAGGAAGTTGACTTTATTTTATGTTGGAGTTTTCTACACATGAAAAGCAAGAGGCAAAGCGGTTGGGGAGAGCAATTGCTTAATGGTGTCACATGCACAAGAAATAGTGTCATGTTTAAAAATATATATGTTTTTTCATTTCATGATTTATCTGTTGGAAAACTGCACAAATGCCATTGTGACTGGCTGTGGCTCCCAGATAAAGAGCTGAACAGCACTGGAGCAGCAGGGTTGTGTTTGCTGCAGCCTGCAAGGCCCCGCCCTCTCACAGGGCAACATACTGCAAGGCCCCGCCCTCTCACAGGGCAACATACTGCAAGGCCCCGCCCTCTCACAGGGCAACATACTGCAAGGCCCCACCCTCTCACAGGGCAACATACTGCAAGGCCCCGCCCTCTCACAGGGCAACATACTGCAAGGCCCCGCCCTCTCACAGGGCATCATAATGCAAGGCCCCGCCCTCTCACAGGTCAACATACTGCAAGGCCCTGCCCTCTCACAGGGCATCATAATGCAAGGCCCCGCCCTCTCACAGGGCATCATAATGCAAGGCCCCGCCCTCTCACAGGGCAACATACTGCAAGGCCCTGCCCTCTCACAGGGCATTATACAGCAAAGCCCCGCCCTCTCACAGGGCATCATACAGCAAAGCCCCGCCCTCTCACAGGGCATCATACAGCAAAGCCCCGCCCTCACAGGGCATCATACAGCAAAACCCCGCCCTCACAGGGCATCATACAGCAAAGCTCCACCCTCTCAGGGCATCATAATGCAAGGCCCTGCCTTCTCACAGGGCAACATACTGAAAAGCCCCGCCCTCTCACAGGGCGTCATACAGCAAAGCTCCACCCTCTCACAGGGCAACATACTGCAAGGCCCCGCCCTCTCACAGGGCAACATACTGCAAGACCCCGCCCTCTCACAGGTCAACATACTTCAAGGCCCCGCCCTGTCACAGGCCAACATACTGCAAGGCCCCGCCCTCTCACAGGTCAACATACTTCAAGGCCCGCCCTCTCACAGGGCAACATACTGCAAGGCCCCGCCCTCTCACAGGGCAACATACTGCACTGGACCCAAAGCCCCATCCTCTCACAGGGCAACATGCTGCAGAACCCCACACTACCCTGCGTAACCATATCCCAGTGCACCAGTCTCTGAGCTCCACCCTCATCCCGCTGCTGTATAAATAGATTCCTGTGACAGGGCGCTTCATCTCCTGACATGAAAACATCAACTTTGTAAAAGACAGCTTGTCGGAGCGCCGGCCGCTTGTTAGGGCCAGATCAGCAGCACAGATTCCCAGGATGCAGACTCGTGAAGAGAAGATTAATTTGTCTGTCATCCCTGACTTTCCCAGCCCTCGTAAATCAGGAAGAGGGAGCGGCTGTGGTAGCATGCCGCGCTGATAGACGGCAACAGCGTGGCCATTTTCACAGGGTGACGTGCTTCAGGCTCCTCTTGTTAAAAGACGAACATTTGGCAGTGATTTGAACCCCCCCCCCCCCCGGTTTTCTCGTTGTTTTCGAGATGGCGGCCGGTCACGTAATACGCCTCGGAGAATGAGTTGTGGGTGTGTCGGAGGAGAAGCCGTTTGGTTTGGCGGCTGATTGATGGTAGCAAGCGAGCGGCGGTGGTCACGTCCTGTGATCACACACATGTGAGCCGTGCCGCTCCTTCCTTTGCACGCCGTCCAACTTTCTCCGAGCCAGTGCCACAGACGTGCACTAAAGCTCCTTTCTTTCAGAGAATGTCCACGGCTTAGAAACGATAATATTGTTCAGCACCGGCTGCCAAAATCAAAGGAAGCTTAGACTGGGCCTGGTCTCTCAATATCCGTATCGGTACAGAGCTTTTCTGTCTTTACTTTTATTGCAAGACTGAGAGGGAGAAAGAGGATATTGATAACATAAGTAACGTACACCTGAATTAGTTTTAAGCTGTAAATATCGCAGATATAAACAATACAGCTTGCCATGTCCAGACACAATACATTATTCAGAGCAATAATGAACACGTACGTAGGTATTTGCACCCAAATCCAAATGCTTCCCGGTGCTGCGCTGACGAGTAACCATTAACAAAATAATAAAGGCCCAAACAATTTATTCCCAGAAGAAATCTTTTTTATTTTCCCTGACAAAAGATGGCAAGCTTTCAGTTGAAGCCCAACCATTCTTTTCAATCTATTGAGGATGCGTAGTACCTATGAATCTATAAACACTGCGCCCCAACTTTGATATTTAGTACCCCTAAGCTGGGATGTCAAACAGAGGTTCTTACACATTGTGGTCCTTCATAATCCCATCTTTTGTCCTGATCGAATTCCCATTTGGCAAATTCTTGTAATGCCCTTAGACTCTTACAATAGGCTGCACAGTGACACTTGTAGGTGCGGTCTACCGTTCATAAAGCCCATCGGAATAATTAGTCTAAAACATCTCCATCCCCCGAGACTCACAAACTATTGCACTTCTCAGGCTGGATGTATGTTACAAAGTAAATATGAAATTAATTGTCTTTTGATTGCCATTGATTAATTGGAAACAAACTCATAGGAGCAGGTGTACCAAAACTGGTATGGTTGATTGTTTATTTGTTGGGTGTCATCAAGGGTGTAGACTATTCTTGTGTGTCTTGACAATGATCTCTAACCTTATTGGGTAGTGGTGTAACGGATCGTAGTTGATCCGTGATCCGTACGGATCGCCCCCCACGGTTCGGCACGCATGTGAACCGCGGATTAATTGCAAAATTTAACCATCATAGTGAATTACAGTTTTACTGCCGCTAGTACTTTTTAAAGTAATAATTCCCTAAATCTCGATGCAGAGTTGCAGTGAAAAGACAGATGCGTGCTGTGTTTTACTCTGAAGCGCATTGGACCTATCGCTAAGCCCCGCCCCTCTTCGCAGGGGGAGACAGTTTGAGAGCCAGCTCACCCACTGTAATGTAATTTTCACGGATTTAACACATTAAATACTCGTTCATTTTTGGAACCAGAGCTACGAAATCTCTTCCAAATCCGTCAACAAGGCCTGCCGTATGCACTGTAAAAATGTGTGCATGACGAGTTTTATGATTACAACTTAGCTCTGGTCCATAGCGTTAGAAGGAGCGTCTCCTTAACGCTATGTTACTTTCCAGTCTGTGCTTCGCCTCGTCAAACAATATGTAATGGAGCCCGGGGTATTTAATTTTGTTATTCATATGGATAAGGCAAGGCTAGTGATGTTAACACCACTGTTCTAATTATTAATTATAACGTTATATATATGGCTAACTAGCCTTGTTGGTACAAGCCTGACCGTCTTGATCCAAGGCTATGGCTAATGTTAACCAAGCCAGACTCACCTAAAGTATAATATTAACGTCAACGTTTACACAGGCTATTTTTTCATTCACTACCATGTTTAAAGGAAGAAGGTATCATGCCTCATATTGCACTTTGATTTAACAATTGAGTATTGAATATTTTATATATTTTAAGATTTTACTTAACAACATTCAAGATGTCCAATGTTTTTCATTTAAGACCATGGGCAAAAGTTCCTTGCTTTAAGTGTTTCACAGAATAAATGGAAAGCAAAGATATACTTGTCTCCCTTTTTTTTTTTTTTGCTGATCCGAAAAATGATCCGATCCGTGACTCAAAACCGTGATACGATCCGAACCGTGAGTTTTGTGATCCGTTGCACCCCTATTATTGGGTCTCTAACCTTATGGGATTGTGGGATTTCTTTGTTTGTGTGTGTCTGTGGTGGTTTGAAATACAAGTTCTGCTTGGAGGTGAAAATGCTTTTCACAAGAGGTTACCTAGTCCTGGAGACCTGATATCTGGGGTGTCAAATTTTTCTTTTTTAACACCTCTTATCTAAGACTCTTTCCAAAGTTCTCAGTGCCTTCTGTATGCATGGATAAACCTACTGGGGAATGGCAAGGCATCCAAAACTTAGTGTAACTTACAATTTCCATCTGAAAAACAATTATAGTGTATGGAACGAGTAAAAACTAACCATTGGTGATGACCGATCAATAAAGCTATGGGGTTATAGTGCTCTTGGAAAACAGGCCTTAGGCACATCCTCCTGTACGGCTTTCCACAGCATTTCACTAGAATATATCTTACAAAATTTTGTGTTTATGTTTATATACTGTGCGTGTACAGTTGGAAAAACAAAAACGGTCAAGTAGTTTGAAAATTAAAACAGGGCTCAACTTGATTCAGCATATACTGTCAGGACTGCCAAGGAGCGTGACGATAATAATGGCCGCCTCTTTTCGCGAGCGCCATTGAGTGCCGCTTCAACACAAACCCAGGCCAGATCTGTTGAGCTGCACAGCCTCTCCCCATGCCGTTACAGAACAGAGAGCAGCGTACAGCCTCTCCCCGTGCCGTTACAGAACAGAGAGCAGCGTACAGCCTCTCCCCGTGCCGTTACAGAACAGAGGCCGAGAGCAGCGTACAGCCTCTCCCCGTGCCGTTACAGAACAGAGAGCAGCGTACAGCCTCTCCCCGTGCCGTTACAGAACAGAGAGCAGCGTACAGCCTCTCCCCGTGCCGTTACAGAACAGAGAGCAGCGTACAGCCTCTCCCCGTGCCGTTACATTACAGTCAGTTACAGAACAGAGAGCAGCGTACAGCCTCTCCCCGTGCCGTTACAGAACAGAGAGCAGCGTACAGCCTCTCCCCGTGCCGTTACAGAACAGAGGCCCAGAGCAGAGTACAGCCACACCCCGTGCCGTTACAGAACAGTACAGCCTCTCCCCGTGCCGTTACAGAACAGAGAGCAGCGTACAGCCTCTCCCCGTGCCGTTACAGAACAGAGAGCAGCGTACAGCCTCTCCCCGTGCCGTTACAGAACAGAGGACGCTGCGGCTCTGACAGGACCAAGTGTCTGAGGCCAGGGAAATAATTGATAGCAGGCTGCCCGCGTCCAAGGTCCTTTAGCAGTAATTGCAAGCAGAATCTGACTCTCTGATCTCACCAGTGGTATTCACCATGCCAAAACAGCCCGGCTCTGACAGATTGCCTTCCTGCAGTAATAATTTAGGCATGTTTCCCCCCCCTCTCTCTCTCTTTTTCTCTCTCGCGCAAGGCCATGCATCCTGTTCACTGCAGAATGAGCTGAATCATTTTTTAATGCCCTCAACCCCCCCCCCCCCCCCCAGTTTCTGACAGGTCACTGTTGAAATGGCTGTTTTACTTTGTAACTTACTGCCGTTGATACTTGAGCCATTACTTACAGAGATGCTGACCTTTTTCTTCAGTCTTCAGTCATCTGAACGTGCAGGCGTGTGTACGTGTGCGCATGCATTACGTGTATATGTGCAGACGTGTGTACGTGCAGGCATGCATTGCGTGTGTACGTGCAGGCGTGTGCGTGTACGTGTGCGCATGCATTGCGTGTGTACGTGCAGGCGTGTGTACGGTATTCAGTATACAGTATGCGCACTCACTCGTTTCGCATGTGCAAAACCTTTTAGCGGACACCAATGATTGGTCATGGTATTTGTTTTGCTCCAGTCATTGGTTGTGTTATTAGCTTTGCGTGTCCTGAAGGGTTTTGCACACGCTAAAGGTTTTAGTAAATCAGGCTCTTTGTGTTTATTTACATTTATATACATTTATACGTTTATATGCAACTTCAAACAGACCCGCGCGAAGGCCGCTGGAATTCAAAGCAACTGGGCGAAGCTTTTAATTATTTCCAACATGTAAAACGTGTGCTCGATGGGGAATTCCCAGGACATTCTCCCCCCCCCAAGACATAAATTTATTACTGCTGATCCTTCTTACAAAATCTAACCTCTCTCCAGACTGAAGAGTAGTTTATGGGCCACGCGCTGTACGTTTGAAACGCGCCACGCGCTGTACGTTTCAAACGCGCCTGACGAGCTCGTCGCAGGCCGTAGGCTCCGAGCCCTGTAAGTGATCCTCCTCGCGGAGGACACGTCGAACAGCCGACAGCGAGGTAAATCGCTCCCAGACACGCACATTCGGAAAAGTCGCCCGTGATGGATCGCCCCTTCCCTTTATTGCTTCCAAACGTCCAAACACAGGAGTTTAAAGGTGGGCGGTATGTGAAAATGTAAATAAACTTTATGGGAGCCGGGGGGGCAGCCATGCTTCAATTTATAGATTTGGCATTTACCCTGTGGCCATCACTCACGCCTGCCTTCGGCCTGGCCCCTCCCCCCTGTTCCTGTTCAGTCACATGACCTTCAGCTGAACTGCAGCTGACCCGCCGTGCGCCTGACCCGCGGTATATCTGACCAGCTGCGACTCTGGTGCCTTAGTGAGGACCGTCCGGTCGCGTTCGTAACCGCTCCACCGCTGGGGGAGTTCTCCTACCCCCTCCCTAGCCCGTCACGCGTTGAACATCTGTACGGGTCGCCTCTTTCGCATTGGCATTCTCGAGCCTTTCTAAGGCCGTGCCGTACGAAAGGCAGTAGGGTCGCACGGACGCGTCGGGGGGAGGTTCACCCCCTGGGGCCCACGCCTCCTGAGGTCATATAGTACTTCTGTTTAAATACAGGTTACCGCCTTCGTGCCATTTCTACATTACGTCTCCCCAAAATTTTACCTCACCCCCAAACAACCTGTTGGCTAATGCGTATGGAAATAGGTGAGAAACTGCTGAGTCACATGTTTTAGCCTTTCAAACATTTTAAACTTAAACACGGAACCTCGTTTACACAATGAAGAGCAAGGGTTTGACGTTGCAAACCATATATTTTTCTTGAGGTATAATCAGTGTTTAAAGCATACAGTATATTAATTTATCTAATTGCCTGCAAGAAGAGGGCATGTTGATTTAAACGTCGTGGAGAATTCTAATATTTCACAATTACTAGTTTATTATTACTAATTTATTAGCTTGTCATGAGCTTTACATAGACTGTGCTTTTTACATTACTTCCAGTAAATACCATGCATTTTAAAAGCCCAAATGTCAGGTAGCTATAATTATGTCATAGAATTTGCAGAGCTCTTTGCATGCAGGAAAAATGAGGATGTTGAAGTAGGTGCTTAATGTTGCTTTAATCCTAATGGAGCTGGCAGCATTTGAACATTTCCCTCCAGGGTCCATCACTGAGCGGTATAATGTAATGTACGCGACGGAAAAGGCTAAATCAAAACTTAATAAAGGGCGTGGCGTCTTAAGCAAAGTGACATTTCGGTTAATTGCCCCCTATAAAAGCCCGCAATAACATTATTCCCCTCTCTTGTTTGCATGACTGCCATGATAAATCTGCTGGCTGCGTCGTGTGTGCAGTGCTTTTGTAAGATAAATATCATGTGATTGTACAGACGTGGTGCGGAGCATAACTTTGTGTTCATTCCTGGTCAGCACCGATATTCTGGACATTTTTGAATTGTCTTTTGTGTCAGGACATTTTGTTTTGGTAACACTGTTTTTGAGGAGGATATCTTGACTTGGATATGTAATCTACACTGTTTCTTACTGAGAGAAAATGCTATTAAGAGACTACTTGGTGTTCAGTACAGACCCACTCTGTGTTCAGTACACAGCTCTATAAATTGCCTCCCTGTAGTTCTGTTTTCAGAAATGATGCTAAAGAAGTAAGACTGTATGGCCACTGTGACAGAAATTTAAGGAACGGTATACACCACAGGCCAAAAGGTGGGTCGTATAACATAACCGGAAAGGGTTTTTTTCCGGAAGGCCTTTACCATTATGCGTTTTTTAAGAAAACATTCAAACTGTTGTACATATTTGAAAATAAATGTAAATGCGTTCTGAACTTGGCTGATCTTTCCTGCAAAAGGCTTGCCCCCTACACTCATTTTTTTCAGTGGATGCAGGGAGCAGTTCGATTTGGCAGTTATTGCTCAACATGTACAGTGTTTTATACACTTCTTTTTTCTGGTAAAAAAAAACAACACATATTTATAATATGAAGAGTTTGACTCTTAAAACCTTTTGCACTGGGTTTGCATTTAGAATGACCTTGATCACCATTTGTTGATTTCATTTTGTGAAATTTTCATTCGTTTTTGTGTTAGTTTACTTGCATGTATTTCTTTGCAACATGTTCACTTGGAGAATTTTTTGGCCAAAGTACCTATGATATGTCCTCCTATATATGCAGTACAATGTGTGACTGTGTGGCTTAATTCAGTGCAGTTGGAGCAGTGCCAACGCAATACCATGTAAAGTGTGGCTTCAGTTGATGTGCATGGCCCTGAGCCCTCTTCTTTTATCTGTTGACATCCAATAAAACGACCGATGAACATAAAAAAGTGATGATGTCAGGCTGTGGGAGGGTTGCCTTGTCTGGTGAAAGGGAGACCGAACTGTTCCTCAGGTTGAGCGCAGCCCTTTCAGAACCCGTTTTAAACTCAGTGTCCTGCATGTTGGTGCAAAAGAGATGATTCAAGTCACACTACAGTTTGTAACTACGTTGTACTTTTTAAGGCTTCCAAGCCAAGTTGCTAGACCCGTTGTCCTGATTGGGTGTTTTAGGCTTTTAGGCCCTCTGTGAACAAGCAGCACAAGATGATGGTCACATTCGCCATCATGTCCACGTAGTGATGTCGGCCGTGACCGAATGCGCTCCCCACACACTTTTGAGGGAGCATATTTGAGTCCACTTCGTCAAAAAGATTTTGAGTTGGTGACTTTTTCCTCACAAAAGGGGGCAGTTAAAATACCAGGATGTAACCTTTATTTCTGGGGTTTTGTTGAGGGGATTCAGGAGCACAGTCATCCGACAATTTCAGTAAGTAACCCGGAAGTAAAAACGTAAAAGACATAGAGCGTATATGCATATCTATAGTACAAGAGCGTGTCATATTGCAAACTACTCTCTTTTTATTTTTGTTAATTCTATCTTCGCTCATAATCTACACTTTGTAACCATTGTCATATGTAAACTGATTGATATTGTCAATAAAAAAATAAAAAATAAAACAAACTACTTCCTCTCTAGTTTGGAAAGAGTTTCGCGGGATTTCTCTTGCACACTGCTTTCAAAGTGAGTGGACAGGGCACATAGTAGACAAGGGTCTGAGTGGACGGGGGACAGGGAACAGGGGTCGTATTCGGTTATGGCCCTGTGATCTCTGTTTTTTTTTTATGTTGGGGAAAAAAGGAGGTGTGATTTTATTTGTGTTGCTACTGGAAAACACATACTTTTATTACTTAAGTGAAAAAAGTGATACCAGTTCTGTCGCAAGGTCAGGAAATGAACACATTTCTTCCATTTTGACAGATAAAAACCCAGTTTGTCAGTGCATTGAGATATGAATGAGGCCATCGAGGTTTCTTGCGTTAGTGTGAATTTAATGCTGTCAGACTGCATTAGTGTGAGTTCAGTGTGGTTAGACTGCATTGGTGTGAGCTTAGTCAAGTCAGACTGCATTAGTGTGAGTTAAGTGCAATTTGACTGCATTAGAGTGAGCTTAGTCAAGTCAGACTGCATTAGTGTGAAGTTAGTGCAGTTAGATTGCATTAGTGTGTAATTAGCACAGTTAGACTGAATTTGTGTGTGTGAGTTTAGCACCGTTAGACTGTATAAGTGTGGGTCTAGTGCAGTTAAACTGTATAAGTGTGAAGTTAATACAGTCAGACTGCATTAATGTGAAGTTAGTGCAGTTAGACTGCATTAGTGTGTGATTAACACAGTTAGACTGCATTAGTGTGAAGTTAGTGCAGTTAGACTGCATTAGTGTGTGATTAACACAGTTAGACTGCATTAGTGTGTGATTAACACAGTTAGACTGTATTATTGTGAGTTTAGCACCATTAGACTGTATACGTGTGGGTCTAGTACAGTTAGACTGCATTAGTGTGTGATTAACACAGTTAGACTGCATTAGTGTGTGATTAACACAGTTAGACTGCATTAGTGTGTGATTAACACAGTTAGACTGTATTATTGTGAGTTTAGCACCATTAGACTGTATACGTGTGGGTCTAGTACAGTTAGACTGCATTAGTGTGTGATTAACACAGTTAGACTGCATTAGTGTGTGATTAACACAGTTAGACTGCATTAGTGTGTGATTAACACAGTTAGACTGCATTAGTGTGTGATTAACACAGACTGTATTATTGTGAGTTTAGCACCATTAGACTGTATACGTGTGGGTCTAGTGCAGTTAAACAACACTAGTGGGATTCCTCTGGTTATTCCTTTGTGTGACTTTTTTTGTTTTTTTTACCTGAGTTGCAGACAAATCCATGCCTAATATGTCAGCAATCTTTTAATTCATAGTCACATGACCAGACTAAAGCATCTCGTAGGACTAAAACTAAATCACAATCGTATAACTAGAATAAAGTTTCTGGGAGGACTAAATCGCAATCATAGCCAGACTAACGTTTCTTGGAGGATTCAATTACAATCTTATTAACAGGGTAAAGCTTGTAGGAGGACCTACTAAGAGGATCGCTATCATATTACCAGATTACAGCTTCTGGGGGACTAAATTACAACCAGATTAACAGACTGCAGCTTCTGGGAGGACTAAATCTTTTGACAGGGTGGAATCGCTATCATATAACAGCCTCTAAAGCTTCTGCATGGGACGACCATTTTAACTGCATTTTAAAAGATTTGTTGCATCTTTTGAAATGCATTAACCAAGTAATTACAACTGAAAATAAGCCCCTCTTATACAAATCCGCTGAATCTGCAAATGACAATAACCTAAGATATCAGAAATCGTTGGTTTAAGGACATGTATGTAAAGGTGAAAGCAAAGGAAGTGCATACGGTGTACATACAAAGGAACATGTAGTATCTGGAGAGGTTGCCATGTTGCCAGGCTTTCCCTCTTGTTATCTCAAGTCCAGCTGTGTGGCTTTATTTGAGCTCACTGGG
Organism: Ilyophis sp. 1 JC-2022; assembly: GCA_022702515.1. Lineage (NCBI taxonomy): Eukaryota > Metazoa > Chordata > Actinopteri > Anguilliformes > Synaphobranchidae > Ilyophis > Ilyophis sp. 1 JC-2022. The sequence continues at coordinate 103,505,312 of CM040396.1, read as the reverse complement.
GTCGGTGCTCGAGGAGTGCCAGATTGGTGCTCGAGGAGCGCCAGATTGGTGAGTTTTTAAGATGGCGGCTGTTTACCGTGAGTTCCCGCTCATTTCCACAGTGCTCAGCAATTCCCGCGGAGGCGCATGGCAGTGCCACTTTCGTACCGCTGCAGAGCAAACCGTTGCCGGTGGGTTTTTGGTGCTTAAATAAGGCGATTGGCGACACCCGGGTGAGAAAGCGGGCCTCTGGTTTTTTGTCGGTGGGGCGCCTTTCTGGTGGGAGGCGAGCCACGGGGGCTTTCGGGAGAGAGCGCGCCGTCGAGCGGAAGCGCTGTTCCCGATTTACCCACTGGGTCCGAGCTTCTTGGTGCCGCCGCCACCGTCGTCGTGACAGGTAGATTTACAAGACCGGAGATTCGTACGAATCAGTTGTCATTCAGTGCAAGCCGTCGCCGCGCGGAGCTGTCAGGCCCGCTACGAGGAACCCCGGGGGGGAGGGGGGGCTCCTCCTTGATGTCGCGAGGCAGCGCGCGGAAAATGACATGCCGTTCACAATCGGGAGCCGTCGCTTATCATCTTATAAATGGCAGGAAATCATTCTGGAGAGAGGGAGTGCAGTGGGTGGGTGTCTTCAAAGCATCCTGTCCCTGTATCTTTGTTCTGATTGGGGGGAGGTTTGGCTACTGTTGTTCTGATTGGGGGTGCTACTTTTGTTTTGATTGGGGGAGTGCTTGCTGTTGTGTTGACAGGTGTGATTGCGCCAATCACTCCGCTGACCCTCTATCTCTCTCCACAAGCTCGAGAGAAAAGCAGTCTGAGTGAAACTTTCCCTCTCTTTCCCTCTTTCTCTACTCATCCTTCAATGCCAGATGAGACCAGCACACATTCTACCTGAACACCGTAAGAAATATTTACCCCGACAAAGCAAGACTGTGGGCAAATGAGTTCCGCTTCAAGACCATTCAGTGACATTTACAGGTGCAGCTCAAAAAATTTGAATATCGTGAAAAAGTTAAATATTTTTTGTCACTCATTTCAGAAAGTGAAACTCATATATTATAGATTCATTACACATAGAGTGAAATATTTCAAGCCTTTATTTCTTGTAATTTTGATGATTATGGCTTACAGCTAATGAAAACCCAAATTCACAAATTCAGTGTCTCAGAAAATTAGAATATTGTGAAAAAGTTCAATATTGGAGTCACACTCTAATCAGCTAATTAACTCAAAACACCTGCAAAGGTTTCCTGAGCCTTTAAATGGTCTCTCAGTCTGGTTCAGTAGGCTACACAATCATGGGGAAGACTGCTGACTTGACAGATGTCCAGAAGACAGTCATTGACACCCTCCACAAGGAGGGTAAGCCACAAAAGGTCATTGCTAAAGAAGCTGGTTGTTCACAGAGTGCTGTATCCAAGAATATTCATAGAAAGTTGAGTGGAAGGAAAAAGTGTTGTAGGAAAAGGTGCACAAGCAACTGGGATAACCGCAGCCTTTCAGAGGATTGTCAAGAAAAATCCATTCAAGAATTTGGGGGAGCTTCACAAGGAGTGGACTGAGGCTGGAGTCAGTGCATCAAGAGCCACCACGCACAGACGAATCCAGGATTTGGGCTACAAATGTCCCATTCTTTGTGTCAAGCCACTCCTGAACCAGAGACAATGTCAGAAGCGTCTTACCTGGGCTAAGGAGAAAAAGAACTGGACTGTTGCTCAGTGGTCCAAAGTCCTCTTTTCAGATGAAAGTAAATTTTGCATTTCATTTGGAAATCAAGGTCCCAGAGTCTGGAGGAAGAGTGGAGAGGCACAGAATCCACGTTGCTTGAAGTTCAGTGTGAAGTTTCCAGTCAGTGATGATTTTTGGTGCCATGTCATCTGCTGGTGTTGGTCCACTGTGTTTTCTGAAGTCCACAGTCAACGCAGCCATCTACCAGGAAATTTTAGAGCACTTCATACTTCCTTCTGCTGACAAGCTTTATGGAGATGCTGATTTCATTTTCCAGCAGGACTTGGCACCTGCCCACACTGCCAAAAGTACCAAAAGCTGGTTCAATGACCATGGTATTACTATGCTTGATTGGCCAGCAAACTCGCCTGACCTGAACCCCATATAGAATCTATGGGGTATTGTCAAGAGGAAGATGAGAGACACCAGACCCAACAATGCAGACGACCTGAAGGCCGCTATAAAAGCAACCTGGGCTTCCATTACACCTCAGCAGTGCCACAGGCTGATCGCCTCCATGCCACACCACATTGATGCAGTAATTCATGCAAAAGGAGCCCCAACCAAGTATTGAGTGCATAGAAATGAACATACTTTTCAGAAGGCTGACATTTCTGTTTAAAATATCCTTTTTTATTGATCTTATGTAATATTCTAATTTTCTGAGACACTGAATTTGTCATCATCAAAATTACAAGAAATAAAGGCTTGAAATATTTCACTCTATGTGTAATGAATCTATATAATATATGAGTTTCACTTTCTGAAATGAGTGACAAAAAATATTGAACTTTTTCACGATATTCTAATTTTTTGAGCTGCACCTGTAGTACTGAGGAAAACCTCCGGCCTTTGGAAAACAGAAGCATGTTTGATTGGTTCTTTGGTTTCATTACATCGGGGCTTTTTGCCCAATTAGGATCAAGACATGCATGCCATATATGCACACTGTCTATGTAGCCACACTGAATAGAGCATGTTGTGGGCTTGTTATGAAGCGAAATGCTTCAGAATGACTCTGGTCTATTTCACTGGTCATAGAGAGGACATGTATCTTGGAAACGAATGGTAGTTTTTTTTTTTTTTTTTGTGATTTAGTGGAATATTCCGGAGTATAATGTGAATTATGTTGGTTGGTATATGGAATTGTGAATATCGATGCTAAATTTAAATAGAGTTGGGTTTTACCCATTTGTCAGCTGTGTATGTTGCTAATGCTAACCACATCTAGCACTGTTGCTAACATTAGCTTGGCTAGCAGGTTGGCTAGCTGGCTGATGTTAGTTAGCGATACATTTAAGATGGGAACTGATTGCTGATGATGACCCTTAATGAGCCGACTTAATCTCTGCCGTTATAATCTGTACCGTTATCTAATGGTTGTTTTTAAGTTGTGGTCGTTCCATTAGTCATCAGGTAAAACATTCGTTAAAAATTAATTCAGCCCAGGTTGCAACCTGCTACTCGGTAACCATGTAAACCGGTACTGTGCTGTTCATGGTCGGGAAACCGGGTGAGGAGGGTGTGTGTGGACACCCAGCAGGATTTAAAATCCTGGCATCATGGCAGAAAAAATAAGACCTGTCAAAGGGCGGAGGAGCTCATGGAAGAGCCAACGGCCATCTGCACCCCCTCCTAGGGTCACAGGTTGGTGGTAAGCAAGGGCATGCTCACTGTAAAAATTTAGGCTCCAATAACTTCATCATGGCAGAAAATGATGATAAAAGGGAAACCTCCTCTGAGTGTTCGACCAGCTTAGCCCTTGAAGAAGTAATTGGCCAATGAAGAAATATGAGGTAAGCTGGTGTAACAATCCTCCCCCTGCTTCCTGGAGTCGCATTTCGCCACTGCTGATGAAATGGTAGGAGAAACACTGACGGTAATATAACCGTTGTCTTGATGTTTTCAAATGAACTTGTTGTAAAAAAGCCTCCATTGTTTATTTTGTTTTACTACAACTCCAAAGTGTGCTCGATGAGGAGGGCTATTAGTTCTGAAACTCCCATAAGGAATTGTTTTTAAATACAGTTTTCGCGGTGCCCTTGATTCATTTTTAAGGGTGCGGGGGGCTCACCTCGGCCGGCGTGTGAAGACCCCAGCCGGGTGATGCATGGACGCTGTTGTTTCGTCGAGCGCTCTGCTCACACCGGCTGATTACTAATGACTCGCCACAGTGTGCGTTCCTCTCCAGTGAAGATAGAGCTGGGGTCGGGTAACATTTACAAAATCTCTCTCTGCTCCTCTCTGGAGTTCTGATTCATCGACATTGGACTCTGGGGTTCAGCTCGTTGACGCTGCTTAGTTCAAAGTTGTAGGTATTTGTGAGTGAAATGCAGCTCAAATTTTATTTTTCCCCCACCCCCTCCCCCGCTTAATGTCTCCTCGATAACGTGATCCAAGTTTGCAATTTTCACTTGCAGAGAAGGAGACTCTGAGGTGACTGGAAATGGAACTCTCTGGAACGTTCGGCCTGGGGCGGTTCTAGGCATAGGCGGTCACCTCAGGTAGCATCCATCTCGGGGAGTGCCAACCGTCTGAGGGGGACAACCGAACATGGTTCGACTGGTCCCCCCAACCCCTGGACCGAGATCACGAACCACTAGAACACATTTAAACCAATGTAAACTGTGGGTCACGTGCCATACTGTTTTAAAACATCGGCCTCAGCCTTTGTCCATAACAGTCTATGAATATGGATCGCAATGGCGTGCTTTCATTACTGTTATTATACATTTAACTCACTTAGCCAATCCTCTACACACACACACACACAGAGAGAGAGAGAGAGAGAATTTGAATTTCAAAACAATGAATTGACATTTCCTTCTCAGCGTGATTAACTAACTGCCATCCCTGGCCTCTGATCTCTGAGCTGTTGAGTCGGAAGTCCACAGAGAGGAAAAAGACACCGCCGAGTTTGCCTTGTAAAAGCCGGCCCATCCTAAACATGACAGCTACAGTATTACTGGGTCATTAAGGCATGTTGAGCACTTCTAGCAAAATCATTTGAAAAATGACAATGCTGACTCTGGCACAATATTAATTATACAATGCAAAAAAAGAAACAAAGTTTTTTTTGCCCCAAACTGTTGGCAGAGGGGACGGAAAGAGGAGCCGTGTTTAGGGGATGGAAAGTGCAAGCAAAAAAATAAAATATATATATTTTTTTTTTCTGTCAAGTTTTAAGTTATTATTGTGTCAGAAAATAAATGCTTCAGAAACCTTGATGCAGCACCATCAAGGGCATGGAGAACCACGGTGTGTGATGATTTATTTTGTTCTTGTGTTTGTGTGTGCGTGTGCTCGTGAGTGGCTTGGGCAATGCTGTAACCCTCTCTCTAGTGGGAATCTTTGATGGCAATGGGCTCAGATTTCTGCTCGGAAATACAGAAAGGTACAAGGTTTGAGACTGACTGTGCAGTGTGTCTGTTTTGCTGGGTGGGATTTAGCACGGGTGTCTCAGGTTACCTTCCTGCAGCTCTCGATGCTGATTGGTGGAACCCGAACCTTTGATCTTGATGCGTTAACTTGTTAATCATTAGAATTCCCTCCGGCTGACACGGCGTTGATTTGCAAATTACAGCCTCCGAGTTGTTTCCAGTGACCGTTCAGTTGCAAATTTCCGTGAACTGCCTTCAACCTGCAAGCACAGGCTATGCAAATCATTGTGGTTGATTTCAAACAGACACAATGTGTAGTTTTGTGGCCGTTCAGTTTAAGTGCGTACGGTCTCTTCAGGTGATGTATGCATCTTTTAAAATCTCCTGTGAGTAATCCACTACAGAAAATATCGCATCGCCTTTTCATTAGTTATTCCTTTCAAGCTTTTATTCTGTCATTTGATTACTGATATTAAAATAAAGCCTTTTTGATTAAGAATGCTGTATCTTAGAATTGAACGGTACACTATCATTTGAAGACACGTGCTCGGGTGGCTGGATATTGATAATTCTCATACTGTTTTTTTTGTTTTTTTTGTCGTTGGTAACCCAAGAAAGCTAAGGCCGCACCATTCATATTGCAATCAGAAGTCCTCTGTGTCAATAATATATTAAAATACATATATTTTTGACAGGTGTTTATTAATGTGATAATTTGTTGACTGAGCAAAAGAAAAGGGACAAAACAACAACCTTTCTCATAGACGTTTTCCCTCTGACCTGTTTATGTTCACCACTCGGTCCATAATTCACATCTCTTAGCCTCTACTAATCTATCGTTGCGCACACCCAATATATACTCATGAATTTGATTGGACTGTACAGTTGTTACCGGAAAATATTTGGAAAAGCAGTCTAGCAACCTTAAACGAGACCTTTGCATTTTGGTACAGGCGACGACAAGCGCCGGTTTTGCATGGCCGAGCCTATTGCTGATTTCTTGGACCTCGGTTTGTGATTGGTCGGGCGTTGGGTTTTTCAGGGTGCCTGATTTAGCACGGGGACCGCAAATTAACACCACATTGAACAACATATGCTAACCGTTACCACACAGGCTAACGAGCGCTATAAACAATTAGGGCAAAAAAGAAAATTATCAACATTTTTCCAAGTTGACTGGCATGGCAACATTTTTAAATATTTGATGGAAAGTACATGGCCAGACAGACTCTCTCAGTAGCCGTTAATCTGTTGACGGCCACGCGCTCGGTCTCGCGGTGTTTGTTGCTGGAGTTTGTGAGGCCAAGGAGGGAGACCAATAAAACCCTCCTGTCAGGCCGAGCTGCTAAAGCCCGTTCCCTTCTCCGGGTCATAACATTGACTTATGGAGGTGGAGCGAAAGACACGTCCATCCCTTCTAAATTTCCACAGTGAAACTGCAGCAGGGGAGGGAGGTGGGGGGGGGGGCACAGGGTTCAGGCTTGGCCTGGCTGCTCTGCCCGCACCGTGTTGGGGGGGAAGGGCGGAGGTGCGAGGTGTTAAATGATCTCCTCCCTTCCCCCCGCCGGAGAGGGACACTGCAGCATCAGTCAATAGAAGTGAAAATGAGTGGTTCTGAGATGCAGGTCACCTGTCCGAAAGCCCTGCGATGAACGGACTACGGCGTAGATATTTGGAAACCCGTGAGACCGCTTGTGTCTGCAGGAGGTTCCAGGTTTCATCCAGGGTGCTCGAGTAATGGCGCCTCGAGTTTGCTCTACGTTTGTGGGTTTGTTGCCATGGTAACGGTCTCTTTTTAACGGAAAGAAATACGGTTGTGAGTGCCAAATTGAGAGTGTTGTATATTTATATTTGTGGTTTTAATGGAACAAATGCAAAATCTCCATCTGAAAGAGCACCAATGCACGTGCTTTGGCATTATCTCCGTTAAGAGCGAGAGTGAGAGTCAGAGAGGGGAACGGACCGTTTCTTGCCTTTGCTTGGCAAGTCATCGTTAAAGTTAGCGCTTTTTAAAATAAAAACTACAACAGAAGTGCTGGGTCATAAACGTTACAACCGTTTTGCACAAAGAAACGGTATCCGATAGGTAGCTGTGCTTATAAATTCTGTGGGTTCTCATGTAAATGAGGCAACAAGAACATACAACAGAATGTTTTTAATTTGGCTCTTTTTTTATTTTTTATGAGAACAAACGACACCAATAAAATTGGAGGGGAAAGAACCCTGAACGGCAAAACTTGAAAATGTTGATAATTTTCTTCTCCTAATTGTTTATGGCACTTGTTAGCCTGACGTGGTAACGGTTAGCGTATGTTGGATAATACGGTGTTAATTTGCAGTCCCCATGCAAAATCGGGCACGTAACACCCCGGAAAAACCCAACGCCCAACCAATCACAACCTGAGGTCTAAGAAATCGACAAATGGGCTCGCCCACGCAAAACCGGCGCTTTAATTGATCATAGCCAAAGCTGGGGCTGTTCCTGGTGATATGTAAACAACCGAACGCTTTCTTTGATTAACCGGAAACCCGCCTGCGCTGTGGAAAAGGTGCCATCGGGTTACGGACATATGGATGCAATTTCTGCTTCCTCCCGACCAGTTTGGAGTTTTTTTTTTGGAAGGGTGCGTGAGAAGGGAGGATAAACCCCCCACCCCGCGCGACGCTGTAGTGGCTCGTAAATAAATGCTGAGCCCTTAGCTCTCACACTTTTCATTATGGCGGCCCGAGCTTCATTATTGACAAGGCAGGTTGCCCTCGAGCAGGGAGGCGCAGTTAAAATTTATCAGCGCGCTTTCCTCGCCTAATAAATCACGCAAAAGGCCGACCGCGCGGCAGGACAGGACAGACCTCGATGTGGCTTCAGCGACGCGCCGAGAGTCGAGTCGCCGGAAAAATGTCGACGTCGTCCTCACCACCCCGTCGTGTTTCCGTAGCGCGTATCTTCCACTTCGTGTTTTTACGTGGCATTTCCCTGCTAACCTTATCACCCCTCTGTCGCTTGTTTTTTATTTATTTTTGGGGGGGGGGGGGCGGGGGTTGGGGAAAGGAAAAGCTGAAAATGCAGCAATGCGCGGAGGGCCGGGAGAAGATAAGCCATCGGGGGGGTTTTTTACAGCGGCTGGGGAGGAGCAGGGGCTGATGGGTAGGGATGATATATGTAGCGAGTATGTCCCGGCTCTCCTCTGGACCTTGGTCATTAATCATGGCCATTAGCCCGGGTCGCTGCAGTGCCTTCAGAAACCAGCATCCCCCCCCAAACCCCGCCCCTCCTCACATCCCATAGCCACAAAGGCCTCGTGCTCCAGCCCCTGGAAGAGACAGCAGTTCTGTGGTAGAATTTTAGAAAATACATATTCTCACACGTTTCAGGTGATTCATCTCAAAGTTTTTCCAAAGGGGTAAAATATTACTCTTTTTTAAAGGAATAAAGATAGCGTTGTATTGAGTTAGGTTTTTGTTAATTTTCATTCTTTGGTTTTATTTTTCTTCCAGACTTAATGGAGACCTTTATTATTATTGTATTATTATGCATATTCTGTGTGTGTGTGTGTGTGTTTGTGCAGTACTGTACTATGAATAGAATCTGAACATTCTCGCCTGCTGTCACACTGATAGGATTGACAGTTTATGTGTATGCTGGTGTATATTACAGATTTAACACAGCCAAAGAATCCCCATGAGCGCTCATTACGGTCAAATCAATTATCCATGTCCTTCCACTGACTCTTCATTTAGTGTAAAACTCAGCCTGATTTGCTACGCCACAGAAACGTTATCCAAGCTCGGAAGCACCTTTTTTACATGACTAGAATATGAACGGTGGCATTTTCACCCACGTTTGGCCTGATTGATTGAACAATTGAATAATTGAGCGATTGTTAAATACTTTAGTGCATTCCCAATGCCAACTCCTGTCCTGGTTTTGTTGAATGTTTAATGCGTTTCTGTTTTGGAGGTTTTTATGTTGGTTCATGTTTCACTTCCTTTGACACTTGTCCAGCACTCTGGTGAAGACCATTTCCGAAATGTTTTTGTGAGCTGTGCTCATGCATTAATTTAAAAAGTGCCATCTATCCCTGCCCTCCCCCCGTTGGCCATTTCTCACCCAGACTGGGAGCCATTTTGTTCTCTTTCAGGCCAAGGCCGACCTCTCAACAAGATAAGACCCCCAGTCCAGATATCGACCTGCTCGGCTTTGCTTTAGTCCGTCACATTGCCATATTTCTCTACACTTCTTTTTGCCAGAACATAATGTTTCCGTCCCCGAATGGATTTGTGGTCCTAACCGGTTACCTCATCCTGTGCTAACGAAAGCAAACAGCCGGTCAACACACTGACCATCGTGAGTAATAAAGATCCATAGGCTGGTGTTACTTCCAGTTACCAAGGCAACCTTTTCAAATCAAACTGACGATTGTACTAAAGCTTCATCATTTCAGGCCTCCCGCCCTGCTAGCACTGCCTAGCAAACGGCGTTCCTTGTGATGGACTGTTTTCTGAACGCAATACGCTTTGTAAGTGGTGATAGTTCCTGCTGCAATGCCATGTAATTGTTTCGCAATGCGAACCAAGCAAATTGGACTGGACCAATGAAAATGGAGTCGATGAGAACGGAGGTATATTTCCGGTTGGTTGCCCCAGTCCAAGTAAGCTGTGTCAGAAGGCTGGAGCTGAGATATTTTACCTGTCTCTTTACTGTACCGAAGGTTGTAAAAATGGCTCCCAGCATGAATTTGCTGACCTTTTTTAGTCATGTTTTTTCTTGCTAGAATGTACCGGAAAATGTTCAGTTTCTGACATATCTGGCTATTTTTCATTCGTCACACATCTCTGGGTCTGTCATTTTAAACCAGTGGCCGCCTAGTCCTGCCGTCGGGCTATTTGAAGCTCAGCCTTTGTACAACAGGACAACACCTGCCCTTGAGAGCAGACACGGTCGCACCTGCAGGGACCATATATAGGTTTAAAGAATACGTAGGCCTAGTACATTAAAGGAAGATGCAATTTCGGACACGTGCATTGCCGTGCATTTTGCTTACATGCATTTTAAAAAGTCTGGAGTTGGCAGAAAAAAAGAACTGAGATCAGAACTGTGGTGTGATCATTGTTCCTCGTGTTTGTCCTTCTGAGTTCCTCGTTAGCCAGGCCGCCACCTCCAAAGCTACGGTTTTCACAACGCTAATTTTGCAGCTTTTTATAAAACCCGTCCTTCAGGACCGAGCAGATTTGCTGTAGATTACGCCGTTTTCACACTACCGGTTGAATGCGCAATCTGCCGGGCCGAGCTTTCGAATCTCCCGCCCCTTCCTCACGGCCTCTTAAAAAAAGGGGGACCGATCTAGATCGTGGCGCCGCAGAATCGCTGCGATAACTCCACAGAACCAGCAATTTCTGAATCACACAGATGTCAGTGATTCCATAAAAGGGATAAATGCAATGAGAACAGGAGACGTGTAGCGCGCGGGCGCGGGCGGGCGGCGGGATTTATGGATGCGTTTGCAGGGAAAGGCTGGGATGACGGTTTTGTGGCATTTCCGTTTTCCCGTTGTTTCACAGATCTGAAGAGCCAGATCAATTAGGGCCTATAGTTTATAGTATCCCTGGCAGCTCTGCAGCAACATGAAAAATGTATGTTCCAGCGAAGGAATTTGAGCCATTAAGCATCTATAAGCGCTGCATGAACGTGCACGTTTACTATGATGCATTGGTATGGTGTTCCCCATTCCTGCATTGTTAAGCACTGCTTTTATTGGAACGCTGAAGCCAAAATGTGTGTTCACATTGCACAAGTTTAACATCTGCAAAATAAAATTCACCCGCCAAGTTAGGCCCTTTTTTTCATTTTTTATGATTCAGCATGAAAAATGCATTTGAAGATGGCTTATGTTTATCTGGTTGTTTTCAAAACCAGTATCAGTTTAATAGAGTAATTGGTGGTTATCCATATTTTAGATTACTCATGCTTACACTTGGATTAGAACGTGCTCCTTTAAAAAGCGCTCTAGCCGAAAGGCTTTTTTGAGATTAATCGAAAATTCGGTTAAGCGCACGTCTTTCAGCCCTGACCTTCGATTGTCCTTCACCGCCTCTGCTGTTGGCCAAGAGGCATGATAACGGCATGAATTACAGCTCTTTATCTCAGCGCAGGGAAGGATCCCATTGTCAAATCTACGGAGCACTCGTAACAACTCACTCCAAGTACCGGTTACTGAAAGCGTGCAACGGACACAAGGTATTAAAGGAGGCTTTTAAAGCACGATCTCAGATTGCAGAGTGGGGTTCTTTTTAAACAAATGTGACTGAGCAATGCACTATGGGATTGCCGGCTCTCTGGCTCCGAACGAGCTCCGGATCAGTAAGAGAGTCAGCAATACCATCGTGCGTTTCTCAGTTTCTTCTTAAATGCAAATAAATGACTCGGAGAGCAGCGTAACTGAAATGGGAGATACTCATTTTCCTCTCTTCATATTCAGTTCTTTTCCCCCTAGTGATGTTTCTCGTTTAAAAAAAAGAAAAGAAAATACCTTCAACCTCAACAAGCATACCCTATCTTATCCCAGGGGAGATCTTTAAACTTAGACCCAGAATTAATACCCAGAATTTTAATGATCTAGATGACGACATAGGGCTAATAAAGCTGTAATAACTACTCAAGCAATGATTTTGTGGATCCTGGCGGCTTTTACTTGTACAGCTGTGCATTATTTTACCATTATTCTGGAATGACTGTGAGCAATTTATTAAGAGCATGTTCCTCACCTTAATTCACACTTTCAATTAGAACAATGAACTCATTGTCTTTCCATACCACAGTCTTTTGTTTCGTGAATCACTTACTAATCAAATGTCTCCACGCGTGTCTTCTAAACCCCCCCCTGTTTGAGTGTAATTAAATGAACATTACATTCCTGTCTTTTCTCTATGAGGCTGCTAAAGCCTGAAAGCCCCGATGCTACGCTAACCAGCGCGAGCTGAATGCTGAACGCCGTTCACATAGGCTCAGAGGCTCCGCTGTTTGATTTGCGTAGCCGCTTAAAGTCATATCGGAGCGGCATATTGATTTAATCCCACCTCGGAGTCGTGTTAATTAATATTTTTCAGAATGTGCTAGAGGATTATTATCAGTGCCGCGCTGGCGATGATGTGTGTGTTCGCACGCTTCCAGAGAAGGCCCCTGTTGCAGTGGAGAGACACCCGTCTCTGGAGGGTGATCTCAGGCCAGCCAGTCCGAGCTGACGCCCATAATTTGCCATGGCAGCCTGGAATATTCGTGTGTGTGTGTTGATTAAAAAGTGAATGAATGTTTAAGTAGAAAGTATTTTGAGTACCCAAGCAGTCAGTTACTCAAGTGCTCTCAAGTCCTGGTGCCCAGCCTGGTAGTGTTATGAATACAATGTATGCTTTTTCAGTCTGCATTGAGGAAATCCAGGTGATGTGATGCATATGTATAGCTGTTCAGAAGTGCCTATTCCTATGGAGATTACGCTAAAAACGTATACATAATAGTTAGCCACTCAAACTCTTCATTGGCAGTCCCTAACCATAATCCCATGTTTTACCTTATCTTGGTGTGGCCACTGACTGGGCAGGTAGCTAAAGCTGAAAGCTCATGTTTTATTTCACATATTTGCTGTGCCCACTGGCTCTAGAAAAAAAGCTCTTATTGTTATGAGCTTTAGATTATTGTCTATGTGTTTTTTTTTTTTTACTGTGAGCTTGAAGAGTTATGGACTTTTATATGCTTATATGCTTTTATATGCTTTTTTGATTTTAAAATCAACCCGTTTTGATTGTAAATTTAATGGAAGAGAAAGTGTGAGTTTGTCCCGAGAGGAGCTGCTTGAGAAGAGCTTTGTTGTCCCTGGTGATGCCGTAACTTTGGAGAAAGATGAGGGGAAACTCGACAACTCCAACTGAACAACATCCATTAGTGCACCGTACTTGCATGGTCACTTTATGTTTTTGATAAAAAAATGTTTTCAAATAACAGGTGATTTAAAATTGTATTTTATAAAATTATTATTCTTTTTTTTTTTTTTTACAAAGTAGTACAAAAACAAATGTTTTTCTTTTGTCCTTTTTCTCCCACTTTTGGATGCCCGGTGGTATTACCCAGCGTTGCCACCACTTGAGTCATGAATTAGGGGGAGTGTTGATGAGCAAAAGCTTTCTGACGCACCTGATGTCAGCTGACAATTCTCGTCACGCTCCGTTCCGTAAATCAGGGTCCTACAGACAAGAGTCGGAGGAAACCGCTTCACGCGCAGCTCAACAGGCGGCCCGCGGGCACCCGATCGTCCTGCTGGTGAACGATAGGATTCGGTCATCCCGGACGAGCCCCCTCCCATCGCCGTGTGATGCTAGCGTCATCTTTTGCGGGTAACGGGGTGGATAACACCACACCGTGTAGCCCGTCCATGCGGTAGACCAGTACTTTAATAAGAGGAGCTACTCTGCAATCGCAGTTTCAGTTGTACTTTGAGCATGTGCACATCGCAGTGGATGTTCATGTCTCTTGTTTTGCTGCGCGCTTCACACAATGGAGTTTCTAGCAGAAAACTGTCCCTTATTAAGCTGTTTATTAGCCGGGTTTAATGCGTGTCTGTCATACTTCAAAACACGGCTCTCTCCGTCTCCAGGTTCAGCGGCCCATGAGAGCTGTTGAACACAAGACAGGTGCAAACGAGGAAGCAGACGCCAGCCCCTTTAATTAACGAGTAAACGCCAATTAATCGGCCAAGCAAAGGAAAATATGATTCTGAGTGAAAGCTGCTCACCCAATTAGTTTAATTTGCTTAAAGTCATCTCTCATGCACACGGCTAATTACCGCAGAGCTGTTGCAACACAAATGAACAACTTCTCTAAATGCGTCTTTATCTGTCCATGTTCTTCAGATGCACACAAAATAACGTGTTAGGAGCAAGAGGGTTATTGATTTGAGGGTTAAGAGGTTTGAATCACTGGCTTTAATTAAAGCAGATATACAAGGTTTTTAGACTATATGTAAAAAGACAATTAAAGGAGTGCATGTTTGTCTGAATATGTCTATAATGGTGGGAATGCTGCCTGTTTACTCTCTCTGGGTCTCTTTTAGCACCTTTAGCTGTTTGGTTTTGGTGCCAGATAAGGTCCAAGTAATTACAAATTGCTTCGATTTACGATATCAAGTTTGTGAGATGGAAACATAATGTATTTAACTGAAACCACAGATATCTGTGGGCTTTCACCAGCTTGGCAATAGGCCAATTTAGATGGGGGGGGGGGGATGCATGCTGGGTAACGTACCCGATCTTGTCTTTGCGCTTTCTTTAGATTCTGCATGCTTTTTCTCCTTGTTGTGGTCTTGACAGTGACTAAAAACACTCCCTTTGTTGTCTGGGAAAAACATCCTGTGCCCTTGTGACAGGCCTCGTCTACATTTCCATCATCTCCGCCTGGCCTTCCCACATTCCCATCATCTCCGCCTGGCCTTCCCACATTCCCATCATCTCCGCCTGGCCTTCCCACATTCCCATCATCTCCGCCTGGCCTTCCCACATTCCCATCATCTCCGCCCTAGCCTTCCCACATTCCCATCATCTCCGCCTGGCCTTCCCACATTCCCATCATCTCCGACTGGCCTTCCCACATTCCCATCATCTCCGCCTGGCCTTCCCACATTCCCATCATCTCCGCCTGGCCTTCCCACATTCAGAGGAATCTCAAGCGAGACCGTTCCGTTAAAATTCTGCGGAAAGTTTGATTTGCCCCTGCTGAAGGGAAAAGACTCCACTGCGGCCTGGCTTGGACACTTCTTGGAGACCTGCTGGACATTGGCGCTTGTTTTTGGCAATCGGCCTATTCCCTGGTTAAACGGTCTCTTCACGCCCCCGTATGAATGACCATGGGAAACAAGCTGTTCGTTTAACCCGGATCGCTGTGATACAGTTTCAAGCTTACCGGGGTCCTGCTCGTCGTGGTTAAGTGTTCCAGGAGCCAGAGTCAACCGTGTAAGGGAAGGCATGGCCATAGAGCAGCTACTTCCACAGACACAACTGATCCGCTTAGAAAGTAAACAGGGCTGTACAAAATGATCCAGTTTGAGCGACTAATCAGAGACTGTGAAACTTCAGTGGAAGAGAGCGACTGACTAATTATGACGTAATTGATGATATTTCAGCCAATACATTTTTACAATACATACATTTTTTTCAGTTTTGTGTGTTTGTGTGGATGTGCATGTGTGTATAATGAACCTATAATATATAATTATACTGTGAAATATAGTTAAAGTTCACTGTGGATATATTTAAATATTTCCTCTGGGTCTTTCTTCTACATACACTACTGCTGAAACCTGAGGAATATGTGCCAATGAAATAACCTTTTTACAGTTGTAAACACCATACATTTGTAAATTTGATTTGGGTTTCTTGTTCATTAATATATATTAATGAGTAGTCAAGTAGTATTTTTCTGAAAACACTTACTGGCACAAAGCAACGGTTCCTTTCCGCAGACAGAAACCAGAGAAGGTACAAACAGGTGCGAATAACATCATAAATTATTTTCACACTTATTTATTCATTTGTATTGCCTGTTACAACCTTGCAAATATGTTTAGCTTTAAATTGGTTTCAGTAAATCATGCACTGTACGGTATGTCCACTGTACAGCTCACAAGAGAGCCTTGCACTTTCATATGGAGAGAACCATGCTGGAGTTTTTAATCTTTTAAAACATGAATACTGCCCGACTGTAGTGAGGCCTATTTCATTAGTTTATGGAAGCAATATGTGTAACATGACCTAAAGATATACTTAGCTCCATATGTTATTAAGAAACTGGGAAACTTTGAAGACTATTAATATTTGTAATAGAACGTAGAATTGTTTATAACAATATTTATGCGTGTGTATGTGTAAATATATTTTTTGTGGTGTGCAGATTTTATCCAAGCAATGATGAATAAGCCACAAGCATAGCGTAGTGTCACAAGCATAGCTTAGTGCCACACGCATAGTGTAGTGTCACAAGCATAGCGTAGTGTCACAAGCATAGCGTAGTGTCACAAGCATAGCGTAGTGTCACAAGCATAGTGTAGTGTCACAAGCATAGCGTAGTGCCACAAGCATAGTGTAGTGCCACAAGCATAGCGTAGTGTCACAAGCATAGCGTAGTGTCACAAGCATAGCGTAGTGTCACAAGCATAGCTTAGTGCCACAAGCATAGCTTAGTGCCACAAGCATAGTGTAGTGTCACAAGCATAGCGTAGTGTCACAAGCATAGCGTAGTGTCACAAGCATAGCGTAGTGTCACAAGCATAGTGTAGTGTCACAAGCATAGCGTAGTGCCACAAGCATAGTGTAGTGCCACAAGCATAGTGTAGTGTCACAAGCATAGTGTAGTGTCACAAGCATAGCTTAGTGCCACAAGCATAGTGTAGTGTCACAAGCATAGTGTAGTGTCACAAGCATAGCGTAGTGTCACAAGCATAGCGTAGTGTCACAAGCATAGCGTAGTGTCACAAGCATAGTGTAGTGTCACAAGCATAGCGTAGTGCCACAAGCATAGCGTAGTGCCACAAGCATAGTGTAGTGCCACAAGCATAGTGTAGTGTCACAAGCATAGTGTAGTGTCACAAGCATAGCGTAGTGTCACAAGCATAGTGTAGTGTCACAAGCATAGCGTAGTGTCACAAGCATAGTGTAGTGTCACAAGCATAGCGTAGTGTCACAAGCATAGTGTAGTGTCACAAGCATAGCTTAGTGCCACAAGCATAGTGTAGTGTCACAAGCATAGCGTAGTGTCACAAGCATAGCGTAGTGTCACAAGCATAGTGTAGTGTCACAAGCATAGCGTAGTGTCACAAGCATAGTGTAGTGTCACAAGCATAGCTTAGTGCCACAAGCATAGTGTAGTGTCACAAGCATAGCGTAGTGTCACAAGCATAGCGTAGTGTCACAAGCATAGCGTAGTGTCACAAGCATAGTGTAGTGTCACAAGCATAGTGTAGTGCCACAAACGCTTTTAATACCTCGGCGTCCACTTTGAATACACGATGACTGCCTGTGAAACGCAATTCGTGTAAATGAGTCACAAGTCCCTGTTTCAGCACTCCCCTCCCATCCGGAGCGTCCGAGTCATGGAGTCATGGAGTCATTATCAGCAGGGGAGGGCATTGTTTTAAAACACAGCGGCTAGGTGGCCCGGCAGGGGGAAGTCGCGGACGTTCACCCCCCCGACCCCCTGACCACCCCCCTCTCCTCGGTGACACCGCGCCGGGGCGTCACGCGCGATCCGATAAGCGCTCCCGACGCTCGCCGGCGCATACATCACCGCCAGCCTCAGCTGCGCTTTGAGAGAAGCTCACGGCGGGATGGCGGGACGGCGGCCGGCTGAAGTTGATTAATAGGCCCGGGGAGGAAGAGAGACTCCAGGGCCGAGCGGCGGGGTCCATCCCGGCGGCGGCCGGCGCTGATTGGCTTTGTCCCGCGCGGGCACGGCGGAGGGGCGGACATTAAGATTAAGCGGCGCTGTCACGCGGCGGACCGGCGCACTGCATCATCCCCGGGAAGAGACAGCTGCGACGCTTAATCCTTCATCGCCACGGGAACGCTGCCAAAGATAACCCTCGCTAACTTCTGCTAAAGATCGGGAAACTTTGCTTTCGCATCCATCTGCTCCAAATGAGCAAGAGGCCCCGTGCAAAACAAATAAAAAACATACGGAGGAATTAATCTGCCATGAAAGAGAGGGTCGTCTTCAGTGCTGATAGAGTTCAGATTATTTATTTTTTAAAGTTAATGCAAGTTATTAGATATATTCATAGTGTTTTAAAGAGATCATGAATAGGAATACGGTACAATTTCTGTGTGTGTATATATATATAATATTTATATATAGTATATTTATATATAATATCCCCTTGTGCTTACAAATGTAAGTACATGTGCATGTACAGCCTTCTAAATAATTTCAGACATGCTTTCAGATGTGTTCATCAGCGTGATGTTAAATGAACAGACTTATTCATAAGACACGCTTTTCAACGGCCAAAAGTACATTTAGAAAAATATAAATTCACATCATAATGAATTAATGTCCATAGAGTTTATACCAGTGAAGTGGTGGCAGGCTTACTTCTTTTCAAATAATTTCTACAGGTTTATATGAAGTGTTTATCCGTCACAGTCACACGTGTTATGCACGTCACAGTCACACGTGTCTCCTGGTTGGAGTATGCAGAATGGGATACTCCCTGCATACTTGGAGTACAGACTAAATCCTCGCCCAGTGGAGTTCCTCTGGGTGCTGCATCCTGGTCTTGTGTGCAGGGAGGGAGGGTTTAAGTTGGCTCTGTATTTGATTGCTTTGGTCTGTCAGCCGGGTTCAGCCTGCTTGTGCCAGGTGAAGACTGTGCAGGGTGATGGCCGCTAGATGCGGGATGATGGCTGCTCGACCTGGCTGTCGGCCTACAGTGTGTAAACATGCGCAGGTCCGCTTCATGCGTTTCAGAGGCTGTTTCCACACTCTCCAAACTCACGGGGATGCTGAGGAGATGGGACGGGCCTGCTGTTATAACTGGCCATTCCAAACTGAGGAGAAAAGAACATTCTGGAATAAAAAGTTGTTTAACGCAAAGTGATCGTGGATGTGGTCTACATGTAAGGGACAGCATTTGCTGATTCAATCAATCAATCAATCAATCAAATTTTATTAAGCATTTGTCACAATACGCTTCACGGTTTACTGTGGCCTAAACCCCAAGCCAGAGGTGACAATGACGAGGCAAAACTCCCAGGATGACGTGTAAGAAGAATCCTTGGGAGGAACCAGACTCATTTGGGGGTCCCCATCCTCCTCTGGCTGCCGGCTCAGGGTGTTGGTTCACAAGTGCCAAATCAGTCAGTCTAACTGGGGTCAGAGGTCATTTTTTTGCTGTTGTTGTATTATCGAAACAAAGAGCAGCGTGAATTAAGTGCCAAAACCCTACTGTGCTGTTTATATTTGTTGCGATGGCCCTGTTGCCCTTTGCAGTGTTGAGTGGTAAATATTTTACTGATGGTGAAATATGGCTAAAGCAGTAGCTGCTAAATTAGTAGCGCTAAATTACTGCCCCTTTCGATTACAGCCCCCAAACATTGGTTCAGCTGTCATAAATTCTTATTCTGCTTGTGAACTTTATGAACCTATAATAGCCTTATGAACCCTTATTACCTGTAATAATCTTATGAACCCCCCCCCCCCATTAGCCATAAAAAAGCTTATGAGCCCCTATCACCCATAGTAATCTCATTAACCCATATTGCCCATAATAAATGCTTATTTTTGTATAAACTGAAGAAAACCTATTTCTTAACTGTAGGACGTAAAGTATGTCAAGCAGTGTAATCTTGGTCTGTTGCCAAAATATATTTGATCTGTGAAAGCTATAAAACTAAAGCTATAAATATGGAAAATGCAAACAAACAGGAATCGGGTGTACTCGAGCTTATTCTGTATAACTGCTATAATTCATATCCTAAGAGCTTTCTGCTCAGGAGCTGAACTATATGCTCGGTGCTGAAAGCGCTGATCCTGTTTAATACTGTATGTGCACATATTCAATTAAAAGAGACATTTTATAGAGAACTAAACAGCATATCACTATATAAATTGATCACTTGCGGTTACAAGCACATTCAGGATTTGTTATAGTAAGATTAACAGCCGCACGACATGGACGGATTAAAGGTGCATATTTACCACATTCATTCATATTTATGTCACTTTAATTAGCATTATAATGTAAGTCCTATATACAGAGAGTTATGCTGTAAAGCATATCTAGAATTCTGAAGGAAGAACATTATGAAAGATTAGAGTGAAATGTTATATACTCTGCTGTGTGCTGTAATGAAGTATATAAGAGATTTTATTTTGGTAAGACTGAAATGACGTACTCTGTGTGCTGTAATGAAGTATATAAAAGATTTTCTAGTCATTGTTCTTTTGTCCCTTATTTCTGCATTTTTCCTCCATAATATCTGTTGAAAGGGAAAAATGTTGGAAGATTGTCAAATAAGCATAATATATAGAGCGCTATATAGCCGAGATCCATGTGGTTGTTATGTGGTGAAATTGAGTCATAATTCGTAAACAAGCTCGATGTGCATTAGTGTGGGATTCAAACCCCTTTCATGTTGTTCTCCGAAATGGACCGTTTTCATTTTAACGTGACCGGAAAAAAGTTGGCCGTGTAAAAGAAAAGAATAAAGAAAGATGTAAGGAAAGGGAAAGGCCTGGTCTGGGCACCTGGCCCCCAGCCCAACCCGGCCCGGCCTGGCCTGGCCCAACCCAGCCCAACCTGGCCCCCAGCCCAACCCGGCCCGGCCTGGCCCAACCCAGCCCAACCCAGCCCAGCCCAACCTGGCTCTCAGCCTTACCCGGCCTAACCCAGCCCAACCCGGCCCGGCTCAACCCAGCTTGGCGGAGCTGGTATCATCAGCTTGTTTTGGCGAGCGCTGGACTCTGTACGTTTGCAGCTGGTTCTGATGCAGCTGTCGGGCGGTGAACGATGAGTGCCGTCGTTTCAAGTGTAAAAGAAAAGGTCTCTGTAAAGGGAGATGTGATGAACTGATGAACTGCCGCTCGCTGGCCTGGACAGACGCGCAGTCAACGTTTCCCATCACCCCGCCCTACCCCACCAAAACCCTCCCAATACCCCTCCCTTGTTTCCAGCACCCCTGCCAGAGCGCACACATGTCCCGAAAAGCCCCCTGCCAAATCCCTTGCCCCCCTCTCCTTTTGACAGTTGTCAGATCGTACGAAACGTCCAAATTCACACGGATGGCGCGAAGGGGGATATATTTAGCGCGGGCCGCCATGCACCTATGTAGCTCCCCCTGACAGTGACATATTAGTTATGCTGTCTTTTGCAATCTGATATCTTTAAATTTGCCACCTTGTTAAGTTTTGATTAATGCGCCTCCATTTCGCCCAAGTAATTGGCTTTGGCCTGTTGTAGGAAATAATCAGCCCTTCTTCCGCGGGAACAAACGCTGGAACATGCTAATGAGGGAGCCGGTTTGTTAAATTGATGACAAGGGAGCGACAGTTATTAATGATTGTTATGATAAACAGACGAGCTTGAATCGGGGACGAGTCCGGAGGCCAAAGTGACGGGTTTTAAAAATAACGTATACAGGAGAGTACTAAGGAAGTAATGTACTGCTAGGGAAAACAATCATACAAGTTGTCAGAGGACGAGGTGTAATTACAGAGCAGCCGAGGATGCTGGGAAGGGGCTGATAATGGACGACGTGCCGCTGAGGGGTGCTGAGAGGGAGGGCTCTGACAGGGACTCCAGATTGATAAATTAATTGGGGCTTTTTTAGGGGCGTAAAGGAAGCCGCCGTCCTGTGTGTGTGTGTGTGTGTGTTATTTTTAGAGGCAGTGACCCTGGACGGTGGAGAGGCCTTCTCTGAAAGAGCTTTTCTGAATGTGTAGTGCCTCAGTGTATCCCTTCTTCTCCTGATATAGCATTTCATATCATCCGTTTATTGTATCCCTAATATTGTATTTGCGTTATTTTGTGTGTGAGTTTTTGTTTTGGAAGCAAGGTTTCAAGTCTCTTTAGCTAATTCATAATTTGTTCTAATTCATAATAATTAATGTTTGGTGTCATTTAATGTACTTTTTTTTAACAATCATCTGATCACACTCCTAACCAGAGTACCCCTGTACAGTCACATGATCACACTCACTCAATGGGTGCATCCCAATATTCACTCCTCACCTCGTTTCCTCCACTCATCTCCTACCCTGAAGTGTGCAAAACTGCCTGTAAGTTTCAAGTACAAGTAGCTGCATGTACAGTATACAATGTACCTGACGTTGCAGTTTGCGTTGAGACATTAATTAATATGTAACCATTAATATGTAATCGGCAACATTAGATTACGATTCCAGTGCACGGAGGAGACAAGGCGGTAGTGGAGGAAAGGAGGATGCACCCAATGTGTTTTACATACATCATACTCTGGTTAGTAGTGTGATCAGGTGATTGTAGAAGAGTAATCTGGGTAGGAGTGTGATCAGGTTATTGTAGAAGAGCAATTACTGTGAGGTATTGCAATTCTTTTTTTAAATAAGCTAACTGTTGATGTTTTTTATTGATGCACCTTGGCCTTATCTACAATAACACGTTTTAGCAAATATCACTTTGACTCGCAATGTTTTCGTGCCAGAAAGAGTTTTGTGGTTCGGCTGTATCCTGCTCCTCCGTAGTCGAGTGGTGTTTGACTTGTAGCGTCCAAACACCTTTCCACAGTTTGGTTAAACGCTCCAGTGATGACGGCTCAATACCACCCAGAAGTTTCCCGTCAGCATACTGAAGTCATGCTGTATCCCTGGACACTTTGAAGGCGTCTTACTCCATAAAGGTGTTATTAATACGCAAGATTCATTGAGCGTGGGGGGGAAAATATATTTTTTTGTTTTAGTGCTGTTTGACTTGGCAAAAAAACTTGGTTGGTTAAAATGTCAGAGAACTTAAACCTTTCATTAGGTAGGTTTTATAAGGGCATCATTTTCCCGCCACCTTCCTGCCATTGCCGGAAGGCTAATAAGTCCAGTATTGCAGTCCATTTGAAACGGCAGTTTAATAAACCCGGGGCAGTACCAGAAGAGACAGCCTTTCAAACATGAAGTCGTTGGCCAACATCGGGACATGCTTTGTCTCTGGAAGTAGAAAGCCCTGTTTTCCATCAAACTCGACGACACGGGCAACCAAGCATGTGCTGAGCCCGGCTCTGCTTCTAATAATCCCTGAACATCTCAATACAGCCTCACAAACATATGCTCTGCATAACAATAGAACTTCCATTCAAACAGGACCTGGAAGCTTGACTGGAGTTCACTGAACTAGAGTTTGAACCTCACGGGCGAAATGGAAAGGGAGGTTGGTTAAGGGTGTGGGTCGGGAGTGTTCACTTTATCTTTAGTGGGGGATGTTCAGCCATATATGCAGGTTTTTGATTTGCCACCGTTTTATTCCCTCCCCCCCTGTGATTTCTAAGTAGTTCAGATGCCCATCGCTGCTTATTTTCGAAGTTGCGCAACCTCTTGTTTGAAAGCTGCGGTCCCTAGCCATATGGGGCACATCCGTGTGTCCTCTTGTAGAACAGGCACCAGAGTCTTTGCCCCATAGGCCTTGTGGGAAAAAAGGCCAATTTAGCCTCGCTGCTGCTCAGTTGCTGTCATTGTCAGTAGACCACCTGCCAGTTCCCTCTCTTAGCGGTAGGCGGACAGCGTTGGCCTGCCGGACGAGTCTGCTTACAATTAGCGTGAGCCAGAGGAGCTGCCAATGGAGGCTTGGCTTTAAAATTAGAGCCAGCAGTTTTTTGGCCATGTGAATGTAGTTTAGATTGCAAGCAACAGATTGGCAAATACTTAAACTAGACTGAAATACATTTCTTGCCTGTCATTAAAGTTTTACAAAGACATCATAAAAGTTGTGTTATAAATGAATAATGAACGGTTGGAATATTTGCAAAGTTGAATGCACAGGTTAACCGAAGAAAAATTCTTATCTGATGTTAGCGACTCATAATTCGCATTAGAATAACATTAGCTAATTCTGAAGTACCATGCCGTAAGATTTAATCACTACATTCTTATTTTACTTTTACTGGGTTCCAGCAAGTGGACCATATTAATAAGCTTAAATCCAGCACTGGACACAAATTTTACATGGATCCTTTCATGTTTATGGAATGAATTATCGGCCATTATGAGTGCCAAGGCTGCATCTGCTCACCACTGACTCCTGCTGGGAGAAGCTGGCATGACAGCCGAACAGCTTTTCCTCGGGATGAACCCGATTCAGAAGCTCCAACTCCCCCCTTCGCCTCTTGTCAGGCAACTGCCTCCACTGTTACCGTCGACAAGATGGAGAGAGAAAGAAAGAGAGAGAGCCTGACAGACTTTATCTTTCTAGAAGTCGGAATTTGACACTCGGCATCAACAGACATCCGTTGGACAGCACTGACACACAGGCATAAAAGGACGAGACAGCTCATGGTGATACATGGTAGATTGTGTGCAGTGAACAAGCCTGAATACACAAAAACTACAGCAAGTCATGGAACTGAGTACTCTCTGCCCGTCATAACGAATGTAATTAGAGCCACTTCTGTGCCAGTGGTCATTAGAGAGAAGCTCGGGCTGTTGTCAGCCATTGTTTCTCTACGCTGCTATTGTGTTTCTACCCGTTCCCTCAGAAACGCACGATCACTCATTCTCACCAAGCAGAAGAGTGTGGTTCTCTTCCTTTGTGACTTGAGGCGCTAAAGAATGCAAACAGGATTTCAAAATGGCCTCCGAAGGCCTGGGCACTCCCTTCCAGAACGTGCGGTAAACATCGCCGCTCTTCCACGATGAAGGAGGCTTTGCTGTTTTTCCCTCTTTGTTTTCTCGCTCGCCAATTTACAGCCATCGCTGATTCTGGTAAAATACGGGAAGGGAATGAATGTTGGTTTTTGGGTTGAGGCTTGCAGAAGCCCATTAAGACATTGAAATCGGACGTTCGTATTCCACCTCTGTCGTCCTGATTGCAGGTCGAAAACCTCGGAGGTTCGGCGGTCCCCATTCTGTCTGCTAACCCATTGAAAACCAGCGTTTGTGTGCTTGTGCTAAACCATAGCACATTATTTCAGACGTATTAATATGCACTGAGCATCTGAGCCTGGTAGCAGCCTGCACGGGTGCTAACAGTCGTCTAGCTCTTTTTAGCCTCCGCACTTAACGCTCCAAGTATTTAAGTTACACCGCAACTCGGCTTACACTGTTTATTTGTTTAGCAGGGATCCTCATCCAAGGCAACGTACATGGCCTACATGTTGCACCTTATCCCTTTCGCCGAGATGGATATTTAAGGAAGCCCTGCGTGTTTATAAACCTTAGCATCTCCGGGGTGCCAAAGAAGTGAAGCCGTCCAAATGCAAGGCCAGCCCTTGTAGCGTTACCCCACACCAGCACCTGCCCATCATCAGATATCCGCTTGTAGTTCCCACTTATGTGTGGGATCATGTGGGCTAACAGTGATAGCATTAGAGTATGTCTGTTTCTGTTAGCAAATTCCGGCTTGCTACTTTAGATGTGCAGCAGTATGTATCCAGGCTTGATGCAGAGCACGATGCTATCTTGTCCGTAGGCATGCAGTTCCCAAAGCACCAGCTGTAGTCTAAATAGTTGACTACACACCACAATTTGCCTGGTTACATTTAGACATATATTTAAGTTTTGCTAATTCATTTTGTAAAAATTATGTCATCAGAACACCCATATCTGGCTACTTTTTTCACCTGGCTGACTACTCAAAGATTTGGGGAACCCCCTACTGTAGGTCAAAGAACACTTTGCACTTGAGAAAATGTTCTTGGAAAGGGTTTCTACGTTTTTATGTGTTGACTCTTGAGGTGCAACCCCATCCCCTCCCCTCAGATGAATTCTTTCCACTGGTGTCAACTTTAAATTCATGTGAAGGGGCAGCTGGGAGAGAGTGCACGCCGTACTTCAGAAACCCGAATAATCGTTTCTCCTCGCAGAGCAAAATTAGGCGAATGGGATGCGGGAGGCGAGAGAGCAGAGCTGATTAGCGCTGGCTGGGTTCGCTCACTGTGCCGTTCTGACACCCTTTTCCCCTGCGCACCCCAAAAACGCCAGAGCCAATCCCGCTGTACCGCCAGTCACATGGTCTGCTAGGGAGAGGATAGAAATTGGGTTAACCTTGTCAGTCTTGGCCAATCACAGAACTCCGCACAAAAGACAAGGAGCACCAGGGACAAAATATCACTGTTTTACTGTATAGACATGTAACCGTTATCTGGAAATGAAAACAGACATACTCTATTTTTGAAAACCTAAGACCGAACAATTATCCTTATTAACAGCCAACTCACAGTACCATTGCATGTAAAAATGTATTTACCTATGTACTATATTCATTTATCTATGCATTCACATTACCTTCAAATATTTGAATGTCCTTAAATACACTTTACTACTGCCCTACTACACACATAAGAGACTGGTTTTCAGGAAAACAAAGAACTTGCAGCTCAATTTATGGTGCAGAAGGAATGAAATACATGGTTGAAATGAACTGCAGTTATGTTTTTACTGTTGCGATATGTTTTTAGCACAATTATATTGGTAAATTCTGTGGCACACGTAAGAATGCAAATAATTCAGTCATTTTAAAAAGGAAATATATATTTTTTTTCGCCCTGTTTCTGAAAATGCTGTCTGTTTCTTTCCCCACATGGTCTCCCTTGTGTGACATGGACTCACGGTGGCACCTAACAGGTACGTTCGTCTGTAATCGGTGTCGTATTGTGTTGTGTGTGCGTGAGTGTGCATGACAGAGACAGAGACGGAGACAGCTCAGTTATATTGACCATGTGATGTGCCATCATCATCCTGCTCATCACTAAGCCTACAACTGCATGGAATATTCTGGATTAATCCAGATACTAGTAGTTCCTCAAACTGAGGAACTACTCAAACTGAAGGACTTAAAATGAATACCTTTGTTTATTCATCTAAAGCCAGGTATTTTTGTTAAATTATCTACAGCGATTAAATATGAAAACAAAATTATATGCTCCTCCATAACTATCATATTGTAGGCTGCACAATGATGAAAGGGATTGCTATGAATTTGCAGTGAACGTTAGCGATCGCTCGTGTTTACGTTAAGTTCTGACTGTAGCTCGTGAACAGTGCATTTGGTGCTAAACGGAAATATTTTAATGACCTCCAAATTTGGATGGTCTGGAAATGGGTGTGGAGGCGGGGGGGGGGGGGGGGGGGGGGCGCACAGCCAACCTGATTTACGCTTCTGGAAACAGACAGAGAACGGGGATAAACAGGGTGAGACTGTCCAGATTGAGCAGAGAGAGCAAGGCTGATTGTGAGACGCGGAAATTCATTACCTGTTTTTGAAAAGATAAGATTCCCTCATGGAGGGGGAAAAAAATCTGCAAAAAAAAAAAGACAAAACACCCCCCCCCACACCCCCCCTTTCATGGAAACCATCTGGTTGTGTCTTGTTTACAGTACATGAAGCCAGCACGGGCTTATTAATCATGCTTACAGCGGCTCTTAATTACTCCCCGTGTAGCTGCTCTGTCTGCAACTCAGGAGTTGACCTTTCTCTCCCGAGTCCTTTACACCATTAATCATACGCAATCAACGCCAACAGGGCAGAGCCGTGCGCGGACGAGGCCTACCCAGAGTCCTGTGCGGCTCTGAGGTGCCGGGCGGACGCGTTCCCCCAGCCCCCCGATTCCGGTGCCAGCGCTTAGACGTGTCTTAATTAATGACTCACACATGCAGAAGTCGTAACACGCGTGTGTAATGTTAGCCGGCCGCGTATTTCTGGCCCTGCTATTGCATGCGAAGCAGGTCAGAGGTCACGCAAGCTGTGGGTGGTTCTGCTCTCAAGTGCTCCTTTCACATAGAAGGAGCTTTTTATTTTCCTTTCAGGCCATAAGAGATATTTATGAGTATTGCTTTATAACATACAAAAAATATTAGTACCCTTTATAGAGATGAGAAAAAGTGCAGCATAAAATAAATATGACCACTACATTTTGTGCAAAAAGATTATTAGCACCTGTGACTTCAGGTGCCAGTAATTAGTAGGATAGGATAACACTACTGAGCCATTTTTGTACTGTTTTACGAGATTGAAGAACATATTGGGGGATCTTTGAGCATTCCGCCGTCCAGAATCTTCCAAGATCCTTCAAACCTTTTGTTCTGCACTTGTGGGCCGCCCTCTTCAATTCAAACCACAAATCTTTGATCGTGTTCAAGTCTGGTTACTTAGATGGCCATTGCAAAACAATAATCTTGTGGTCAAAGTCAACCACTTTTAGTTGATTTTGAGGTATTCTTGCAGTCATCGTCTTGCAGAAAGTTTGAGCCTCCTGGCAGAGAGAACCAGGATTTTGGCTGGATCGCCTTTGTAGATTTGTGGAGTTCATGATTTTTCAAATGACCTTTCCTAAACCCCTGGGACCAAGAGACTCAAAAGAGCCCCATTAATCTCAAAGATCCACCACTATATTTCACCATAGGATGACGTCCTTTTCAATATAAATGTACTTCCTATATAGGCAGTTTATGACGTCAGTATATCAATATAATACATTCAACATTGCAGTGTACTCTTTTTATACATATACTGAGATACATTTTCGTCCGCCATGTTAATAAACTAATTAATTGAGCTAATTTCATAGCTAGTTGCTTTGAAACCACAGTGAAGGGTCAGTAGAACCAGCCGCCTGTATGTATTTCGGGATTTATGATTTATACACAATACGTACAGTATGGGAATAAATAAATGTGCTATCGGTTGGAATGGAGTATTATAGATGCTGTTTTGCCCTCCGGTTGGCAGATTTGACAGGTGGAGGTTCCAGTATAGCAGGTAAGTGACATATCTGCGTCCATGTACTCAAAGAAGGCTTAAATCCATCATCAATGCCAAGGTGGGTCCTTCATTCAGTCATAACGTGGCGTTCTGACAGAATGAAGAATCACAATTAGAAAAGTGCGAACGGAAACATTCATCTTATATATGCCGAAACTATAACTACCCATAAGCCTCGAAAACACTTTCCCTTCCGTCGTTTTGATCTGCTTTCGCAACAACGTGCAATTCTAAAGAATTGCAACGCGACTCCAAAGTTGTTAAGCGGTCTGTTGAGTGACCAAAAATGGTTGTCGTAAAATTTTAATTGTTTTTCATTTAAATTTAGTACATTTATCTTGTGTTTCGTGGGGGACCTTTGGCACGCTTGTGTCTCCGTATCTTTGAAAATAAAATACAGGGAGTATACAGAAGGGACTGAACTAATTCAGCTTTATAACTAATACAATTTACTTTTAGTTATAAAGTGTATTACTTTTGTGTATTACTTTTATTATGGCAGATCATAAATCACTGAAGCCATGCATTTGACGATAACACCGGTGATACCATTGTTGCATGTATTCATATCTTTAAAATTATAATTTTCCATTCTGCTTATTGTTTTCATTGTAAGACCGCTGCAGCTTCAGTGGACCTATGGCATGACTTTGTGCCGTAATACTGGGCTCTAATGATGCCCGGCAGCTCTTGGCAAGGCCCTTTGCCTTATAGAGGGTAGATGGGAAATGTAGTCCCCCCGTGACTCTTATGCTGTATCTTTACACCGGCCTGCTTAAAACCACTGAAACTCTGCTTTGGCTTTGTGCTGCTTATTGTAAAAGTGAGGAAACTAACATCTTAAGATCACTCATTGCTCTATTAAGATTTTTTTAAATATTAAGTTTAAACATTTTGCTCGTGGTAATAAAACACAAGATAATTATTTGGCATTTTTCTGTTGCTTTCTCGGGCTGCTTAGAGTGTGTTGTATTAAAAAATTTAAGTTTGTTAGCTGTAAGAACAATTTTAGGACATGAGCATATCCATGGGAATTATTCCCCACTTGCTAACGGCCTCCCTAGCCCAGCTTGGTCATCTCTGATTGGTTGTCTGCGTTGGGTCTCCAGAGTGGGGTGATTAAGTGCAGCCCTTTATAAAGACGTTTGCACATGATGTGCACATTGAGCCCTTAAATAATGTGTATTATCTGCCGTTAGTTGGCAATATTACTACAGCCACTGTAAGTGGGTTCTGTTAAGAATTATTGAAGTGGTTTGAGCGCTATGGTTCAGTAGTGCTGTAATGCAGAAATGGAATTTGCATCTAAAGTGTGCAACTATGTCTTAGCCGGGCTATCAGTGAGCCATTGTCTCCTGCAAAAAGATGCATTATGTATGATATGTATGTCCTTGTATGAGTGTGTGCACACGTGTGTGTGTGTGTGTGTATGTGTGTGTATGTGTGTGTGTCTGTGTACTGTATATATACAGCTCTGGGGAAAAAATTGAGACCACCCCATATTTTTTGAAGAAGTAATCAGTATTCTTTGTTGAACCCTTCCAAAGTGAAGGCATTGCTATTTTTATTATTTATTTATGGACATAGACTTGTTTCGTTTGCATTATTCATGTATAACAACACTGTATTTTTATTATTTTGGCCAGTTGTCATTTTCTGCAAATAAATGTTCTGAATGGCGACATTTCTGGAATTAAAATGTCGTCAATAGTTCATGAACGAATATCAAAAGTTAGATTTTACATAGACACATACCCATAAACTGTTAAACTGAAAATCTCTTGTAATTCTTTTTTTTCCCCCAGAGCTGTATATAGTACATATAAAGTGTGTTGGCTATTAAAAGAGAACACAGCACATAAAAGGATATCAGGTATAATACACCATATTAAAATCTGAAAGACCCGGGGCTACAGGAAACAAAAGCATGTGTTTTTTGGGCTCTTTTAAAGAAACGGAGAGACAACGGCGTTCCTCTGCTCTGACCGCGCAACAATGACCTTTCCCTCCGGTTAACCGGGGAGCCGGCTTTTCCGCCCGATGTTTACATCAAACGCATTCGAGCGCAGGTACGCCTTTGAAGCGGTCACACCTGTTTGCAAAAAAAACAAAAACGCTATTCCGCTCTCACAATAGCCGTCTTGTTTGCACAAATCAAACTGTCATCTCACGGCGTTTTGAAAAGACAGCTCAAGCCAGCACACGGCCCTGGTAATGCTTTGATGTAACTCATCAAATGAACCCCACCCTCCTCTCCTAATGTAACCTAATAGATTTAGCTCGTTGGATTACGTAGGACGAGCGCGTGAGCCTCGCTGCCGTGGCATCCCAGGCTGGCACACGGTGTCCTGGAGTGCCCCCCCCCATCTGCCTGCCTGTTTTATTATCAACTTTATTGCCTTTTCAGGAATCCTTTGCATGCAGTCTATGGTCGTTGTCAAGCCGTATGAGAAAGCGTACTCATAACTTGTCACACATCGATTTGAAAGGCAGCTGTAATACAGGCATTGAGAAAACGCAAGAGTCTCGTCGACCCAAAGATGGAATTTTCTTCCCAAATATGTAAACTTGTAAATAAATAAAATGCACAATAAAAAGATCTGAAGCTCCGTTGGCTGCAGTTTAACGTTCTGCTTCTTAGACTTTGAGAAGTCAACAAAAGACACGACCTCCTTCCAGCCCACAGCAGGTCCGAGGGCGTTTTATTACCGACGGAGACAGGTGGGGAGTCGGTAACCAATCCCGGACCACGTGCGCGCGAGTTATTTATTGTACCGTCAGAATTGTCTATGCGTTTATTTTTTTACGACTTCTGAGAAGCAGCTGCTCAAGCAAGGAAAAGCAAAAACAGAAATGTGCTTGGGACTACTGCTGCGTTTCAGACGGCAGACACTTTTCCGCCGTTTGTTTGTCTGTTTATCTGACATCGCGTGCCGTGCCGCTGAGGAGTCGCCTCATTTTGGGCTGGGTCTTTGCCCCCCCCCCCCCCAGTCTCGGGAAACGCTGCCCTGTCGACCTCCAGCCTCTTAGTCCAAACAAAAAGCAAAAAGCCCCAGGGTTGCCAGGAAACAGCACTTGACCATAATTTCATTGCTTGGTTTGTCATCATAAATATACCTGACGATGAATCGTCGCTTTAAAAGAACTTGACGGGTAGTTCAGAGGTTGTGTGGGGCCTGGTTGTGCGAGAGCATGTGCGTGTGGCCTGATAAAAGCCCCCCTCCCAGGCGGGAACAGCCTTACAGGAAGTTAACAGCGGGCTGTGTCGCATTTGTCTCAAGCCCCGCCCCCAACTTTTTGCCTCGGGGGAGGCAACCCCGCCTCAGTTTCTTGTGAAGGCCGTCGTTGAAAGTCATATAGTGGCTGCCGACACGGACAGTTTGGGAAGGCTTGTTAGCTTTGAGAGGAAACGGACTGAGCGCAGCACCAAACACACTCCCGTTGTAATTGCCAAGAAGGCAGCGTGCTTCGGAATAAACCACTGTTGTGCGCGAGCGACCTTTTTTTTTGCGTCTTTGGCACGCTGCTTTTGCGGTTGTCGAGGTCTTTAGGCATCAGCACGACGCTTGTTGCTCTGACGGCCCATGTCAAGCTGTAGAAATATGTGAAATATGATATTAATATGAATAGTTGCTAGACTGCTCTGGTTGAAGTGGCTTTTGGCGAGAACCTAACCCCATTAACACACGTGCGCCTCTGCTTTAACTCTGACTGGGTGGGACTACTGCTGGTTCTGTTTTTTATGATTACTATCACTGTATTTATGAGAAATGTCTGTTGTTATTTATTAAGGTAACATTATTTGTTACCAAATTTTTTTGTAGAATGATGAAATGGTGCTTATACAAGTGTCTGCAATATTGCACTGCGACCTCCTGATTTAAATCCTGTTTCAGCCTCTTACAGTTCCTTCACTTTAGACAACTCAGAAGACGAATGCTAACTTCCTGTGTCAAAACCGCGTGCGTCTCTTCCATCTAGAAGAGCGATTTGGAAGGCTGCCGAGCGACTTGATTAAATAGCGGCTTCCAGGTGACAAGCAGTCTTTTGTGAGGCGAACCTTTAAGTGTGAGAGCAGGAACCTCCCAAAGACCTTTTTTTTTTTTTTGGTTTTCTTTTATCAGTCGACTAATTAGCGTGATTTACGGCTAGGGCGTCGCCACGAGTTTGAACTACAAAGGGGTGAGCTGCCCCTCCCAAAAGCAGATGCTATCAGGTGCTGTCTGTCTCTGGCATGCATGCCACCCGCATGAGGTCGTAAATTTGGGCTAACATGCATTGAAGTTCTGACCTCCCCTTCTTCCCCCAACCCACTGCCGGAGGTCAGGAGTTCAACTTCCAGCCTCGGGAGTTGAAAAGGGGAGGCGGAGGGGCGGGGGTATTGGGGGGGTGGGGGTTTGGGGGGTCCCCTGAACCTCTGACCCAGCCCAATGGAAAGGGACGGAAGTCACTGAGAAGCAGGCGTTTATCTGCGCCCTCCGCTCTGTGGTGCAGGCCGACAGACACAGGGCCTGTCACTCACACAGGGGCAGAGTGAGTAACGCTGCCCCCTGAGGCCAGACCTGGATACTGCACCCCGGCTTGCCTTTCCAATTGGCAGGGATTTCCACGGATGCCTGGTCAGCTTTCAAAGTGTTTCAGTTATTTATGTATTAACACACACACACACACACACACACATATACAGGGCATGTGTTTATTTATATTTACTTTATAGAGAACGCTGTCACAAATGATTTAGTGCATCAAGTTAAGTGGAACTTTTTTATGGTTTTTGGACCCTTGTTGATCGAAACTACCTCCACACAAACCCTACCACTAGGCCTCATGTTTAAAACCTGATCCCAGTACATTCTCCATGCCGACCCTACCACTAAGCCCCATGTTAAATTATATACATTTATAAATATATTCCGCACAGACATTCGGAAGTACTTCCTTCACACAGAGAGTAGTCGCTGTGTGGAATAGCTTGCCAGGTTATGTAGTAGAAGCAGAAACTCTGGGTGTTTTCGAGACCAGGCTTGATATGGCGCTGGATACTATCTATATTGTAGGGGGGCACTAGGCACCCTTTCATGGTAGGAAGATGGCGACCATTGTTGGGCTGAATGGCCTGTTCTCGTCATGAAGATATGTCATGTTATGTTATGTTACAAAACCTCAGTACAGTTTTTCACTATGTAGTATTAAAATGAGCACAGCATTCACTGGAAGCATATAAAATAGGTGCGCACGTTCTTGTTGTACATACACTGCAAGTCATAGACAGAAAGGGTTTGTCTGAAATGCTAATGTTCTCCATTTACACGCCACATTCTTTCATTCCTATAACCTCTGTGGAAGGAGCCGGGTTCCTACAAGCACCTTTTATGATCTGATGAACAATGGACATTTACTGCGGACTGATTTACTGCGGCACTCCAGCAGATGGGTGTACAACAGTGCGTCTGTTGTAGTCGTCTGAGGTTTTAACTGGCCTGCTTGTTGTGAAGATGCACGCTGTACGACAGCCCTTTAGGTTTCAGACATTGGCCAGAAATGACGGTGATAATGTTGTGTATTCCATGACATCCAGATAAAAACGGTCATCTTTGCCGTTCTTGGGTCATACGACAGATATGTAGTTTGGCTCCCTTACCGTAGGCCTTGCACGCAGCAGAAATTCAGTTACAGTTTGCTTTTCGCTGCTGGAGTCGGGACACATCGCTCTGTCGACAGAATAATCCTCTCAGCCTCCTGTGGAATTTAGGTCTGCCTTGAGACCATGGAAGCGTGCAGCTGGACTGTTTGTTAACGAGCGATTTACGGTTTGCCAGGACAATGTTAATTACACTTTGGGTTGATGTATTTCTTTTCATAAGGAGATGGGAAATACAGTAATTACTTTTAAAAGCACCTTTCTTTTAAACACACTTTCTTTTTTTCAGCGTAGTTTTTCATCACACTGGACTGTAGCAGTAGAATTGGTCATTGTAGCAAGTGACAGTTTTACTATTAAAATTTCAGAACTTCAGAAGTTACAAATGATTTTGCTGTATACAGTTTTTGCATTGATACAGTAAATATGAGGGGGAGTCCAATGACCCAGTAGCTTTTGCATACAAAAAAAGATTAATATTTTGAAATAAACATGTTCTAATGAAGAGTGGCTTAGAATTTAAACAAAAAATGTATAATCCGCTCAACATTTCAGTGAAGAATAGCCAAGAGCAACAAAATGTGCTTTTCTACTGATTGAAGTTATAGTCAGCTGGTTTATATTCTGCTTTGCAAAATATTTCTCCACTGACTTGACAGCTGACTTCTCAAGAACTTGAAAAATGCAACAGGAACTTAATACCGCTGCGTTCCTCTAAACCATCAGCTCAACCTCAACATTCACTGCATATTTTCACGCCCGTGATGAGCATGAATTACACACACAACCCCGTACAGTGTCCTTCAGGTTCTGTTCAGTTTGATTTCATCAAATAATCCCTTTAGAATCTAAAGGCTTTCTGCACCTCCACCGCAAAATTGTGTATGGTTCTTTTAACCGTCAAAAAATCTGCATTTTGAAGATGAAAAATGTAATTAATCAGGAATGAAACGCTTATACACACAAGTTCTGTTGTGTACACACAATAAATGCTTATACACACAAGTACTGCTTTTTTGGGGCAGTCGGCACTTTAAGGTTTTGGAAATACTTAGTATTATGTAATAGTTAAGTAGTTCACGTTCATGTTTTTTTGGGATTGTTTTCTGACGTGTCAACGCACTATATGACTTTCAACATGCTATGCTTTTATATGGGCGATTGATTTGTCTGAATCATTTGTCAGGAATGATTTTATTTAGATTAAAAACCTCATTCAGTGTCACGGTTGATATTCAACCTGAAATGAACGCAAAGGGCTTTCATATCTAATCCCCGCTAAAACCACACGCCATTCACGACGTTCAGACGTCGAGCGGAAAACGTGCAAAGCGCCGACGACGGTTTTAAGCCCCGCTCTAATCGTGAGAAACTTTTCAAACGGGCAGACAAATGCGCCATTTATTTAATAATTTATTTTCTTTGCGCCGTCGCTGCTGAACGACCTCCGGGAGATGGATTACGGTTACACGCTACTAAAAAGCAATCATATTAAAACGGCGTGATTCATAGCACGGGACACTCCCTCTGACCTCACCGTGACCTTCCAAGGTTTTCCCTCCACAATACAAGCTGTCTGAAGCTGTCCCCGGAATGGCGTGTAGC
Organism: Ilyophis sp. 1 JC-2022; assembly: GCA_022702515.1. Taxonomy (NCBI): domain Eukaryota; kingdom Metazoa; phylum Chordata; class Actinopteri; order Anguilliformes; family Synaphobranchidae; genus Ilyophis; species Ilyophis sp. 1 JC-2022. Next base: position 103,469,505 of record CM040396.1, on the reverse strand, counting down.
AGACAACACACACCCCCGCCTTTTCAGGGGATTAAACTCCAAACACATCGTTAAGTCCAAGGGCCACGGAAAGGGCTCACGTTTTTAAATAACAGCTAAATGTGTTTTTATGGGACCACCTACTGTACAGGTATTAACCATTCTGAAAAAAATCATTTTAAATAAGTGATGCTTATTGTGTACAAAGAAAAAAGGAATTCTTTGACTTTGTGTGTTCTTTCCTGCCCCCCCTCTTTGTGGTGAACTCTGGGTGAACTTTGGCTTCTCGGTCCCCTTTTCTCAAGTGTTTAGCCTCTTCCTACACAGAGGCTCTTAACCTCCTAGGTTTCGTAGAAGTATGGCTGCCTTTGCTTTCGAGTGCCGGCGAGGTCACTGCTGTCCTTTAACAGAGCGGACGGAGTCTTCCTCTCCTTTCGAAAGCGCTCGGCGGCGGCGGTGTTTGCCGTGCTGCTTGTTGCGCTATCGGTACCGCGTTCGTGGTAATCGTCCGCAATTTACTTTGAAATGTTTAAAGGTCACGTGATTACTGTGATTTGCCCTTTGCACTGTGATGTCATCATTGGGGTATGTCTCGTTCGCCTTTCTATACTGTCGGTGTGTTCCATTCTTCCCACGTGACATTATGATGTAAGGGCACGTGTCGTTCTTTTGTGCGCTTATGTGTCTATACATCTGCATTTGCATACTAGTGTGTATGTTGGTATTTGAAGTCTTGTTGTGCGTTTGGGGTGATTCCACACTCACAACGTTAGAATGTATGATTCATATATGTGTACTGTCATGTAAATGGCAATATTTATTCATATTTCAGACTACAGTCTTGATACGCTACTGGTGCTGTCAGATAATGACGTGCTTTATTGTGAGGAGACTTGCTATGTTAATCATCCTTTCAGCTGTCAGTCGTGAGCAATAGGAGAGGGCTGGAGTATTTTAGTATTTGAAATAAGATGTATATCAGACATTATAAACTCTGCTCGACTCCTGGATATTATTTATTATGTTATTTAGGCAGTGAAAAAAAATGAAAGAGGTTTTTCAGCTGTCTTTTTAAATTTATTTTTAAAGTATGCACTTAGAAAGCGTGTCATTCTGCAGTCTGCAACACGCCGCTTTAAAAAGGAACGCTTACCAATATTCTCAGCCAGCTGTACGGATTTTAAAATGTTACGGGACGGGAAACCATAGCAACGTTTGCTTCCGTTCGCGGAACTAGTTTGAACGTGATGTCCCTCGCGAGTGAGGCGTCCTGGAAATATTTTGAAAGTGGAAGAATGCGTTAATTAATCCGGGACTTACATTCACCCAAACCATTGGATTGTGACTGTTACAGCATAAGGCTGATGCAGTTGAACAGTTAACCATTTAAGGTGTAAGATCACAAACATGTGATGAGAATGTTCTTAACTGAACATTCTAGATGCTGATGTAACAATCGCCACTGGTAACTGAAAGCGATGGAGTTCTAGAACACCGACTTTGTAATGTTTACAGCTGTGCTCTGTAGATATAACCCTTTCTCATTCGCTGTGTAAGTGCTGCTGGTTCTGTTGCGGGAAAAAAGTGAGGGAGTTTTGTTTTGTTTGAATATGATTGTCCCACACAGGGGTGGCCAAACCCTGGCCCTGGAGATCCACAGGGGTCTGCTGGCTTCTCTCTTCACCCTAAAATCAGCAGCACATTGAACAGTAACTCAGAGGAGGAGGCCACCCTGGGGCTAGTAGCCTACATGTCTCTGTCCAGCTGTTCTTTAACCCTTTGAGGAGTAGGTTTTTGTTGTAATGTTTTTTTTTTTAAAGTCATTGTTCTAGAACTCTGTCGTGATTGTTACATCAGCATTAGAATGTTCAGTTAAGAACATTCTAGTCAGATATTTGTGATCTTACACCTTAAAGGGTTAAGCTTGGTGAGGTACACAATGATTACCACCTGTTGAGTGTCGGAGAGACTACTCAATTCACGTCTGTGTGGTCAAACATGAAAAGACTGGTGCGTTGTCTGTGAAATGCCTTGGCTATAAACACATTCAAATCCGAAAGCTCATTCATTTTGTGTGTGTGTAAGTTACTAATTGCGGTAAATTTGTGACGTGCAACCTGCCGTCAGCGAGTGACTGAACTGATAGAGATTCTTGTTTATGACATGTCCAGCTGTGATTGGTTAGCTGGCTTTAGGTCTGACTGAGAAGTGGGTTTACATTTCAGTTAATGGATACCATGGCAGATAATATCACTCTGTGAAAGCAACATGCTGAGTCGGCTCATATTCATATTCATGAACTCAACAGCACATTTAGGTTTCTAACTATTTTATCAGATTTTTCATTTGAAGTATTTAAATGTTTTTTTGGACTTGGCAGAAAGCAGAGATCCCGATAAACACCATCTATCTTACTGACATTTGCATTCAGGTTTTTTCTCTTTTTTTGTATTTGAATTGAATTCAACATAAATGTATGACCACTAGAAAGTTATCAGTTCACTAAAGTTTCTTTCCATGGATATTTTTAATGTCATTGTTTTTTTTTTTTCAGAAAGGTTTCAGTGAGTCTGACTAGGCTTTTTTTATTAAAATTTTTTATTACTTTTTTTTTTGTCTGAGTGGGTTTCCTCCGGGTACTCCGGTTTCCTCCCACAGTCCAAAGACATGCAGGTTAGGCTAATTGAAGACTCTAAATTACCATAGGTATGAGTGTGAGTGAATGGTGTGCGTGCCTTGTGATGGATTGGTGACCTAACCAGGGTGTATTCCTGCCTCTCACCCAATGCATGCTGGGATAGGCTCCCCCTATGACCCTGAATAAGCGGGTTAGATAATGGATGGATGTAGTGCAGGCTTCAAAGTGAACTGATACTTAAGTAAATCGAGCCTTGCCTCCTTTTTAATCGGTCAAATGATTATTCATGTTTATTTTTGCTGTTTTCTTTTTTTTAACTTTATAAACAGAACGAGAATTTGAACTGTTCCCCTGAACCACACTATGGATGGTTGCCATTTTGGTGACTTTCTGATCTGGAATTTATAGTTTTAAAAATCAAGTGATTGTTATCATTTTCCCCCTTATTCTCACGATTTTGATATAGCCAATCGTATACATCAGCATTACTGGTCAATGCTAGCGCTAACTGTATGTTGCCCTGCGGGGCTGCTATGGCCAATTGTATTCATCAGCAGTACTGGTCATGGTCAATGCTAACGCTAACTCTATGTTGCCATGCGGGGCTGCTTTGGCTACATGATTGACTGCCACTGCTGCATTGGAACATGGAGATAAGGGAGCACTTTAAGATCACTTGAGGATTTGATGAAGAAGCTTTATGGAGGTCATATTGCAGCAGATATAAGCTGTGCCATTGGCGATAGGAGACTTAAGCAGACGAGCTCTCACCATTGGCCAGTCTCTGCCGGTGTCGGCTGCCTGTTCCATGGTAAAATGTGGTAGGGCCTGGTAACTGTGTTATGTTAGTTGTCACGATACCTTTTCCAATACTATGAGAGCTCTTCTTCCCACAGTCAAATGAGATGTGTAGTAAGCATGCCTTTCCACCACATTTTGAGGGAGATGTTCTGATTCCTTATTTTAAGCAAAATGTGTAATACCAGTTGGGAATCTTCACCCTCTGAATTGTGAGAGACGGAGATGTATTTGTATCATTTTTGATGATATTTTTATGCTTTTATGTTTCTCTTCCTTTGGGTTATTATGGGTGCAGTCTGTATGTATTCAGACTTTGTATTTTAGTTCTTGGTGTAGCTAACTAGCACAACTTTTTAGTTGGTTTAGTGCTGTTGCATATACACTCACTGTTCTGGGAATGTTGTTAGTGCTGTTGTATATACACTTGCTGTTCTGGGAATGTTGTTAGCGCTGTTGCATATACACTCACTGTTCTGGGAATGTTATTAGCGCTGTTGCATATTCACTCACTGTTCTGGGAATGTTGTTAGCGCTGTTGCATATACACTCACTGTTCTGGGAATGTTGTTAGCGCTGTTGCATATACACTTGCTGTTCTGGGAATGTTGTTAGCGCTGTTGCATATACACTCACTGTTCTGGGAATGTTATTAGCGCTGTTGCATATTCACTCACTGTTCTGGGAATGTTGTTAGCGCTGTTGCATATACACTCACTGTTCTGGGAATGTTGTTAGCGCTGTTGCATATTCACTCACTGTTCTGGGAATGTTGTTAGCGCTGTTGCATATACACTCACTGTTCTGGGAATGTTGTTAGCGCTGTTGCATATACACTTGCTGTTCTGGGAATGTTGTTAGCGCTGTTGCATATACACTCACTGTTCTGGGAATGTTGTTAGTGCTGTTGTATATACACTTGCTGTTCTGGGAATGTTGTTAGCGCTGTTGCATATACACTCGCTGTTCTGGGAATGTTGTTAGCGCTGTTGCATATACACTCACTGTTCTGGGAATGTTGTTAGCGCTGTTGCATATACACTCACTGTTCTGGGAATGTTGTTAGCGCTGTTGCATATACACTTGCTGTTCTGGGAATGTTGTTAGCGCTGTTGCATATACACTCACTGTTCTGGGAATGTTATTAGCGCTGTTGCATATTCACTCACTGTTCTGGGAATGTTGTTAGCGCTGTTGCATATTCACTCGCTGTTCTGGGAATGTTGTTAGCGCTGTTGCATATACACTCGCTGTTCTGGGAATGTTGTTAGCGCTGTTGCATATACACTCACTGTTCTGGGAATGTTGTTAGCGCTGTTGCATATACACTCGCTGTTCTGGGAATGTTGTTAGCGCTGTTGCATATACACTCACTGTTCTGGGAATGTTGTTAGCGCTGTTGCATATACACTCGCTGTTCTGGGAATGTTGTTCGCCAGATCTGGCACCACTGTTCATATTAATCAGGTGAATGCGCTCCTGTTTAATATGACCAATGTAAGTCTCTCTCATAACAGTGTCTGGTAAATGAATGTAATGTCATCACTATTCACATACCATGGGCCTGATCAGTTGAGCCACAGGCTGCACCCCTGGTCTTTGCTTCTTCTGATTCGTCTATCCGCGCAGGAACGTGTTCGACAGCTTAATGCGCCTTGCGCTCTTCAAGCTAAATCCGCTCCGGGACTGCGGGGGGAAAGAACCACGTCTGGAGAATATTAGGAGCCATTTATCAACCTGTTTTTTATTAACAGACTGCAGAGCGCCAACTGGAGCCGAAATGAAGACGCGTTACTACTTTTACTTTTAATTCAGATTTTTTTTTTTGGGGGAAAAGGATTCGAATATTTAAAGTGACAATGAAAGCACAAGGATGTGTTTTCAGCCGTGTTTTCAGCCCTGCAGTGTACAGTATATTGCTGGCAGCGTGGGCCTATATGTAGGCAGAATATTGACAGGCCCAAAATATGCTTGTGTATCTTAATTATCCTTTTTATTGTAGCATTGATTCTTTCTTACTTGGAGATAATTGCAGACGATCGTGCCAGTTCAGATTAATAATTGTATTTATGTTCTTAACGCTTTTTGTGTTGCTGTATTCATTATTGTGTTGTCGCTCGTTGGTTGTTGGGTTTTCTGTCCCAGGTGCACGGGAGGCGGGGGCGTGCTCACATTAAAATTGCCCTCCAAACCCCCCTCCCCCAGACACACCAAGCAGTCGTAGCGAGTTCCCTTCCACTTACCCCCTCTGCTGCGTGATGTACAACTTGCAATTAAGCACGGCTTGGTGATTCAGTGATGAATGTTTATACGATTGTGAAAAGGAGCGGGCCCGGAGTCACATCCGTCACCGTCGTTACCGCTACGCACCTATTAATGGAGAAGACGGAAGAGGCCCTTTACACCCCGGTAACCTTTATGACAGTGTACTCTTTAATCAGCTGTTCACTCGCCTTCGTTACTCTTTCAGTCATATACAAAATGTCAGGGCGAAACCGCACCCCTCTGCATCGACACCTGTGATTTACACCATCTGTCACTCACGTCTCCTTATCGGCCAATGGGCCGGGGGGGGGAGGGCCCTTTCATTTCCACCGAAGGACGGCAGCGAGTAAATTGTCCGTTGTTTAAGAGACGTGCTAAAAGGACACTGAGATTTATGGGAAAGGGCACTTGGACAGAACTGGAATAGTTTTCCCTTAGTCTCCGCTCGGATTCCGCTGATATATTTGAAAGCGTCGCCCTGTAATTTACCAACGGGAAAACATTTTAGGTTTTGTAGTTGTTTTACAGTAGCCTATATATTTTATCTGTAACAACGTTAGCAGGAAATGCTGTCCCATAAAAACGAGTGCATTGTTTAGTCATAGAACATTTGCCTCGGTTTTATGAATCTCACATTTTGTCAGAGTTTTCTCTGGCGAAAGCAAATTGTATTGTTCCGTCAGTTTGCAGTATAAATTAGGTGTGTGGCTGTGCTGCTGTAGTGCTCGGAATGTAATGGGCTTCTTTACAAATGCCGTCTTTGTTCACCACAGTCTGGTCAATGCTGTTCGTCAGCTTCTGATCAGAAATCTATTTCAATAAAGAGCCTATCCTACCTTACTGTAAAAAACAACCTTAGTTAACTCTTACCAGCACGTAAGGTCATTTAAACCGTGAAAGGTCCCCTTTTAGATAACCCCCAGGTGAACCTTGGTGTACAGTCGCGTAGTTCTACAATCCAGTACACACACGTGTAATTGATTTAAGCTGTGATAACATAAAAATGGAGACTACATAAAGACAGAAAACATGTAGAATGAAATGCATGGACAGCCATAGATTGCAATCAAGATAATTTGATTGCATAGCTTGGATAGCAGTGTAGCTGTAAAGTTGGAATGGGCTGTACAGTGTCCCAAATTGGGGTGACTGTACCCATTGACCCGTCAGTATTATCTGGGTAATTTTTTGTTTTTTGTTAGGGATTTGTAAATGTCACACCAGATAGAGGTGAGCAGTGCACTGTAGAATATATCTGTGAAATACGCTGTATAATATATCTGTGAAATACACTGTATAATATATTTGTGAATCTTACTGGCGTTGCTTTCTGTGTGAAGCATTTGTGTTCTGATAATTAAATGGCGACGAACATGAGAATCTTGATTTGTGCTTTTGGAATATGGCACGCAATGTGAACATTTGTACTTACTGAGGAAATGAAAACATGTTTAATGCCGAGACATTTAATTATCCCCATAAAAATGTTGTATTTGTTTTTATTTATACGATCCCTTGTATATTTTGTGGGTATTGTTTGTGTGGAATGTCTGCTCAGAATCTCTGACTGTGCCTGTTGTTGATTCATGGTGGGTTTATTACCAGTACAATTTAGTGATTTTTAAATGACTTGGCTGGGATGGGCTCAGTGGAGTTTGACCAGTAGGAAATGACCTATGCTATAATGACCTATGCTATCACTCGTATGCTTGTAAGTGTCATTGTGGCCAATAAATATGCAGGCAGTGGATGTAAAGAAGGCCTTAAATAAAGGAATGAATCATGCCGATAAACCCCAGTGGATCCACAGTGCACTTAGATATAGGCCATATTCATTCATATGGCAGATTCTCATGTCTGAATAAATATAGCCTTTTTTGCTGTGGGGAATTGGCAAAACATGCATGCCCCTAAAAAATGTGTTAAAATCTCACTCTGTGTGTGTGTGTGTGTGTGTGTTTCTGCTCGTCTGTGTGTGTGTGCGTTCGTGTGCGTGTGTGTGTGTGTGTGTGTGTTTGTGCTCGTCTGTGTGTGCGTCAGTGCTTGTGTGTGTGTTTGTGTATGTGCTTGTGTGTGTGTGTGTGTGTGTGTGTGTTTCTGCTCATCTGTGTTTTTGTGTGTGTGCGTGTGTGCGCGTGTTCGTGTGCGTGTGCGTCAGTGCTTGTGTGTGTGTTTGTGTATGTGCTTTGTGTGTGTGTGTGTGTGTGTGCATGCGTGCGTTTGTTTCTGTGCTTTGATGGCACACTCCTGCATGCATATATACACATATATGTACGGGACACACATAAATAGGGTGCAGTCTTTCACAATTAAAATAAATAAATAAAATGTTATTATTATATATTCAATGCAGAGAACAGAGAACAACTACTACCGTCTGCATTAAATATGGATTAACCTTAGAGAGCACGGGTCGGGTCCGATCTGACAACAGGGCCGCTGAATTATCGCGTGCACATCGGTCAGGGATCCTCACCGGTTTATCCCCCTCTGGACCAGAGCTTGGCTGTGGCAGCATCACCCCCCCCCCACGTCTCAGGAGCTCAGTAAACCGTGGCCTTCAATTCCCTTGTTCTAGTGTTTTCACTTAAGATCAGGAGTGATGAGCAAAAGGTTTCAGGCTCGATCCTTGAGCAAAGGGCTGTGGCAACAGGGATTATTATTTATTTGTCATGTTGGGTGTAATAAGCTGTAGGTACAGCGCCGAGAGCCCCCGTGATTTATTGCTCTGTCGAGTGCCAGTAGCGGGGGCGCCCCCCCGACTCCGCGCGCGGGATGACTACCAGCCCCTGTCCATCAGTCTCTCTCTCTCCCCTCCCCCTGTTGCACGCCTCCATTTCATGCCGGAATACGCAGACCATCCTTCATTATTTTGATGCCTTTCTCATATTTGCTCTTCACAGGACATGGAGTTTGTATTTATTGGTTTTTCCTCTCCTCGCATTTTCCGGCCTCGTGGTTTTAACACTTCCAGCGTTCCCTCCCTCGCCCTGCGGGTTTGTTATTCCTTGCTCTCCGCTTGTTAGTGGCGTTTCGCTTTCCAATAGCGGGAGAATGACGCCGTGTGTCTTCCCACCCCCCTCCCCCAGTTAAATTTACGAGGTGCAGAGCTCAGCGCGAAGCATCCATCGCTGGGAACGATCCCCGTACCGGATGGAAGTCATCGTGTTTTCACAGCGCGGTATTTCGGAGTAAAACGCTTTCCGCTATTGTGAATGGTGTAAATCTCGCTTGTGAGTTTCAAACCACTCTCTTTTCAGTCGTCCTTATCATGTCCAACTGCATTTGTGTGAATTTTGGCTTAATATAATGCTGGATTGTCCATATTACTTCATACAACATGCTCTCCTTGTATGTAATGGGGTAACCATCACCCTGCTGAATATTGACATCAAGATATATACCTTGCCCAATGGGTCACAGTTGGTTTGGGCCTCACTATAACACAATCTAATCCAGCGTTATTTTGCTAAATGCCCTTTGTGCTGCTTAGGGAAGGCCACTTCCCCACAAGTTTTTGTCAATTTATCTGCAGAAATTGTGCAGTTGGGACCTGATTTAAACCTTTTAGCACACGCAAAACCAGTAGCCAATGATTGGTCATGGTATTGGTTTTGCACCAATCATTGGTTGTGTTATTAGTTTTTCCACGCTCAAAGCTTTTGCACATGCTGAAGGTCTTAGTAAATCAGGCCCTTGGTAGGGAACTGCCAAAGCGCAACCGACCTTCGCAAACGTGGATCTTGCGCACCTGTGGATTTTCAGGTGAAAGCCAGCCGGAGGAGTGGAGGCATCGAGGAAACCGCTAAGCCCTCGTCTCGGATGAGACGGGTCCGGTGTAGGGCCTAGTTATTAACAGCTTGGTTCTAAGGCTCCAGTCCAACGGGGACCTCAATTAACAAGAGAAATTAGTTTTGTGTCCCAATAAAACCCAGAGCGGAGCCACGTGTGTCTTAAGTCCGCTCAGTTGAGTGGTTGATGGATTTTCTCACCATAATCTGGGAATAATATTACATCCAGCCAGCAGCTGCGTACCAAGCATGTAATACGGTAATCAATATCTAAGGAGTGTTGATAATCATATATCACAATCAAATTTTGAACACGGAAAAATACATTGTTATGGGTTGAGAAAAGAAAACGATGGCCGCTGACTACTCTCAGCATGGCCCGAAAAACCATTCGTTGTTCCTCAGCCGGACATCTATCAGTTTTATGGGTTAATTTCTATGACGGTGGTTATTTACAGGTTTCCGTTGGCTTTTAGCCATCATTGCTAACGGTACGGTTAATAGCAATCATCCGTTATCCGGTGTTGCCGGCGATGCTTCGGACGCAGCCAGTGAACTGAGAATACTCATTTGGTATCTGAATGAGAATCTGACAGGGCCCATTTATAACAAACTCATTCCATAATGTCCCGGCTATTCACACTGTTTTGTTGTCTATTTAGAGTTGTCTGAGGTAAGTGACCTCATGGCAAAGAAGGTGTATTTGCGCTCTTGGAATTATTATTATTATTTATTTTTTTAAGTCCTGTGTTTTACTTAATTCCTCCCGTCTCAGAGCCTCTAATGCCAAAGGGCGGAATTCTGTGATTTATTTAGACAATTCATGTAGAGGTCTGCAGTGAAATGCAGAACGTTTGAACATATTCTCTCCATAATATGCTTCCAGACCCTGGAGGATGGAATGACATCGTTTCTGTAGGTGGTTTTGAAGCTTCCAGGCTTATTGCGCTGGTTAGTAGAGAGAGAGCAATTGTACGCATTGTAGTATCGCGCTTAGAGAACTGGGCTGGTAACCTAAAGATTGCGGGTTCGATACCTTGCCCGGGGGAACAACCTCAGGGGGTAACTGAATTGCTTCAGTACATCCGTCTGTATAAATGGATACTATGTAAAACTGCTTGGTAAAAAGGTTGTGTGAGTCCGTTGTGTAGCGTAATGTTAATCATCAGGCGTACAGTATCGACATTAACCTTATTGGGGTTTGTTCTAAGTGGTCAGCAACACCTAGCATAGCTGACAGTGTTGGTGAAAAATCCCAAGACTTCAAGACCACAGTGCTGTTTTTTTAAAAATATTCACTGTGGATCACATCTGCGTTGTGACTGTGAGTAGAACGGAGGAGGAGCTGTTCCTGTAACTGTGACTGTGAGTAGAACGGAGGAGGAGCTGTTCCTGTAACTGTGACTGTGAGTAGAACCGAGGAGGAGCTGTTCCTGTAACTGTGACTGAGTAGAACCGAGGAGGAGCTGTTCCTGTAACTGTGCTTATGCCGCTGGAATGTCACAGATTTGAGTACGTTTTTGCGTCCTGAATCAAACGCACAAGCCTCCTCAGGGGAAATCGGGCAGGACCTTGGCATTCAGACCTTGGCATACATACTGTATATATACTGTATATGTATGAAAGCCACTTCTGCTCTGCTTCAGATGCTGCAAGAAGGATTATGTGTGTGATCAGCTCTCTCTAGAGCGGTTGGTTGGTTGGTTGGTTGGTTGGTTGGTTGGCACGTTTTTGTTTTTGTTTTTTTTTTGCACCGGTGGTCCCAATGTTGTGCCACGCCCTTTAGTGTTATAGTCAGTGATGTTTTTCATAAAATGTTTTTGTAAACATTAGCACTTTGCAGTGGAAAATACAGAAGGATTGCATTAAATGTGGTTAATATCGATGAGCTGCTTCAAAGGCGCTCACTAAAGCAGGTCATTGTCGCACATAACCCGTCGGTAGTTAATTAACGCGTTTAGCAGACATACTGTATGTAAGATTTTGGCATGCACACCTCATTATTGTTAATTGATTCAAAGTAAAAATGTGTATTTTGACTTCACTTTCAGGGTTATGGAAATGTAAAGTGTTTCCAACGACACCCTTTACCCAAGGATTCGAATTTCTGAGGCTCTACAGCACTTTTAAAATGTTCTTTTTTATCCGAATGTATTTTGCTTCACACATACTTCTGCTAGCTTAGCGAGGCCAACAAAGGGAGATTTGAACTAATTCTGACTGAACTTGAAATGGGAATTTGCCCCGTTGCTTGACTACTTCCCTGATCAGACAAGTGAAGATGTTTTACTTGTGTATCGCCTGGTTTTACTTGCCCCAGGGTAAGCGTTATTGACGTACCCCTTGTTTTGTTAGTTACACTCTATCTGCTAACCACTATCCGCTAAATCGCTGCTGCCCTGTAAGGCAAACACAAATACAAGGGTAGACATTGTTCCGGTTTCCCTTGATGGAATTTGTTCCTGAAAAAAAGACAGGAGAGATGGATGTTGGCGCGGAATATTACCGCCAGGAACTGAGCCTTTTAAAATAGGCTTCCAGGAGACGATTGTTTGTCAGCACAAGCGGATAACACAAAAGGGGTTTGTTCCGATTACCGCACTCGCTCTCCAAACTGCAGTCAACACCAGGCTGATCAGCCCTTAATTAGCCATACATTTTCTCTCCGTGATTCTTATTGACGCACAGGGGCGAAGTGTTGGGGAGACAAATTGAGCTGCCGCCGCCTGACCGGAGTACGGATTGTTCCGGAAAATCCGGCAAACATCTCTCTCGCTCTCTCCCTCTCTCCCACGCCGCCCTCCCCCTTCCCCCTTCCTCAGTGTTCATCCCTCCATCTCCAGCGAAGGTGAAAAGCGATGTGGATAAATGAGGTGGCGCATTAGTGTTTTTTGCTTGCCTGTGCAATAGGAGGGGACAAGCGACCGCGGCCTCGGTCAGCACATCGCCAACGGAGACGCAGACGGGCGCCCGAGGAGCTCCCCGGCGACGGGCGCTCCTGATTGGACGAGCCGGGTGATGAAGTCGCCGCAGACAAAGTGCACCGGTTGATGGATGGACAAAGCCAGGAACTGGATGTGAGAACGGATGAGGGTGGCCCGGGGTGGGGAGGGCGAGTGGTGCGAGGGAGGGGGGCGGGATTCTGCACAGACGAGCCGAATGAGGAACAGAGAGGAATTACCCGCTAACGTATTCGGGCATATAAATCCCACAACAATTTACTCTCCGCTAACCCGGCGCTGAAGGCTAGTCTGCATCTGGAGAGGATTCTCCCAAATGTGCTCAAACGCTTGTGACAGCAAACAGGGACTGGCTGCTTTCACACACTCTTGTTATTGTTGTCGGGGTTATTTTTTTTTTTGGTCGTCTAAGTTCAAGCCAATGTCCTCAGAACTATGGTACATTATTTCATGTGCTTCTCATAACGGCTCGTCTAAAAAATGGAGTCAACAGTTTTTCACTGCCACAATACTAGCCGTTTTTAATGTGCATCATTCATTTTATTTATTTAAATAAAGCACACTGGACACTGATACACAACTGTGTTAAATTGGTGTGGTATAAAATGTTTTTAGTTAAAAAAAATGTTTACATTTTTTTATCACTGACAAGTTTCTTCAATAAAGATGCAGTTTGCCCAATAAAATAAATCATAACTCAGTGCATTGATAAAGCTGAAATGATCAAAGAGGCTTCATCACACTGCCAAACCAAAATATAAATAAATATTTCAAAAGAACATCAATAAGAGTTGGTGCTGAAATAGTCAAACAGTCTTTTTCTGTTAAATAATAAGACTCGTTGGATTATTTGCTAAAATAACTTGCTAAGTGTCAATGTGAGATCTGCTAATGAAGAAGTGGTGTACTGGCTAGAATATGGCTTATGGAACTATTCACAAAGAGCACCATCAAGTGAGAGGCTTTCTGAAGAGCTTATTACACAGCTTGAGAAATATAAAGTTGTTCCTTGTTTTTGCTGTGTATTCTGTAAACCCCCAACTAATTATTAATATTCAAGCTTCAATAATTCTTTTAGAAAATGTAATAAGTATATTCTCTGCATGGTTGTGATAATGGCTGCCAATCGTTCATATTACTCATTACTTTCCAAAATTGGTGTTAAAATGGCAGGTTTGAAAGGCAGCAGGTTTAAAACGGGGAAACAAATACTAGATGGTTGTTTTAGATATTAATTTAGATATTAATTTATGCCGACTGTGAAGATTGAGTGAGTCTACAGAACGGACGTACCTCATTCTCCGCCCAAACTCTTCTGTGAATTTATGGGAGGGGAGAACCTCGGGGGATTAATTCTAATCTCAGCTGTACCTGTTCTACATTAGATGTCATAGGCGGAGGAGGAGGGGCCTGACAGATTAAGACTAATGTCATTGGCCTCAGGAACTCCAATTAGAATCGTGTTCATTACTCAGCGCTGGTGACGGAAGCAATTTAGAAGCCCAGGCTTCACAGTATGGGAGGAGGAGGGGGAGGAGGGGAGGAGGGGAGGAGGGAGGGGGGCTGGACCCTGCCATTGGGCCCTGTTTTAAAAAAATAATAATAATAAAATTAAAAAAACATACTTTTCTGTGAGACATTTGAAGGTCATTAGGTCATACGTTTCATTTTCTTCTTTATTTTTCTTTAACGAGAATAGAGGATAATTAGATTTTTTAAAATTTAGTATTCACTTATTTGTATGACATTTATTGTTTTTTGTAATATCTGCGCTTTTATTTTATCGTTTTGTAGTTCTGTTGGCTGCCATGTTGCCCTTGCCCTGTCTTGGCTCAGTCTCACTTGTAAAAAAGGCTTTTATCTCAGTGTGACTTCCTGGTTAAATAAAGGCTGATGATTCTGCATCGTTCTCATTGGTTGACTCATTAATGCAGAAAGGCAAACAAAAACAATGAGTGTCTCACAGCCCGTCTAAAGTACATTTGTTGTAGCTGAGCGATTGTGTTAATTGTGTGGTTAATATAACTGCGATCAAAGGGAAACGGCTGGGTATTTGTCTTTGAGGGTCTTTGTAGATTGTACGTTAAAGGTGGTTCCAGAGTGTTTAAAATAGGGAGCAGGCAAGTACACGGGCGGACAGTCACTCTCTCAGCGAACGTCTGTTTTGGGTCTGCTATGATGTCATAGGTCCGCTCAGTCCCTGCGGTATGCGTACCTACTTTTTTTTGGCGACTATATGAATTGGCCTTAAGCGTGTGTCTTTGGCACTGCCAGTGATTGGGTGAGATGGGCTGGGTTACCTCGGTGACCCAAAATATGGCTTTTGGGCCCTGATGTGCTGCCAATCAATAATGAAGTATCACCCCATCCGTTAGCACCTGTCACTACGGGAACTGTTGCTAGCGCAACAAGGATGTCGGGTACATGCAGAGTTACAAGTCTGAATGAGACCGTGAAAATGGCCTACAGTAAATTGTCACCTTTTCCTTTTGTTCAACTCGGAGAGATCAACATATCATATGAAAAGCGAGTGAACCGTGTATGTTTGGCTCTGATTGTTATCTGACATTAGATTGGCTGTGAAATCTGACCAAGATGAGTCCCAGTCAGTCATTGGTCTAATTTAACCCCGCCCCCCTACTCTTTCATCCGGGAGAATAACTGAACTACACGCGACTCATTTTCTGATGTGGGCTTTATTCTCTGCGGTATTGGAAAGTAAATACAGCAAAACGATAGCATTGAGGAGGCCTGTGATGTGTTGTTTTTAGGTCACCAGTGATAGATGGTTCTGGATACATTGGTATTTAGCTGAATGATCCATCTATGAACTGAAAAGCAAATTAATAAATGTGGAAAGTGCCCATACAGTTATTATCATATAATTTACGACACAACGGCTTTTTCAGACTGAAGGTTGACATC
This sequence comes from Ilyophis sp. 1 JC-2022, assembly GCA_022702515.1. Taxonomy (NCBI): domain Eukaryota; kingdom Metazoa; phylum Chordata; class Actinopteri; order Anguilliformes; family Synaphobranchidae; genus Ilyophis; species Ilyophis sp. 1 JC-2022. Next base: position 103,454,149 of record CM040396.1, on the reverse strand, counting down.
ACAATGATATTTCGGAACTATTCAAATGTCATCAAGGTTTAGCTTTTAAGGGAATATTGTATTTATATTTCCCCAAACCTTTGCACTTTTTCAAACGTTGCTCAGTAAGGCCGACAGTTCTAACGCCGGAAGAGAAGAATGCGTTTTTTAACCTCTCGGTGCCTGGAGGACGTGGTTGTGGGCTGTGAAATATCCCCAGCGCTGGAAAAAGCGCACGCCATCGTCGCAATCGCCCTCCTTTCCTTTCTCATTCGCTTATTTTCCTTTACAAATGGGCATCAACAGGCCATGAAATAATCAATGCTGATAATCCATCTCGGAGGCCTGTCGATATGTTAATGACTCTGCCTCGTCGTTAATGCTCGCCGGCCGTAAATCATTCCCGTTAGCGGAATGTGTAGCAGCTGGCGCGCCGATCCCCCGGCCGGGAATAAAACACCGTCTTTTAACCATTAGCATCCAAACGCTCCGCTCCTCCGCCACTTGATTGTTTTCAGATGCCAAAAAAGTGGGACAGATTGTAAATCAATAAAACAATAAGACAAAGCGTTTTAATAAAAGGAGAAGTTGCCAGTAAATCGTAGAGATTCTCCGTTTACCACTGCATCATGGGAGGCGGATAATTGCATACCTGGTCCCCCCAGAAGTCATTTTAAGGCTATGTACACCCTGGTGTCTGCTAGCAGGTAGATGCTAGCTGTCTGGCTGCCTTTATATTCTTCAACAGCTTTGCCGAAAGCTTTGCAAGCGAAACACGGTCAGGGGCTGTTCCCCAGCGTGTGACATTTATATAGTCTGTGATTTTTTCCCTCGGTTTTTGTGTTTGAAGTACTTAAAATTCACTTGTTTATTATGAAGTGAATAAAACTCATGACTAAAGCGGTTATCGCCATGCGTGTACCAGTGTTGTTGATAAGGGGGGTCACTCTCATTACGAAATGAGAAGACTCATTATAGCTGGTATGAGCAAAAGTTTGTAGACGCAATTTGAGTGGAGGCTGAAGTTATAGAAGCAGTTAATTAAAGGGACCAAGACCTTACACTGCTGTGCTCTTTAAAGGCTAGCATTCATTAAATACTCTTGAGATGGCTTTTTCCAAAGGCTTATTCTCTAGATGAGTTTGTGCAGGTTTTTTTTATTTTTATCAGTGTTTTATTTGTTTCCTCAAAAGAGTGTCCCAGCGCTCTGCCGTTGGGTATGGCAGCGGGACAGAAGAAGACTGTGGTCTCACCTCCGACTCGCACTGGAGACACACCTGCCCGTGGAACAGCGGAATGTTAAGTGTCCCGTTAACGCATTTAATGGCCTTATGGTTATTGCAGCTTAATGCCCTTGTAAAGATTGAACATGACATGCCGGTGATTTATCGTCTGGTGTGCTTTTAGCCTTGAATATTGGATTGTTTACCCAGCCGTGACCCCTCCATTCTCCGCCAAAGCCCATCTTTGCAAAAAGCAGACTTTTTTTTCTTTCTCTCCCCCCCCCTCTTCTAGACGTGGAAAAACAAAACTGTGCTGTCCTTGCGCATTATTGGCGTCAGTTTTGGGGAAGTGTCCGTGCTAGAGGGTGGACGAGACTGGGAGTTTACCTCAGGACAGAAGGAAGAACAGGACACGTGGCTAGGCTGTTCTCGTAGGCCTTTTGGAGTATCTGGAGACTCCACCAGAGCATAATTGCGACGTCGCTCTGGGCACAAGAGTGTAATTGCACTTTGTCCCAACATTGAAAGGCAAAATGAGCTTTAACTACATTAGGCTGACAACTTAGTGTTTGGCACGGGAAATTTGAGGGTTCACTTGCAAAGGCTTGAACATATGGGCCATCGTTTTACTCCAGTTCCTCAGTACTGATGAAACTGATTAACTCAGTTCATGAAACGTACATTATACGGATATATCTTCAACTCCAAATGATCCCCCATTTAGTGGTTACAGAAGCAGACCAGTGGACTTGTGGTTGATGTGGGCACTTTGGAAAGCCTTGGATTTGCACAACGATTGAGTCATGTCAAATATCGAAAAGAAAATGTACCTACTCGATAGGTGTGATTCAATACTACGACATGGCCTTATGAGTTTAAATTTGCGATGAACATTACTTCCTTATGTGCACAGTTGTGTGAGTGGAGTGGTCTCTCAACAACGCAACATGAATAATGAGGGAAAATAACTTAGTTTATCGCATTATTCTGAGTTTTATTGAATCGAGGCCGGTGAATTGTTCTCACATACCCTCTCTATCTGCTGCCATCAAGTGACTGTCAATCACTCAATCAATAGACTGTCTATTTTATGATGTGTCTCTGTATTATATTGTCAATAACAATCACAATGTCACGCTGTGCTTCACGGTGGATGCATCAGAGGAATAAAAACAACACATAAGAAATTACGAATGAACAACTATTTGCAGTATATATATATATATACAATACGGTATGTGAATAGATATAACACAATGTACTGGGCTTGTGCTATGAGCTGCACAGTGCTTAAAGAATTAAGTTGACAACATGAATAAGGACACTATACTTTGGTATGTGTAATTCCTGTGGATTCTCTCCGGGCTTTGTGTTATGTTTGTTATACAGCTAAAGTTCCCTCCATGCCCTGTGTTTAATATCATAATGATGAAGCTTCTCTTCTGAGTTATGCCAGTTTAGACAGATATAGCAGTTGTTTAATTTATCCAAAATAAATAGAGAGTATTACAATTGAGACAGATAGCAGAGACGAGTCTGGGAACTGCAGAGTTTGACTTGTGGAAGTTGCCTTTCCAAATTGTTTTTGTTACTTAGACAAGGAACATTAACTCCAGATGACAGAAGATAAATAGTGGATTTTTTTGCCCCGCAATGGATGGCATGTGTTCGCTGAGCTGATGAAGACTCCTTTCAGTTTGTTATTTAGCCGTGACAAAAGGGGAACTCGAAACTGTAAATACTTCTGCCTCTTACGGAAATGTGCCCTCGTGCATCATCCCTGTAACGCTGTCGTTTGAGACCCCTCTGACCTGTCCTTAGATATAATGACGTGTGACTCAGCGATTCAGGGCAAGTGAGTTTCTTCTTTGAAAATATCATGAAACACTTAATGCGTGACCCTATGCGATATGACTGTGGCGGATTAAATAAGGTTCTGAGACCGTTTGGGAAAAATAACCCCCCCCCGGGTGAAGCCTTGTGATATTTATAAATCTGAACACAGGGAAAAATATTCCACAAAGCTTCCTGATGAACTACGTTACCTGTGGTAAACCTGTGGTTAGCCGTGTCTCAGTTTCACAAATGGTACTACAAAAAAAAAATTGTACGTAAGTTTACGACAATGCTGCAGTCAGTTTAATCAAAAAACGAGTGGCCCACTGTCTTTTTTTGATTACTACACATAGCTAAAAAGATGTCCAAGAATTTAGATCCTGGAATCAAGAAATCATAGTTCTCATCTCATCCAATTCCTTTCCCAATCATGGAGTCACCGTTCCTTTTTTGGAAGATTTCGGCATTCTTTTATTTGGATTCTGCCAGATAGCTGTCTGGGTTCCTGCACAACAGTACTGAGAGAAGCCATCTCTGGAACGCACTAGCGTCTCATCGTTGGTTCGCTATACATTTTGTGTAGTAGCATTTGAGCGATAACCTTGTTTACTGCACCAATTCGATAAACAGGGAGGGTACGGGTCTCCTGCTATTATAGTGATGTTCATGTGTTGGGATTCACAAGCACATTTGTCTGCTACAGTACTCTGTGGGGACCATAGAAAACACATGGATGCTTTTGTACAGGACTGTATTATAAAACAAGGCCTTATTTTCTGTAATAGACTCTGCTACAGGCTTACTTTTGTATAAATACTGTTTTTTTTGTTAGATATTATGTAAAAAGACAAGCCAGCCACTGTTATAATCGCATAATCACTGTATTTGTGCCGTGGAAAACAGTTTAATAGTCATGGAAACACCTGCGGGTACTAGTCTGACCTTTGACCTTTAGTACTGGCTGCGCTTTCAGCTGTTTTTGACAGGCCTACATTTTCTCGTCCTTCGAGGTCACTGTTTACCCACATCCTCCGGGGTCAGCGGCCCAGTAATTCACTAATAAGTACATTTTACAAGCGCAGATAATTTTGTCTGCGATATTAACGAGGGATCGCGGCTGATTGGAACAATCTGGAAGGAGTGAAAAATCATCAAACGCTCGCAGCGGGAGTAGCGGGATTTTCGCATTGTCACACGGAGCCATTAATTCTCATTGTATCACAAAGAAGCTTGATTACATACTGTGCGTGCAGTTTACTGGAGAATTAGAAGCATTGTGTCGCTGTTGTTATGGCGGTAGACTAAATGGTAATTATGCTCTCCAGCGGTAATGAGAGACTTGCACTAGACAGACCAATCTAGCTAGTTCCACTCAAAGAACATGAAAAAGATTTTAAATTGTGCTCAGTAATTGGAGTCAAACAAACCGCAATCCAATGACCTCAAGAAAGGTTGCATCTGCATTTTAGGGAACGTTTAAACCATGTATAACAAATATTTTATAAACCCTGTATAACTTATAGTCTTTGACATCTACATCAATATGCCAACACAACAGCAGGCATCCTGTGTCGTACTGTTTAATTGCACCCATATATTAACTGAGGGGCCTAGACATCATTTGAACTTCCACTTGTGCTTGCTTGGCAGTCATTCATTCTAATATGTGACAGGGTATATTGCAGGTTGTATTTTCTTGAGACTAAACAAAGTTTCCACCCAAACAGCTTGGCTCATGATTGGTGCTGATGCAACCTACAGGGTGGAAAGAAGTCCATTCCTGAACGTGATTGGCTCTCATTCATCGTGGTCATCATGAAAGACCGAGGCCACTGTGCCCCTAGCAACATCAATCTGGCCTCAAGCCTGCTTGATGTTATTTTGAAGTCCCTGGAGACAGGAGCGTGGTACTTCCTGTTAAGGCTGATTGCCAGGGCGCGACCATACTCCTCGATGCGCTCGCCGGAGGCCGCGCCTCTCTCTCCGAACCTGCGATCGGCATTAGACGCACACGGTGCCCCACGCTAGCTTCGCTACGTCCATCTGGTCATCTTCTCGGAACGGCGTTGCGCAGTGTAATGGCGGCGGGGTACCTCACAGGTGACGGGTACCTCACAGGTAAAGCGCTGCTGGGAATTCATTCACAGCTCAGGTGCTTTGGACGTCGGTCCGAACCGGACGCTGCATAATGCATTGCCCGTCTCGGACCTAACAGGGCACTCAGATTAGACAAACTGCCTGTCCGTGACCCGCTTCACCCAGATCACAAGGAGAGAAACGGCTGTTGCGCCAAGACGTATGTAAATACATATATTATTTATAAAGGCATTAGTAAGTGCTATTGTAGCCTCGGCACATACCAAGGGTGGGCTGTGGCCTTGGGGTGTTCTACAGCTCACTTCATCATGTGTTTCGCTCTCATGAATAATTAAAAACTTAAATTACTTTCCATGTACAAAATTCATATGCTTCGGGTGGGGAGGGGGAGAGCTACATGAAAATTAATTTTCTTTTCTGCGAGACTGACAGGAAATCAATTAATCTTGATGTATTATTTCACAAAGGACAGGGTGTAGGAACCAAGGAGAGAGAATGGCTACAGCTGTTCTCATTGGAAGGGCCATACATTATAGTTGGCGTTTTTGACAGCTTCTGAAAGAAATGGCTGAAGGATATCAGGCAGGTGAATCAACTGTAAAAATTTATGGGGGGGGATAAAAACCATTTCCAGGGACTGATTAAAAGAAAAAAGAAAAAAAAACTTTGCGCTAAAACAGAGAGGTACTGATTTTTATTTTTTATTTTTTGAAAAGGGAGACAATGTTTTTTGTCAGAATTTATGGCATTCGTTTTTGTAGCACATCTTGTTTGTTTGATTAACTGGTCTTGAGCTTTTGTCTGCCTGTAATTTATTTGTTGTGCTATCTGCGGCTTTCCTTTTTAGAGAGAATAAAGATTTACCACCAGCAGGATAAAGGCTTTCAAGCAATATAACACTCTGGATGGAATTAGTTATTTACTACGTGGTAAAAGTTTTATAACTTTTCATTGTTCGAAACTTGTTCAGGGCATCTCGCTTCTCCTCACCTTGCTTGTAAGGAACTGGGCCTTGAAAAGATTACTCAGTGAAGGCATTTATTTTAACCCATAAACTTCCATTCTGTAATTCTTTTGTGTTTTTCCACTGGTTGGGATTCAATACTCCTGTTATTGCGGTTCTCGCGTATCTCCCATATTCAAACCAAACTTTGAAACAGTCAATATTATTTGGCTTTTTTTAAAAATATTTTTTTTGTCATCATACCTGATGCTGTAGTGAACCCCAAACTTCAGAGGCCACGTAAAATGCTTCCAGGAAAGAAAAAAAAAATTAAATAAAACATTTGCACTCATATTGTTATTGCGCTTAAAAATTATTTTTTCATTAGCAACATGGTTTATCACAGAGCCCTGATTGGGTGGAAATAATGCATCAACAATCTAGGGAATTTCCCCTGTGCGCATGCTACTACCACTGCAGTATTCTAACCACGGCCTACCAGCCCACACTGAGTTTCTCACAAGCTCCTTTTCCTCCATGTAAAGGCCTGGATTCACTCAAATCTTCCCTAACTTTAACTCTCAATTAAATGTAACCGTCAGCTTTGTTCTTCACAAATATGATTTGGCAAGTTTAGCCATGGCCAAGTTTAACTCACCATACGGTTTATGCGAAGAAGAAAAAAAACTAACTCTCGCATTTATTTATATGTCAGAGTTGAGGTAAATATTTTGCTTGTCCTTGTTCTGTTGATTGATCTTCCTGTTTGTTTGTGTTCATGTCAACACAACTTTAGGCCCTGTATATTCTCTGCATGTTATTTCTTGTTTTAATGAGACTCGCCTCGATGTTTATGTTTTTAATCTGAAGATGGGATAGAGAGATTTGGCTGAGTTCATAATTGAGAACCTGTTCCAGACAATTCGCCACATACTGTACATAGCCTCGGTCAAGCCGGTCCGGCTGAGTATGATTTTGCAGAGTGCAGGCCATGCCCAAAGAAGGACCTGGAACTCCGTGGTGATTTGTTGATAAGAGCAGCCAATGAGACGCCTGGTAAGAACGCTAACATTTTTCAGTCCGCCTCTCACAGATGTTAAGCATGTGTTGGTATGACTTCAGGCTGCCAGAATCACGTTAAAGTTCAGTGGCCGCATCTGTCGGAACAGTTGGGCACTATCGCACAAACACAGACTACAACATGGATGCTGCTGTACCATGGCGACCCTTTCCATGAGACTTATGTTCCCGCAGACAGACGTCTCAAATGGGAATGTCTTCAAATTACTATACATTTTTTTTTAAATCTTTGCCTCATGCCTTTTAAATGCCTGCCATTACGCACTGTTGTCGAGTGTTCTTCAAGATGACTTCAAACCAACAGAATCTGGTTGCTTTATGGAATTTGACATTGGGTAAAACACAACTTTGTTCTGTTATAGTGTGGTCATATCTCTTAATCCCCTCTTTATCACCTCCATACTGACCTTTAACAAGATTAGTTTTTTTTTGACATGTGATGAAAAACCATTGACTCTATTCTGTACCAATACGGCCGGCCTGATTACTGTGCAAACATTGACAGGACACGTCATCAACCCCGTTTGTGACATGCTCTGCACGCGATTCGTGTCATAAAAGGGGGTTTAGTTTGGAGGGCGGAGCAGGGAACGCGCGTTTGTTTTCACTCCAGAGAGTGTGTCGCAGACGTTTCTCTCTCCCCCGCGCTGTGGATTCCATTCCATTTATGAGCCGAATTTCAGTGGTCAACGTGACCAGTAATCAACAATCAGCAAACATCTGCTGCTATCTATTAATAACGGCCGCGCGTTAAATTTACGGCTAGGGCCTGCTGGCGTATAAATGTAAAAATATATTTGCACAGCTGATGGGCTACAGCTTGGAGCCACAGTCAACACCATTTGTAATGGTAAGACAAATTAGAGAGCGGGAGACAACTAAATTAAAACGGCAAACGACCCCGACCAGATGGAGCGCAATATAACAAATGTAAAAAGTTGTGGGTCTGCCAGTTCTACAGATGCTGCTAGTTAATTGATTTTGAGGGGCCATTGCAGGCGGGATAAAGGGTTGCGATGCACAAACAGTACGTTCCCGCCCGGGGTTCCCCCAACATCGCGATTGTTATAAAACGTTCCCGGTCAAAAAAATTAATAAAAATGAGACGTTAGACGTGGTTGGATAAGGTTGTGATTTGTGGCAGGAGTCACACAGTGGTTTTTCTTGTATTAAAAACATAAATAAATCATGTTTGTCATTGCAATTTGTCACACCTGGCAGTGCAGGCATGTGTTTGGATGTGGAGGTGGTGGTGTGGTTTAAACTACCACTGCAGGAATAAGTAGTACTTCTGTTTGTAGCAGTTTGTAGGACAAATGACTGTTTGGAAAAATATTGACTGAAAGACTTAAGTTGCCAGGGATAAGACAAATGTGTTAGAAATGCTTGCAAATGCTGTATACAAGTGTATATTAATTACTAGGCATATATTAAGAGCGTACACTAAGCATAAACAAAACTAAGTGTGTATCATAAAACTTTTTCTATTATAAGCATTAATATCAAAACTCAATGTGTAATTAATGTAGTGTACGATGTGTTTATCTTTGGTGCTGCCTTTGATTATATATTCTTTTTTATTTATTAGTTTTTCTCAAAAGTCTTGAGGTCACTTTACAGAACTGCCGCTTGATGAGGCCTGTACAATTATCCTGTAATCCAATATCCTGTTTAAAATTATATTAATATTCTATTCTGTCTTTATTCATGAAGAAAATGTATTCAGCTCATCTCATTTCTATAATTGTACATTTTAAATAAAAACAGAATACTATATTGTTCCAGCTGATGGAAGTGTAAAACACTGCCTCAGGCGTTGTTCCAGAATGTTCCGTAAATGGGAATGAATTTCCAGATCTGGCGACTTAGAAGGCCATGGCGTATGGATAATGTCAATGCCATGCTCCTGAAACCACCGAAAACTCTACAACTCATGATAAGCAGGTGGGGGTCATTGTCGTATTGAAAAACGCCCCCTCTCCCTCGGCAGGAAGTAACCTCTGCAGTTTTAGATAAAGATAATCACACAGTACCTTTATGGTACCATTGAAGTAACAGTTAGGAAGAACCCTTTAATGCTGGGACACTGGTATGTTTCCGTTATTTTGTTCACTAAACTGGATCTGCACGCTTTTATAACGGCCATCTCAGTCTCCAGACATGAGCCTGGTTGAAACATCTTGGTTTGAATTGAGGCGGGCAGTATGGACCATCCATCCATCCATCCATACATACATACATCCATCCATCCATCCATTCATTATCTAACCCGATTATTCCTGGTCAGTGTCGCGGGGGGCAGGAGCTTATCCCAGCATGCATTGGGTGAGAGGCAGGAATACACCCTGGACAGATCGCCAGTCCATTGCAGCAGTATGGACCAAAGGATCTTAAAAACATTCTTTATGGATGAATCATCAGAAATCCCTCCGATATGTTCATCAGTCTCATAAAGTGCTGTAGAAGATGGCTTTACATCACTGTTGGCTGAAATATCACTACAGCTAATCGAGGCTTTTCAATGCAAGCAGCACTGGTTAGCACGTTAGCAATCATATTTGAAGGGCGATCTGCTTTGATTTGCATGAGAAGATGTATCACAGGTAAACTTGATATAACGATGATATAAAATAGTCATACCACACACTCCTACTGAGTAAACGTAATGAGTGCAAACTATGTCTGGCCCAGAAGCGATTCAGCGACAGCTGGTTGAGATCATCCCAAAGCTGGCTAAAGATATGGCTGTTCAAGTTGCTCATTGTCACACTGCCAACAGAAACCCTTGTATACTCTACCAAGACTTCAATATAACATGGACTTACAGTATTTACCCTTTTAAAGCATACTTTTATTGTTCAGTTATCTTCCATAAGTATGTAGATATGGCTCTTCGCGGGTGTCCTGTAACGCTGTTATTTAGCATATGACTCTCTTTTATAATATTCATGTTACGTATGAACCTACTGTATCGTCGTCGAAACGGGAACATCTGCAGTAATGAATACCTTTGGAAGGTAGAGGAAACGCTGCTCTGCCTGTAGTTAAATGGGCTCTCACTGGTAGGCCAACAGGCAACATTTATTTGGCTGAAGACTGCGCATTATTGAAATGGATCGCAAACAATACCATTATAGTAATGAACTGAGGCGCTCATGTTTTTATGTGATGTTTTATTTATGCGCTTTTAGATCACTTTAATAAAGAAAACCCTTCTCCTGGCTTTACTCTGTCACATTTTCATAAATATATTTACTACCTTTAATAAGCATCATTAATTGTCTTGCTTTAAGTCTGCCAAATATTTAGAGAGGGTCAAGTCAGGGTTAATTAAGTCTAACATGAGGGGGGAAATTGTATTATTGTATAATGTAGGAGCTTTTAATGTCACTGCAATAATTCTTTGATACTTTTAATGCAGTATTTTATGTCATCTCATCTGTGCCATTAATTATATGTATTCAAGCTGCCAATGGACAGAAGCGTTGGGAATTATCCGTCATTGTTGAAACTCATTCTTTCTTTTTCCTGTTCAGTCGATGGGAGCGACTAAGGCGAACGTGGCGTGAGTTTGCGTAGACGTCCACCTTCCCACGCCTGTACGAGGACGTTATTGCATCCTAGAGCATACCTTTCCCATTGGAATGGATACAGTGAAGAGTTAGATGAAATTCATATGCGCGCGTTCTCAATAGCGTGGTGTTATGCGTTCACGGTAACCTCCAGAGCGTGTACCTAGCACATGGTCCATTAATACCGCTGCCTGGTTGCTTCCAGAATTCAGGTCCAGTGTCCTGCACAAGGTGAAGACAGGGGAGCCCTCAATGCTACTGTCTAACAACCACTCCACACTGCTGTGTACATATTGTCATGTCAAATGTGAGAGATTCCTGAGTGGCGTGTACGGCAGCGTTGCTTGTTCTCGGTGCAGCGACTGCAGTGCCCTACAGTCCAGATCGAATCCCGCGGTCGCTCAGAGCAAAATCACGATTGCCCACAGCTTCGCTCCTGGTGAGCTGGTTTTGGTCAGCTGGGCTTCCTCCACCTCACTGTGCAGCAGCACCACCTCTGGTCAATCGGGTGCACTGCACCAAAGTCAGCGGTCAATTCCTTTTTTTTTTTATTTAGATTGTCGATTCAGAAAATGAATTGATTTTCAATTTGGGAATTGAAAATAATGGTTTTATGAGGTTTTTTTTTATTCTCTATTTGAATTAAAAACTTAAACAAACTTAAACAAACTTACTGAATGGAAAATGGAATTGACCCCAGTAGCAGGGTAACTGGACAGCTCGGCAAGGGGGAAGGAGCAGCGGACGGGCCGCCTACTTTTCGGAGTTCGGAGCACACGTATGCAGGCATGCATTCGATGGGCCGTTCATTACAACTGGGGCAGGAAAGAATACAAAATGGGGGAGCAGTTAAATTTGTTTGGGTTCAATTTAGTTTGTTGCCCTCAAAAACATAGCAAATTTATCTGCATCCCTAGAAGTAAATCCCCTAACACTGGCGAGAGCATTGCATTGTGGGATTGGCATGCAGAGAAGGTCCCTGCTAGATTATTAAATGTAGCGATGTGCCGAGGTCGGGTAAACAATTTGTCACGAACTCAGGGTACCCAAGTACCCATAATGCTCAGGGCCCGTCCGCTGAAGAGAAGAGAGAACCAGCGAATGGCGAGAAAGTGTGAAAGCTGACGGCAGTCAGCTCTGCACCCACTCCCCCCCCCCCCCCACACACACACACACACACACACACTCACACACCCCTCCCCGGGTTAATTCACTCGATGAAAAGCCACGGCTCGCAACGTGTCATATATCAAAAGGAGGGCATCGGTAATCTTCGCTCAAGGGCACGGATAACAGACAGATAGACATGTGAATGAGATGGGGGGGGGGGTGAGGTGAGGTGGGGGCGAAGCGGCTCATCCTTTTCTGCTAACGCCGCGGCGAAGATAAAGGAAGATTTATGAATCATCTCGGTCCACACGCCGACACGCGGGCCCATTTTTCACCCGCTCCAAAAAATTGGTGGCGGAAAGCAATCAGGTCCCGCCGCAGTGTCCGTCGGCTGCTTTCAGGGGGAAATTAGGTCCATCGGCTGCAGCCCTGCAGTCAGCTATTTTCTTTATGGCGGTTTTGTTTTTAATGGTATCCATAAATATATGTAGGGTTATAAGTACCTTTATCACCCGGGGTAGTTTCGTGGGGAAGGCGTGTGCGGGCTCCGCTCCGGACTAGCGGTGGAACCCGCGGAGCGGCCTGTCGAGTAGCGCCGGTCCGCAAAAGCTACGTGAGGCTGCTGAAGATGACTCGGCTAACTTCCTGTTAATTTCACATTCATGCCCCCGTTCCCTCATTGGGGGAAACGCTGCACTGCCCGTCTAATTGCCCCCTCGTCGGATTTGATTGGTTCAATTAATTACTCTGCCTCGGCCAGTGTGCGAGCGTTCTGGTCCAAAACGGCTACCCTGGTGTGTGATAAACATCATAGTGGTGTTTGAGGTGAGGCCCCCTATCGACTGTAAAGAGGTTTGTCTTGAAATAAGCCTTGGCATAAATAAAATCAACTGCTGTTCTGATTGCAGGTGAGATGCACCATTTTATTAAGATTCAGCTTTAGAGGAGTGACATGCGATTTTAAACAAAGGACACCGTGAGTCACATCTATAGCTTTTTAAAGGCAGATAACAAGCTTTGTTTGCACATCCAAACAGATGGCCTTTCTAAGAGTGTTGCAAGTGTGTGATCATGGAAGCAAGTGGCTTTTTAAGAATATATTTCCATAACTAGATTAGTACAAGGCTTGTTGAAGCACTAAGACTCCTGAATCCAGACTTGCGTCTTTAAACCAGAGATTTGTTGCTGGGATTTCAGCTACGGTTTCACTTTAGTCATCAATAAGTATTGTAAGCAAAATAAGCAAAACTGTCTTTATTTATAATTTAGTGAAGTACTATAGAGGCATCCAGAAGCTGATGTCATGTTATTTCATGTATTATTTCAGTATTGCTGGTAATATGACAACTATTTGTATTGCACATGTGCATGTGTGTATATATCATAAGCCATGGACAGTGCATGCCATCTTGAAAAGCCATGTGTGTTGGAAAGCACTGTCATGACATAGTTCAAGAAAGAGTGCTTTCATGCTCTTATTTTGAATTTCCTTGCTTTTTTTTGGCAGTGAACTTTTAATCTTTTACAACATAATCTTGCAATCTCTGTTGTTGTGTGTGTGTCGTGTGTGTGTGTGCGTGTGTGTTGTGTGGTGTCGCGTGTCCGTGCGTCCGCGTGTCTGTCTCCGCCGTGTGCGTGTCTCCGCGTGTCTCCGCGTGTCTCCGCGTGTGTCCGCGTGTGTCCGCGTGTGTCCGCGTGTCTCCGTGTGTGTCCGTGTGTCTCCGTGTGTCTCCGTGTGTGTCCATGTGTGACGTGCGTGTTTGTGTGTGTCCGTGCGTGCGTCGTGGCTGGCTGCGTGTGTGTGTGTGTGTGTGCATGCAGGGTGATACAGGGTGATACAGGCCTGCACACGCTCCAGCCAGCACTGCAGTCTCTCCTGCATGGTTCATATAAAGTCCCATAAAGGAAGTGAAGCGGTGACAAACATCTCAAGTCAAAAGTACATGGGGACTGATACCCTGTTAAAATACGTATATATCCAACATGGACTGAGTTTTATCTGAGGAGCACAGCTGTGAATAAGCACAGTGTCTGTTTATTCCGCTTATACAAGCCATTCAGTCATTCACAGCAAAGGAAAATGGAGCAATACGTCTGTCAGTCCTTTTCTGTGAATGCCCCCACTCCTTTTTTTTTTTTTTTTTTTTTTTTTTTTTTTTTAAATCCAGTTTTGGGAATACCCGCCCGGCGCCCGCCTTCATTTACATGCATGACTACTGCCGTTTTAAATCCGCAGAGCCAAAATCACTCAACATGCATGAAACATCGTTCCTGCAGACTTTTTCAGAGTGAATCAGGTCAGTCATGGCACTGCTTCACGGGACAGTTATAGCACTGCTTCACGGGACAGTTATAGCACTGCTTCACGGGACAGTTATAGCACTGCTTCACGGGGCAGTTATAGCACTGCTTCACGGGACAGTTATAGCACTGCTTCACGGGACAGTTATAGCACTGCTTCACGGGACAGTTATAGCACTGCTTCACGGGACAGTTATAGCACTGCTTCACGGGACAGTTATAGCACTGCTTCACGGGACAGTTATAGCACTGCTTCACGGGGCAGTTATAGCACTGCTTCACGGGGCAGTTATAGCACTGCTTCACGGGACGGTTATACTGCCGTTGGCAGCTGTTGACATAAACCGTGGGTACATTACTGTGGATAAGACGCGTAGCTGGCAAACACCGTTAATGAAACTGGATCAGGACAAATGTATTTATGGAATTGTGTATCTTTTCCGAAGGCCTCTCTCTGGTAAATGCATTACGGATTTGTACCTTTTAGGAGGTTTCTTACAAACATTTTGATTGCCTTCATTCAACAATCTCACCCTAAATGCTACATACAGTATATGCATTTATATGTGTGTGTGCGCATACATGCATGTATGAATGTACATATATGTATATTATATGTAGCCTAATATACAGTATACATCAGACCTGTGTTGTTGTTGCTGCTTTAGCCTTATAGATACAAATTTAATACCAGCAGATTACCATCTGTCTGCTTTGATTTCAGTTATTTAACATACAAATGTTTTGCATGTTTGTGGACAGGGGTCTTCTTCAGTCATTATTGCTTCGCTGACCGTCAGTTTATGGCATTAGTGTGAGCATTTTATTGGCTGAAATGTTGGAATCATTAGTTCTTGCTAAATGCTGTAGCCTACTGATTTGATCTTTGTTTCTGCTCCCGAAGATACTGTCTGAAATATAACGGCGGGATTAAATGTGTAAGGTGGTTTTCTGTATCGGGGAAGTGTTGCATGCTGGGAAGTGTTATGGCTGCGCGACCCCATTAAAAGGGATGGCGGGATGATCGGCTCAAATCGGTACATGCTTTGACTTCGATTTTCACATCCGATAGACCGGGGTCATCTCGCGCTTTACATTTCTGTCAACAGCCGTGACATGAGGATAAGGGACGGCTGCGTTCTCGGTTAGATTTCGCTCACGAGGCAGATTCTGTGCGAGCAGCTGCGAGGAAGCGCGTTTGCGGTCGCGAAAGACAGGTTCGCTACATTTCGCCCATTTGGCGGCAGCGTTTACGCTATGAAACCTCTCGCGCCAATATTGTTGGAACAGGGAATCCAAACGGCAGCGTCGTCACCTTGAGCCCAGACGGGAAAGTGTTCGTCACTCCGCACAATCATCCTTCAAAAGACAAAAATAAATAAATAAAAGGCTGGAGAGACGGAACCTTCAATCGAGTGGTGGAGCTCGTCTGTCACCGTGGAGACGGCTTCCCAGCTCAGCGACTGAAGAGTCAAGTGATTGATCTGCGTAAATCTTTTTTTTTTTAAAACACTGTCAGTGGAAAGCTGATGTCGAGGAAGCCGTTTTAGGATTAAATATACTTTATTTGTGGCCTGAGCCCCCCCCCCCCCCATGACTAAATTGCCTTAAAGTGCTTGTCTATCACTTAAAGGGTCAAAGTTCAAGTCCAGACTAGACTAAGGTTAAAGGAAAACATGGCATGAAATGCACTTGCTTTAATGATCCAGTTTGTCAAATTAGAGGTCACTGACACTGTGCTGATCCATCACTGACACTGCGCTGATCCATTACTGACACTGCGCTGATCCATCACTGACACTGCGCTGATCCATCACTGACACTGTGCTGATCCATCACTGACACTGCGCTGATCCATCACTGACACTGCGCTGATCCATCACTGACACTGTGCTGATCCATCACTGACACTGCGCTGATCCATCACTGACACTGCGCTGATCCATCACTGACACTGTGCTGATCCATTACTGACACTGCGCTGATCCATCACTGACACTGCGCTGATCCATCACTGACACTGTGCTGATCCATCACTGACACTGCGCTGATCCATCACTGACACTGTGCTGATCCATTACTGACACTGCGCTGATCCATCATTGCACAAACCCTTTGTGATCATCATGACGTTTTGAATCATCAGCGTATTATTTTACATGTTATTCTTGGCTCTAGTGATGAGTCATTACCATACAGGATGTAAATGAAGTCAGACTCTCAGGCTAGCATCGAAGACCTTGAGAGCCTTAACATTCAGTTGACTTCGGTTACTGCTGTTTTGAACTGGATTTCAGTTAGCATTTCTGTAGCATCGAAAACGTAATTTTCACTCGGCAACGGTCACATTTATTTACGGGTCTTTGACCTTCAGCCACTGCTGACCTCATTCTGACCTTCAGCCACTGCTGTCAGATACACGCAAGCTTTTCGATACCCGGCATGAAACCTGCGTGTATCTCGTCATGTCCCGGCAATGTTCTACATCTGGGATTGGCAACTCTGGTGCTGGAGTTCCAGTGATGTTTCTGGTTTTTGTTCCATCTTGATTGCAAGAGTTTGATGGATAGATTAAAAGCCTGAGCCTGAATATTCTGGATGGTGAAATGCTGAGTGCCTCCAGCACATGGCCACCTGTATTCAGTACACCTGATTAATTAAAATGAATCAATTTATGTAGTTTATAGGTTCAGATGGAGCAAAAACCAGGACCGGCTCTGGCACTGGGGAACCAGGACTACTCCTGTTCTACGTTTTGTTTCAGATTTATTCTGCTGTAACATTCTGTAACCTTTCCCATTGAGCTAGACTGTCGGCGACTTCTTGAAAGAGAGAGAAAGAGAGAGGGGGGTGGGCGTGGAGAATTGAGCCATTTCATTCCTCCCCAGGAGTTTGACGTTTTCTCACCGCCGTTTTATTCCAAAGCTATCATTTTCTAGGATTCATGGCTGAAAAGCGGCATCGATTTGGTGGGATGATGGATGCTAAGGGTCCGTGTATTGACACAGCCATTGACAGCTCTCGCTAAGTTCTGCATCTCATTATTACTCTGGGCTAAATGATACACCTGACTGCTGGAGAGGTACAGTCGATAGCTCTCTGCATTGTTCCAGCCAGCCCCATTGAGCGAAGCGCCACAGCCGTGTGAATTAGGCGATCAGAAAGAACATTTATGTCAAGGAGCGCCATAATGAAACAAAATACAGAGCTAAAGCACAATGGCGTCTGCCCAAGGGCGATCTGCGCCGTAAATGGATTAGACTCTGAAGAATCTTTTTGGACACGCTGCACTTTTAAATTTTGCAGGGTTCAATATTCATTTTTCTTCCGTTTCTGCGAGCCATTTCTCACCCGCTCGGAATGGGAACAGGACTTGGGCCGTGTTTGTTCTGGGTCACCCGCTCGGAATGGGAACAGGACTCGGGCCATGTTTGTTCTGGGTTTACCCCTCATATTATGTTCTGGGTCAATTTGACCTGATGCCATGTTGGCATCTTTTGAAACCCAGTTAACCTTATTTTTTTCCATATTCACATTATGCGACTTTTCCAAATTTGTTGAGATTAAATAGTAAACACGCAATAAACACAATGCTATGTTTGTCTGTACCAACTCTGTGTACAAATGTGTTGTGTGGGGTCATTTGTGGGTAGCTGTATAAAATGCAAGAAATATTTTGCAATTTATTTTTTGTGGGTGATTCTGGTGGCACTTATACAGGCAACCATACAGGTTTTAAACTTCACAAACTTTCACTTACGTCAGACTCTAAAATTAGATGTTTCATCACACATTTTTAATATTTAGGGTAGTCAATTGGGAGACGCACAAAAGGTGAAACCGAAAGTGTCAAGATCTTTCTATCATAATACTGTTTAAACCTTTAGGGTCAATTTGACCCCGAACATTAAAGGCGTCATAAAATGTCAACGTGATATGAGGGTTAAGGGAGGTGACAGCTACTTTTAACAGGACGATCTCCATCTTAATTTGAATCGTACTCATTAAAGGAGCCTGATGATAGTCACCTGACCTGAAAGTGACCTTCCTGTCCAGGCCCACCTGTATATTACTAGTCTTTTTGTTGCTTTTTCCTTTTCCTCCGAGTTGGAATTCCCCATGTTGTATTTGTAGGCCTGTCCCGTCACTATGACATCGCCAACTCACCGCGCCAAAGCCGCCAAGCGAGGAGACCACAGAGTGCAGACCAAAAGTGTAGACCAAAAGTGTTGACACTCCGTAGTAGTAGTCTCGCTCGCGGTCTCATCGTGGGTGTGGCAGAGGAATGTGCGGGTGGGGTAGGGGTTGGGTGGGTGTGGAGAGAGGGTTGTTGAAAGCTTCAAAGTAATAGGACGTGTCGTAAACTGCACGTGATGTTTTGTGACGCTGCGCGCCCCTACCTGGGAGAACAGCAAAGCTGAACTGACCGACAATCACACTGTTCCCACAACACTAATGAATCGGGGCTTGTGTGTCACTTCTGAGGCCTGCTTTTGTACAGTGAGAAGAGGGTCTAAGCCCAGTTTTTTTTTTTTTCCTGGATCTGTCTGTTTGGATTTCACACAGTCCCGCTGATCATCCCTGGCACTTAGTTCCCAAGGAGACGTCTCGGATAGAAGGCAAACCAATCCGCTTCAAAAACAAAATGGCCTTTACCATAAACAAGCTTTCCCTCTCCCTCCAGGATCCATGCTAGGCTAATGCACTGTGCTGTATACTGAAAGTATTCAGGAATGGAGTAATGAAGGGGATGCCCAATGAAGTCAAGGCCCATCGCATATTCAGGATATACAATATACTGTATATATATTTTTTCTGCGCAGATAATAATTAATGGGAGCTGGTGATTGGTCACACAGATGGCTCACGTTTTACTTATTTGTATAACTCTGATTGGTACATGGCTTTAGCCAAATATCAAAACATGTTCGTGAAGCAACAGCCCAGCGCCGGGCTAACAGGAAGCTGTTTTTCTGTGAAGCAGCTCACAGAAAAGAGCGCTATACCTCCTGGGAGAGTCGGGAACGGGGCACGACGCCCCCATCTCCAAAAGAAAATCCCAAATTTGACCAGAGCAAGCCGTATTTGAGAGCGCGGGGCAAGGGGCACGTTCTGCCACGCGAGGTGTGAGAATGGCACATCAATCCCCTCATCCCCACGCACAAAAGAGCCTATTGGGCTGCCTCCTAGCCCAGCGCTGTCCCCTTTCTTAAATAACCCGTTATCCCGCTTCTTAAATAACCCGTTATCCCGCGTGTTATTTTGGCTCTTCAAAAGCGTTTTGGTGTTTTAGATCAGCTGCAAAGCAAATTACATTTTTATAAAAAAAAATTTGTGTACAAGGTAAGTGGGGTTGTAAATTGTGAAGTCTTGTTCAGTGGTGGTTATTTTTCCTCTCGTTGGATTAGACAGACTCTCTCCCACACCGACGACGTTGAAGCAAATTGATATAATGACAACAATTTGTTTTGGGGTCGCGAGCGGTAGATATCTTGCCTGGTGATTTCACGCTTGGCGCTTGACGCGGCGCGAAACATTGAGCCCTGCCCTACAAAAGAGAATAAAAACCCCCTCCTCGCATAGTACAAACAAGACCGGAACCTTCCGGCTATTCACTGAGCTGGTCTGAAGTGGTCTGTGGGGGTCGTTGGTCCAAATACAGCTCAGGCAAGTGGACTCCCTGTGGTGTGCATTATTGCTTGATTGCTGAGCGCTTTGATCCAATGGCAGCTGTTTTAACTGTGAGGTTTCCGTAACTGTGTGTGTGTGTGTGTGTGTGTGTCCGTAACTGTGTGTGTGTCCGTAACTGTGTGTGTGTCTCCGTGTGTGATCGCAGAAGCCTAACTGTTCAGAGTGGGGAGAAAATGGGCGGCTAAAACACTGCTGGCTATCTTCATTTCTCCTGTCCTGTTGCTGTGGTCATGGCCTTGCTCATACCCTACCCATTAAATACATTTAAAAACAAGGAGTAAATGTACATAATACGTTCTTCTCAAGGCTAGAATAATTAAACGCATACATGTACAGGTTTTTACACCAATTCTGCTATTCAAACTAGAGGAAATCACATGATCTGTTATTTTGGGTTTCGCTGTTACTGTGAAAGTTATTGATTGACAGGCAACTGGTATTAAAGAAGCCCGTGGAACAGCGGCTCCCTGGCCTAATTCAGCCGTGGACCTGCATTTACTGTGATTTAATGTTCAATAAGTTTACTAGGCTGACAAGAGAGAGAATCCTAATGTCCAATATCTCAGTTTCCCCTCTGGTTCTCTCAGACATGGAAAATAGTGGGGAGTTGTGTACTGAACAATACATTTTAGATTTTGCATGATTAAAAATCTTTAATTAAATATGGCAAGACATTACTGTCAGCTTGCTTTATTCCTCACACTGAATTTTCTGATTAATGATATCTGAAAACAATAAATAGGCACTCTTAAAAGATAATTTATGCAGTTAGGGCATCTCACTTGTCGGATTTCTCTGGTGTTTTCAAAGTCAGAAGCTCTTGATTTACTGAAATTCCAGTAATGTTCACTAGCATTCCAAAAATGTATTTAGAACTATGTAGAGTGCGCAGTTTTTTCCCGTCAGAGGGAATCATGTTCATAATTCACATAATTCACTGAATGGAACCCAAAGGAATTATTTTGAATGTTCATTATTTTGATAAATAACCTGTATATCCGGTTACAATAAATATTTGTACATCAGAATATAGACTATAATAACATAGGTTATATTTAAGAGAATCTTCACTGCTTAAACCATGATTAGAACATGTATAGTTTGATTATTTTTGCGTGTTGCTCTTGTAAATGTTTCTAACAGAAATATTAGTAATTCTAAGAATACATGCTGGCAGTCAGGCAATGTTCTTTGCTTTGCTGGGGTTTAGGGCTTCTTTGCTATTGGTCTGTCTGTCTGTCTAGAGGCAGGAAGAGGGATGAGATCACACAAATACTATTGATTAAACTACTAAAATAATTTTCCTATCTGTAGTCGTGGGTCATTAGTGATTGCTGTAGAACTGAAAGGAACTGGCTTTGTTCTTCTGTCAGTCTTTAAGCCTTTTCAGATTTCTGACAGTGAAGATGTGGAGGGAATATTGAGATATTTACAAATTCTGACTGAAATGGCGATAGTTTTTTTTGGGGGGGGGGCTCTCTTTCCTGCATGTTCACTTTACGTTTGAACAGAAGCCTGTGGGACCTGCCCAGGTACGCTCATTTAGTTTCCTAAGCTTGTGTCCTCTCACAGGTGTTAGAGGTGGGGTATTCTATTCTGTAGAGTATTCTCGTACGGTAGGCCTGCTGGTCGGACAGCCACAGGAATTCATCAGAATTTCTATCTACCACTGGGGCACCTCGGGCTCTTGAGATGTCGCCTCTCCACACATCCCGGTGCACAGTTCATCAGTGCTGGCGTAGCTAGTGTCCTTCCTCAGCACGTCCATGTACGTTATCCTCTTGGCACCACGTGTGGCTTTACCATGCGTAGGTTCCCAGAGGACAAGTTTTGAAGCAATGAGGTCGGGATGGCGTACGCTATGGCCGGCTAGTCTCAGTCTCCTTTGGCTTATGTTTGAAGTCGCCAGGGGAAGATCAGCGTATAGATCAACATTGCTCGTGTGTTTCATCCACAAGACGTCCTGAGCCAAACGGAGCATCCTGGTGTAACATCCGTCCAGCGATTTCTCCTGGGCAGCGGCAAGGGTTCATGTTTCTGCCCCGTACAGGAGGACGGATTCCACAGTGCAGATGAAGCGCTTGCGCTTGATCTTCCTGCTGAGCTCAGACTTCCACATTCTCTTCATGTCATGCAGCACCTTCCAGGCAATTGCCCTTCTAGTCTTGAGGTCCTTCAGGGAGGAAGAGAACCAGGCACCAAGGTACCTGAAGTCTTCCTCCATTTTGAGGGTCTCTCCTTTTCTGGTGCACACAACTATGTCATCGGTGTTGAAGGCCAAGACCTTGGATCAACTTTTATACATTCTCTTTAGACGGCCAGCAGGAGCTTGCGAGCTTGCTCAGCGGTGTTTGAAATGAGCGCGATGTCGTCGGCATAGTCGAGGTCAGTAACTATGACGGCTGGCACACGGCGACTAGAGTTCCTCTTCACGTCCAGTGATGGCCTTCCTCAACGCACGGTCGAGTACAATAAGGAAGAGGCTGGGAGAGAGAGCGTCAACCTGCAGCACACCGGTGTGGATGTGGAAGGTCTCTCATAAGCATTTAAAACCATATTTATCAAACACGGAAGTGCAAATATGTCTTTTGGTTTGTGTTTTTGTCGTCACCAGGCGTGCAATATTGCTGCCACCCAGGACATGAAAAGAGTCCACCTCCTAATCTTCTAGGAAACAGTTTTTTAGTTATTATATGACTATATATAAAATTCTATGTTTTTTCTGCCTCTCTGGACTCAGGGAATCCAAGAAACTCCATGAAAAAGCACACAACTTTCAAACTTAAAAAAAAAAAAGTCCATAGACAACACCCTCTCTCTTTAGAATTAGTAGTGTCAAGGGAGTCCTGCCCCCATCACTGTTCCAAACCGAATCCTGTTGAGAAATGCAGTAAAAGCCTACTGTCACCACGGCATCAGCTGTACTGTGGAAGAGAACGGAAGATGGCTCTCGTGTTTTGGTGGACGTGACACAAGGCATCAGATGAGCTCTATAAAAATGTAGCCTTCATGTTTTTAACCACGGGTAGTGAATCACTACGGCCTTTTGGCATATTTGTGGAAACTGCACCCAATAAAATGTATGCTTTCTCAAACGCAAAGCATTTTAAATCAAAATAACACAATCCCCAATGCCCTATCAATATATTTCCTGTTGGTGAAAGCAAAATCTCTTATTTCACTTACCAAAGGGAAAATGGCTTCAGACAAATGATGTTATACAAATAAGGGAAACATGACAGGCCAAACCACTTTTGAACAGCATTTCCCTTTAGACATCTATTTATAATGTTATTTAATGGTTGGAAAATGCTAGCCAAACATGATCTGAAAGTTGAGCAGGACATTTCTAAGCATTTCTAGGTCGCTTGTGTGTTTTTCTATTGTTTTAGCAGCAGATGGGAAGCAGACTAAATGACATTTTCCCACAACAGATGGCATAATCGTAGCCTAGTTTCAATCATTCTGTGCAATGCTGGGATATAGAAAAAAAGTATGGAGTATTAGTAAAATGAGGTTACACTGATATTATACAATGCCTTCATCAGATCCCACAATAAGAGAGTTGTAGAGTCTCTTGAAAAAGTACAAAGAAGGGCAACTAGAGTAGTTAGGTCAGGTATGCAATAGCTAGATTAGTTAGGTATGCAATTCAAAGTTTTGAGGAAACACGTTGTACACACTGAGAAATATGTACAAAGACATCCCTGCAATGGCACACCAAGAATTTTTTTTTTTTTAGCCTTCTGGTTTTTGACATTATGTAGTCAGTGTCCCAAGAATGTTTTTCACTATGATACAGTGGTTGTTAATGAACACTCTCAGAAATAGAGGTGTTTATTTTCAGACTTGAATAAAAGTATTCCTGGTACCCCCTGGTGCTTGTATTGCCACCAGAACTGAAGCATGGATTGATCTGTGACTTTAAAAACCCGGAATAAAACCGAACCGTTGAGCTAGTGCAGTATTAAAAGCCCTTAATAATTCCATTTACCTCAGAGCTGGCTTTCACCTTGCTGCTATATTTCATCAGTCCTGTGCTATTTCTCTTTTGGTTGCTGGACCTCATAGTTAGTGTAATAAACACTTAGCTTTGCAATTTGTATAGATCGACCTTCTTCTTAAATTGAGAAACGTACGTGTCTTTATCTTACGTAAATATTGATAAAAAGAACGGAAGGGATTTTGAAATGCATGTTAAAATGGTGAGTAATTCGGAGGGGGATGGAAATCATTCCTTAGTGTTCTGGGATGAGCGGTGAAACGAGATGACTGCAGTGCTCTTTTATAACCTTAAGCTGTTTAAATCTGATTGAAGTGCTCCTCGTAAACGTGACTTTATTTTGTACACAGCGTGTGAATATAATTTGTGGTTCTTTTACCCATATTCCTAACCTTGCATGTAGACAACACCTCAGTTAAAAAAAGAAAATAAATTTTGCCTTGACGCGCTCAACAGGTGCTGCTCTTTGCACATTGCCATCTCTGCATGGTGAGTGACACCTTTATGACACCTTGGCACGCGATTGGCTGGCAAAGGCCATGCAGCCATTAAATTACCCCAGCAAACATGTGTATTAATAGCCAGTGGCCCAATGTTAGCATGGCATCAGTCTGTCACCAACAGTGTGGCCAGAGAAACTTGTGTCCACATCTTATTTATATGAAACGGCAGCGGCAGACCCTACAGCCAGAGTGTGCTCTTCCACGAGCAGTTCTAGAGACTGGGGATGTTGAAAACAGTTCCAGATATGAGACTGTTGTGATTGTGACTGTTTCCCACCCAAATGCATGCGATAAGTTATTCAGCGAGTTTGGGCTTCTGTGAATACAGGCAGAGCCACCTGCCTTTTTCGTTTTTTTGTGAGAAAGGCACGGCCAGCTCCTCCTGAACGGTGTAAGAGCAGACTTATAGGGGATTATGAGTTAATTTAGGTGCACAGGGCAAGGCCTATTTAAGGCCTTATAAGTTAAGATGAATAGTTAGAAATCAGTCCTGCGTTTTACAGGCAACCGGCGAGGGAATCGAGGCAACAGCAGGCTAAATATGGTCACTTTTGATGTCCGTTCGGTCAGTGCTTTTGCTAGAGGTTTAAGGAGCGGTGGACAAAGGATGGTTCACTGCCCCTCTCCTCTCTCTCTCTCACTCCTCCCTCTCCTCCATCTTGTTTTCTGCCCTCCTTCGTTTGGGAGTCTGTCTTTCAGTTTGTGTTCTTTGATCAGATCTGACAGGAGGTTGATTCAGATAAGCCTGCTCTGAGTGTGGGCCCAGTCCGGACGATAAATTGAATCACGAAGGAAAGAGGTTTCTCTAATAGCAAAACAAATTAACATCCAAGGCTTGCTACCTGCAATTACTTCTATTAAGTTGAACCAAAAACAACAACAACAAAAAACAACAAAAAAAAGAAATAAAAATAAAGAAAAGTTGTGGAAAGCGAATGTGCCTCAGTGCACTCGGCCCTCCTTTATGTTCATATTATCGAATAAAGGAAACCGTAATAAAAGGTTGCTCCTGATCAATAAGATAAACAACCGAAAAAGCGAGTGACTGAAAGATTAATTTATTGCCGTTTTATTGGTGGAGAAAACGCCGACCTCACTGCGGCGGTGATTTATTCCGCTGTAACTTTTTGTGACGGCGAAAAAGCGCGGAACTGGCTAAAATAGAATATTTAACGTTGGTTAAGGCCTCCTTATACAGCGCTGCTTTTTCATTATGGCCTAATTGATGTTAGGATGTGGGGAAGTGTGTTATCAATCTTTATTTGTATGCTTTGCTCAGACGTTGATCAATGAAAATTGCTTTCCTTTGTTGACTGTATTGGACATTATATAGCAACCACAAGCAGGGCCATGTAATAGTGTTTATAAGATCCAAGCAGCTGGATCAATAGCGCATTGAAATAAAAAGATGAAATTACTTTTCGGATGATGAGGAATTCCAGGGCTGCCTAACTTCTTCCCCCCAGACTTTAAAACTTTTCTTTTACTTTTTTTAACTAATAATTCAATTTGGAAAAAAACCATTTCAAAGTTTTGCTTCAAGCCCATTAAAATTCCTCGGAAGTCTATACATTTTGCCAGAGGAAATGCTGGTGAATTATGAATGGACATATTGCGGGCCAGCACCTTTATCCTCCAGGTTCACAAATTTTTGTCTGTGAATTTTGTTGCTTTCTTAGACTACAGAAAACTGGTGCGTTCTGGGAAATATTATTTGTATGATGAGCGCCAAAGCAAGTTAATCACTTCTTCTATCCATCGTTTTACATTGAAATTGCATGCGTTGTACACATATTGACTTTCCTTATTAATTATTTAAGGTACGTGCAGATTGAAGATACTCTAATCAACCCCGAGATTTGACCAATCCATGTTGGACTGTACCTGAGTAACCAGTTACTGTTTACAGAGAATTTTCACATCACAGACGTCTTGCATCAGCAACACGTAAAACAGGAAAGTGTCTGATATTCACCTGGGATGCTTGCTTTACTGTCGGAGATGGAGATAGGAAACCAATGTATGTGCTTGGCAATAACCTGGTGGAATCTTCCGGAAGAAGGTTCCCTCATTCAGTGAACACATATAGGTTTCACCGCCTACTGCATGGGGTTGTGCTGAAAAACGTATTTCTTTCACACTTTTGGATATTTGTAGATATATGGTGCGCCCTGTTGAGGTGCTTGCAGAGCATGCTCAGTGCTGCTAGCGTGCAGAAATGCACATTCTCAATGCATTGCTTACACGTCGTTGGTATAAATCATTTTCTACCTTTTAAAAGCCAAAAATCAACCACAACGAGAACAACAAGAGCGTTGTGGTAAATTGCTTCTTCTCGCTGCTTAAACTGATTGTGACAGAGAATTCGATACACGAGAACAAAAGAATGTTGGATGCGGCCTAATTCCACTGCCTCGAATTGATATAGTACCGTGCAAAGTCTGGCCTTCAAAACCCCAGGGTCTTCCACCACAACAGAAGGCATTAGAAGCATTATTAATTTTCTATAATCAATTAGAAAAATCTATATAATGATATTTAATTATTTCTTTTTTTGTCAGGCAGCTCTGCAACTTTAATTTCTTAGTAGATTGAAAGTGCAGCAAATCTCTTTCATGGCGTGTGCTTAACATGTCAATATAAAATATATATGAGCGGGTAGGGTACAGTAAGTGTTGCAATGTGCTTTTATTTAGCATTTTTATCGTACGTATTTGTCTCTCAAATAAATGCATGTTGATTGGTGTTTGGTCTCTCCAGTATGATATACTACCGTAATATATGGCATTGTTCCTGCAGCGGTTTGACAGCCAGTAACGGTGTGAAATGAGGCAGGTGTTGTGTACAGAACTCTTCACCCTGACTAAGGTGCAGTAGCAGAGCTCGCGCAGGAGGAAGTATGCCGTTGGGAATATGGCTGACACCTAAAAAACAGCGGGATCCCCTGGCCCCCTGATCCCGGTGGCTGGTGTGTTAGATTGCATTCTCTGTCCCTGGGTGCATCCCAATATTCTTCACTCCTCACCTCCTTTCCTCCACTCGTCTCCTCCCTGGAAGTATGCAAGACCACCTGTACGTTTCAAGTACAAGTATTTACATGTACAGTATACAATGTACCTGACATTGCGGTTTGCGTTGAGACTTTAATGAAGATGTAACCATTAATAAGCAATTAATATGTAATCAGCAACATTAGATTAGGACACAAAGATTGGTTTCTGGGGCACAGAGGAGAGGAGGTGGTAGTGGAGGAAAGGAGGATGCATTTTTGGAGTATTGAGACACACCCCCTCTCTCGCAGACCTCCCCGATGGGGTGGAACAGTGCCGTCTCACCGCCATCTTTGTTTGAAACGTCTGTTTATTGTTTGGCTTGGACTAGAAAATGCCTGTTCCAATCCAGAATCCAATCTCTAGCGCTCCCTCTGTCACGGAGGTTCTCTTTGGCCAAGTGAATTCTGCCACTGCCATGGAATACGATGAAGCAGGATTACAGAGTTAGCTGGATAACTGCACTGAGTAAAACCCGGAACAGCTGTTTTTGCTTCAGTCCATGTTCCAGATTTGGGAGTGTTCCAGGTTTTACTCAGTGCAGGTATCCAGCTAACTCAGTTATCCTACTTGGTTGTACACCCCCTTGGTCTGCCAGGACATACGACTCTGGTGGATGCCTTGATGTTCTCGTACATTGTAAGTCACTCTGGATAAGATAATCACTAGCATCTGTTCACGGTTGTCGGGAGTTTTTGGCTCCAGAATGGACCCATAATAATATTCCCACCGTAGAAATGGCTGGCCAATGAACAACAGAGCGTAGGCGCCCCAGATGTGCACAGGGAAGATGGCTTTTCACCCGCTCCTGATCCCAGATGTGCACAGGGAAGATGGCTTTTCACCCGCTCCTGATCCCAGATGTGCACACGGAAGATGGCTTTTCACCCGCTCCTGATAATGAGCTTATCCGTCGGACAGTGTCCCTCTCCACGCTCACAAAATGGCTGCCGAACCAAATCCTTATTCCCAGAACAATTTCTCAAAGCACACCAAGGTGTTTCCTACACTCTATAGGTTACACAGCTCTACTGTACATTGGTCTATTGTTTTACTTTATGGTGACTTTATGAGGCTAAATGTTTGCTCATGCCACACAACATCTTAAAGTAAAAATTCACACTTCACTAAAACACTTATTTATGTTATTTTGGTTGTAATCTAATTGATTTGTAGCTTGAGTTGTTTTTATGCCTCCACACC
Source organism: Ilyophis sp. 1 JC-2022 (assembly GCA_022702515.1). NCBI lineage: Eukaryota > Metazoa > Chordata > Actinopteri > Anguilliformes > Synaphobranchidae > Ilyophis > Ilyophis sp. 1 JC-2022. The sequence continues at coordinate 103,425,558 of CM040396.1, read as the reverse complement.
GGCGACAGCCATGGCTGGAGGCATTATGTTTTCAGGTTGTCCGTCACCGTCCGTCCCATTCTCGTGAACGCCATATCTCAGGAACACCTTGAGGGAATTTCTTCACATTTGGCCTAAATGTCCAGGATTAGATTTTGGTGGTCAAAGGTCAAAGGTCAAGGTCACTGTGACCTCACAAAATATGTTTTTGGTCATAACTCAAGAATTCCTATGCTAATTATGACAAAATTTCACACAAATGTCTAATAGAATAAAATGATGCAGGGATGACATTTTATATCTAACAATTTAAAGGTAAACTTCACTGTGACATTATAATGTTTTGCTTACCACTGTAGCTGAGAAAACGATCTAATAATCACATTAATTATATATGTTCATTAAATAGACTGTCCTTGCAATGATAAAACTAAATGTATTCATCTAATGTTCAATGTTTGGTTTCTGTAGAATGACGCAACTTGACTTGTTGGCGGAGGCGTACAACCGCATGTCGGTTATTTCTAGTTTTTAAATGTACCTTTTAAAAAGTCTGTCATACTTGATAAAACAGGTTTTTGATTTAGCAGTGTAGTACAACTCCCATTAGGCATTTCAGCAACATTTTACAGACAAAGAATTTGCAATGATCTGTGGGTGCCTGAAGAAAGGCAAACAGAGATGATTGAGTGCCCTCTCTCAAGGTAAAGTTTAAAAGATGGTAACTTCGTTTTGACTTGTCAAATCTCTCAATTTACAGAGGACAAGTACAAACACAACACTTATATGATTGCTTTATACATACATCACATAAAGATACTGATAAGTATCCAAGAACATCAATGCCAATGTCCATTTTTAAAATACTTTTTGTATTAAATGCGTATGGATTTCATCCCTCCAACATCAGTGGGAATAATTTGTCCAAATTTTAGGCGCACTGCTTTATTAACAGGGTATGATGTGTACATATTATGCTTTCTTATTAAAAAAAATAAATAAATACACTTTTGGGTAAATTTATTCTATAAATGAGATGAGTTTAAACTTATAAGTTGGAATCATGCTACTATTCCAAAAGGGAAATGGTGATTCTGTACGTTTTGTCAATAATGTCTTGTTCTTTCCATCTTAGTGAATTTTGTCCTCAAACAATTATGCTGAATTTTTGTAGTTATGACCCATTGATTATTAGCTTTTTCAGATATCCCCTAGAGTTAAAAATAAATAAATAAATAAATAAAAAGACCTCCACTCCCACAATTGCAAAAACAGATGCCACACCGTGGCATTTTAACTCCAGACTGTGTGAGTAATTCCTCCTGCCTTTAAATCTATAACCAGCTGTAGATCAAACGATCCCTGATTTATTAAGCATAAGTCAATGTGATTTGTATGTCTATAGCCATGTTTGTTTAAGTCAACATTTCTAGGGCCTATAAATATATCGCCTTTTTATGTTGGTCTTCGGGGATGCATTTGCTGAATGGCTGAGCTCAACTCAATGTAAAAGTCAGTCAGCAGATTATGTCTGTCATCAGCCCTTTGGATATCTGCCATGGAAACCGTAACGACCTGAGCCTCGGCTCTTAAAGGACCAGCAATAATAATGTTTAGTAATAAGGTTGTTTAGTACGGTATTTAATGCCTTTTCGTCACGGACCTTTCCGGAAGGACGATTGGCCGATCTCTCTGATCCCGCCCGCTCGTCGCAATCCCCCCCGCCCCCCCTGTTTTTCCATTGGACGGATGAAAAACACGCGGGCCCGGCCGTCGTTTGTTGAAGCATAGCCGCAAGATCGGGCCTGGCTGCCTCTCGAGGAACGCTCATTCACCATGATAGATGTGGCCAAATACACATTTGTCCGTAAAAACTCGCCGAGCGGATGAGCACCATTAGCCATGAGAAATGGGCACGGCGCTCTGAGGGCCAAGCGCGGCAAACAGATGTTGTGATATTTCGCAGGCATCCTTCATCCACGGTATGACCATTAATAAACCTGAAGGTGATCCTCTGTTTTTTATTTAATAGGCGCAGAGAAATATAGTACCCCGAGATGCTGGGAAATGTTGAATACACACTTTTTCCACCGGCTTTAAAGAGGCTTCAGGTATTGCTATGCCAATGAGGACCGGCCGCTCGGCTGGGCTGGGAGGGCCCTGTTGGCAGTACAGTAAAATGTATTTTCATGTAGTGCTGGGTTTCCTTTACGTCTGTGTTTACTTTGTCTTTGGAGAGTTGTGAGGCCTGATAAAGGCAGGGACTTTGTGTCCGGTCCAAACATCGTGAAAGAATGACATCAAATACTCTGTGTGTTTGTGAACCTCGACAGATTAAGTTTATCTGTGCATACTGTTTGGAGATTGTGTGCACAACTGTCTTTACAGATGAAGCAACATGAAGGAACAGTGAAAAACATTTTTTTTATAAAAAATATAATTTTTAAAAATATATTTTAAATGTCGCATTTCATTATGAAACTTAACACAGTCACATGTTTAGTAAAGTTGTTGACGGGTTAAACATGAGGGAATCTGCTTGTGGTAAATTGCACAGGCTTGCTCTCTAGGCTCCATCTAGGCTCTAACCGTCCAATTTTATAAACAATCCGAGACAGATCGGGTTTACAAAGAATAATGTTGAAGCCCCAAAGAATCCTGCTACCAATAAATCTTAATAGAAGTTGCAAGATTCCAGCAGCCTGCCTCCGTCTGTTTTTTCTAACCCGGACCGTGCTCTACCTCTCCTCTCTGGCGATGACGGCAATCTTCTCCCTGCGGTCAGCCATTGTGGCTCCGGTCGCTCCTTTGCCACAATTTACCTTCAAACAGGATTACGTGCGTACAACCAATGTGCAAATCGACAAAACCGAGTCTAGATTGGTTATCTCCCCGCAGCCTGTTAAAAGCCGCGAACAAGCATGAACAAAGGTGGAGTTAAGGCCCTTCTGATCGGGGGGGGAAGGTGGAGTTAAGGCCCTTCTGATCGGGGGGAAGGTGGAGTTAAGGCCCTTCTGATCGGGGGGGGAAAGGTGGAGTTAAGGCCCTTATGATCGGGGGGGGGGAAAGGTTGAGTTAAGGCCCTTGTGATCGAGGGGAAAGGTGGAGTTAAGGCCCTTCTGATCGGGGGGGGGGAAAGGTGGAGTTAAGGCCCTTCTGATCGGGGGGGAAGGTGGAGTTAAGGCCCTTCTGATCGGGGGGGGGAAAGGTGGAGTTAAGGCCCTTCTGATCGGGGGGGGGAAGGTGGAGTTAAGGCCCTTCTGATCGGGGGGGGGAAAGGTGGAGTTAAGGCCCTTCTGATCGGGGGGGGAAGGTGGAGTTAAGGCCCTTCTGATCGGGGGGGGGAAAGGTGGAGTTAAGGCCCTTCTGATCGGGGGGAAGGTGGAGTTAAGGCCCTTCTGATCGAGGGGAAAGGTGGAGTTAAGGCCCTTCTGATCGGGGGGGGGGAAAGGTGGAGTTAAGGCCCTTCTGATCGGGGGGGAAGGTGGAGTTAAGGCCCTTCTGATCGGGGGGGAAGGTGGAGTTAAGGCCCTTCTGATCGGGGGGGGAAGGTGGAGTTAAGGCCCTTCTGATCGGGGGGGGAAGGTGGAGTTAAGGCCCTTCTGATCGGGGGGGGAAGGTGGAGTTAAGGCCCTTCTGATCGGGGGGGGAAGGTGGAGTTAAGGCCCTTCTGATCGGGGGGGGAAGGTGGAGTTAAGGCCCTTCTGATCGGGGGGGGGGGGGAAGGTGGAGTTAAGGCCCTTCTGATCGGGGGGGAGTACCTGCTGTTAAATGCTTAGAGGGTATTTTCATTTCACTTGGGTGACTGCAGGATCGAGGCACTCCAGAGGCCTTGTGTTGTTTATATTGTGTCGCATTTGAATAAAAAGTGATGGATGCCACAGAAATCATCCGACATCAGTTGTCTGGAGTGATGCGAATTGTTTTGAAGAGAAGGGGAACTTTTATTACAAAATTTGTTCCTAATAATAATGTCAACTGCAGTGACTGATTCGTTTAGCAAAAGCAGAGCAATCCACAGAGAAAGAGGATGATAATGGAAAGGTTGTGGATTTTATTGTGATTTTTATACTTGTATTGTGATGTTTAGACTGTGATCTTTATTTGCGTGGAAGGAGCAGGAGGAAGAATTCCAATGTATTTGTACTTATTACACACGGAAAATACTTGAACTTGTTTCAATTTGGGTTAATGACCTTTTTTGTTAATGTGGAATAGAGTATGTTAATAATGAAGGCAAGTGTGTGCTGGCATTAACCGAAACTACCTGTCCATGGAGAACAGAATACACTCAGGTGGGCGATGTCAGCACTCGTTGTAAATAAGGGGCCTCTGTAGATGCATCACATCGAGTCGGTGACTGAAATTAGTGCGGGCGGCCTCCGCTCGTACCCGGACGCCTCTCGTTCCCGACTCGCCGCCTCAAAGTCCGGTTTCCCCACCTGCTTTTTCCGAGCGGGAAATTCGGAGCGGTTTTGAAACGCCGCCGCCTCTCCCCTCCTCTTTTCTGAGCCGACCCGGATCGGCCAGACGGGAACGAGCTGTAAATGTGTAGCTCTCGCGCAAATGAACAGTGTCACTCACTCCAGCGGGAGGACTGTTCTCTGCATTACTTTCTCTTCCCCTCCATGTTATACGACATCAGGGAGAACTAGCGCCGTAGCATATATATTAAGTAGCTTTGGAAGAATTGCTGCGGTGGAACTTGTTTCTAAAAGGCTCTCCTAAGGGCAGTAAGGAACTTCTTTCATGTTTCTGTTTTTATTTTTGTACTTTGCTTTGAAGCGCTTGCGCCTCTCGATGTGAAAAACGGCTTTTGCAGACAACGTGCCTGATCGTGTCCGAAGCAAATCTACGATTTCTGTCACAATTCCAACCTCTTAAAGATTTGTTTGGTTGCATAAAGGCCAAACCTGAGAATAGCAGTGGAAGGGATTTTGGCCTTTTCCCTCGTTTGCTTTTCCCCAGAAACATACTGTCATGTTTAGTTCAACGGCAGTAGATGACCATCCAATGCTGGATTATGGGTTTTGCTTTTGATTACTTTTTCATTTTTTTCTTCAGTTTAGAATTTGTTGTACAACACACTCTCCATCCCCTGCACGCACACACGTGTGCACGCACACACACGCACACACACACACACGCACACGCATGAACACAAACCACATACACACGCACACACACAGGCATGAACGCAAACCGCATACACACACACGTACGCGCACACACACACAGGCATGAACTCATACACATGCACACACACAGGCATGAACTCATACACATGCACACACACGCACACACACACAGGCATGAATGCAAACCACATACACATGCACACACACATACACACACACACACACACACACACACACACACACAGGCATGAATGCAAACCGCATACACATGCCCATACACATGCACACACACACACACACCAGTAGAGGGGTATCTTCTATATTGTGTGATGCCACTTGGACGTCCACAGGATTTACCTCCATCAACACGGATAAAGCACAGGCCCTTTTATCACAGATGTACAGGAAGCAGTTGGAGTGTTGGAAGGACGCATTGCTAATAGATCTCTAATGATGTGCTAATGAAATACATGCTTCCCCTGTGTACACTTTAACTTAGCAATCTCTGCAAATGCTAACTTCTCTGATTCGTAGAAAGCACATATTGAACGGTTGTCTAAAAGTAAAGGCCCACTGGAAAAGCAAAACTTTTTTACATCATATTTTTTGATTAAAATCAACTTTCACGAGTTTGTAATTTGCGCTCATGTTTGTCAACATAAAATAGAGCAGTAGTATTACAGTGCACATAATAACATTTTAAATTCTAGCTACAGTTGACAACGTGTTCCGTTACCGCGATCCCCAATTGTATTTGTTGGACCCTTCCGTCATGGAAAGATTCACTGTTGACTTGGAGGAGTGAAAACCGCTTCACACTTTTTTTCCTGAACATGTAGCTAGCCTCCACTACTTTTCCGTGCGCAGTCCAGCTGCTGAGCTGCGCCGCTCCTGCAGAGCGTGACTGCTACTAATGCCGGCATGCGCAGCCGGACTGCTCCTAGTCTACCAGGAGCCACGAGAGCCTCTCTCCCAACCTGGGAACTCAGGAGGTCAAGTCTCTAGTCTTGTTTCACCTTCTCTACCTGGAAACATCACTTCCTCTTGCAGCAATAGCCTCCAGGGAGGTGCCAGCTTTAGACATTAGTCTGATTCTCAGCCGGGCGGTTTGCAGAAGTGCGACATATTTGACAGACGCCTCCTGTTGCTAGTCAACAGCTTGGCTGTGCCTTGTGGTTTATGCTTGAATCAACGCCTTTACCTCAGACCTGTCTTCACTGAGCTGATGCGATTGGTTAGAAAACGTCGGTTACCTCCCAAAAGAAGGGCGGGCTTGTTGCTAGGAAGTGGCCCTCTTTCGCCAGACTTATAACGCGAAGGCGCAAAGCCTGGTGCGCAAAAGTCGCGATTGGGTTACAGACGGCAAGGTAAAGTCGCTGCAACCAGACGCCCACCCGACCCCCCCCCCCCCCACCCCCTCTCAAAAGTGCAGCTTTCCACTCTAATTTACCATCAAACAGTGGACCCCAGGTGACACGCCCTAATTCGAGTCCAGTCACGGGCGTAATGCCGACATGACAGGCTGCATTAAACCTCCCCGCGTGTCAGGCGAACGTGATTTGTGAGGACTTCGGTACGTGCGCATGGCTGCGAAAACGACAGCGCGGCGCGGCGAATGCTAACCAGGCTTATCCCGCTATTTCTCCTCCTCCACCTCCTCCTCCCGGAAGATAAATTAGCCACTCCTAAATAATGCGCTGAACCCTAATTCTCTTTGATTAGTAGCGAGTTAGGTGATAGCGACCCATTGAAATTGGTCATCAGCATAAATAATGACTGAATGAACTGATAAAATGCAAACTCACCAGGAATCATAAATCAAATGAAATCCACTTGCTGTGGAAGTCACTGAAATTAGAAGTCCGTGCTCCTATTAATTATGTTGCCTTCTGAAGGCGACAGAGTTATAAATCAGCCCTGAAAGGCACTTCAGTTGGTTAGCCGAAGGAGCGAGACTGCCGGCGAATGGCTTTGTATACGCTCCTAATTGTTTCTTAAATAACCCACCTTTGGAGGCAGCTCCTGGTCCTTGTGGTACCAGGAGGGGTCAGCGATACGTGATAGGGCGACGCCACGGTACCAGGAGGGGTCAGCGATACGTGATAGGGCGACGCCACGGTACCTGGAGGGGTCAGCGATACGTGATAGGGCGACGCCACGGTACCAGGAGGGGTCAGCGATACGTGATAGGGCGACGCCATGGTACCTGGAGGGGTCAGCGATACGTGATAGGGCGACGCCACGGTACCTGGAGGGGTCAGCGATACGTGATAGGGCGACGCCACGGTACCAGGAGGGGTCAGCGATACGTGATAGGGCGACGCCACGGTACCAGGAGGGGTCAGCGATACGTGATAGGGCGACGCCACGGTACCTGGAGGGGTCAGCGATACGTGATAGGGCGACGCCACGGTACCAGGAGGGGTCAGCGATACGTGATAGGGCGACGCCACGGTACCAGGAGGGGTCAGCGATACGTGATAGGGCGACGCCACGGTACCAGGAGGGGTCAGCGATACGTGATAGGGCGACGCCATGGTACCAGGAGGGGTCAGCGATACGTGATAGGGCGACGCCACGGTACCAGGAGGGGTCAGCGATACGTGATAGGGCGACGCCACGGTACCTGGAGGGGTCAGTGATGCGTCAATAGATGTACTTCTTAAATTTTATGTGGAACTGCCATTTTTTGACCAGATATCACACTTGATTTAAAGAGCACACAAAAACAGTACATTTAGATGTCAGGGCTGTTCTAATGTAGTTCTCTAGCTCATGCTAGTTTAGTGATGTGATCTTCATATGGTAATTCTCAATTGCATCGATTGTGAGCAATATGTTAAATCCCAGTTCTGCCTGCATTTTTGTTGTGTATATGTAAGTAATGGACAGTCGTGTAACTCATCGTTCCTCTATATTTCTCCGAATGTGTTAGACCTCCCCATGTTTGCGTTTCCCGAAACAAATTTTGATTTCATTTGAATGTCTGACACATCCACGAAAGTGGCAGTGGTCTCACAATGTCCCGTTTAAAGACCCTTTGAGCGTGGGTGATCTACAGATAAGATTATCTTTAAGTTAAGCAAACATCACACGCAGCTCGTGAGCATGTATTTGCTTGGGCTTGGCAGCTGGGGGGCTGCTTTCAATGAAAGGGTGTTTTTGCAGACCTGTTGCTTCCCTAGCTTTAGAACTCGTGAACAGCGTGTCATGGACAGCGTGTCGTGGACAGCGTGTCGTGGACAGCGTGTCGTGGACAGCGTGTCGTGAACAGCGTGTCATGGACAGCGTGTCGTGAACAGCGGGCTGTGGACAGCCGTTTATGGCAATATGTTGTGGCAAGATACTGGGATAGTACAATCACTGAAACGCGTCAGAAAGGCCCGCTGTTGGAATTTCTGTATCCAGAATTGAAACGGGTCGGTATTGTCGCATTGATTGTCACCATATTGATTTGTCTTGCATCTGTTTCACATCTGTACAGTGTGTCTGAATTGCATATTTGTTCTGTGTGCTTATGAAATGAGTTGTTCATACTGTACGTCTCACATCTATATCTCTCACATCTCTACAGTATTTCTCTGATTCGTGTCGCATCTTTTTCTGTTGTTTAAAGTCCTTATCTCTTCTTTATATGCGTGTATACCATTGCTGTGTTCTGACGGACTTAGTCCATCTCACTCTGCCTGTTTTCCGTGTTTATTGTTTCTTAGCAGGGTTCCCTTATACACTGAAAGCCTTTTCAATGATCCCTTCACATTGTCACACACAACGTTGGGTACAACTTTGTATACATAAGTAATTACGTGAATAAAAATGTTTTTAAATAAACTACTTGCATTCCTTCACATTTGTGAAGTTGTTGAAATGCGTGCAACGCCACACAAGCCCACACATTGGTGTTTGTGTGCGCTCTGAGTCTTGTGTGGTCCCAATTGAACACGAGACAGCGCTCGATGACATCATAGTCATAGTCTTTTGTTTTGTCTTGCCCCTTCCCCTCCACCTCCCCCCTTTTATTTTTCTGGCCTGTTTGAGCCAATCAGGGCAAAGGTTATTCAGCTTCTGCGATCTCACTGTCTGCCACCTCACACCGTACGTGTTATTTTCAGCCTTAAAAAAAATATATATATATATACGTATATCACATCCGAGAGTGGTAGCCTTGGAAGTGTTGGAAACCAACCCAAGGGAGTGCCTGAGACTGTGTGGTCACAGGATCTAATTCTCAGATGGAGTATTCCTCATGTGAAACCCGTAAACACAGGCGTCATCAATCACGGCTCCCTCATTGGGTTAGCCGTAGCTGCAAGTAGTAACTTGAGAAGGAAAGCTATTAGAATAATTGCCTCCTCGTGCTATAGATGTGTGAGGCTACATTTGTTTTCCTTTAATGTGATAAATTGTTACCGGGTCAAATAGTTTATCCTTGGGATGGTCTTTAATATGCGCACATTGTGCTGTCGACAGAATGAAACATTAGTTTGAATGTACTGTATATGATGTACTCTACACGATTCGGAAGTTTGGTGAGCGTTTGCTAATTTTATGTATAGACATATACCCAAAGGAGAATCTGTCAGTAATTATACTGTAATGGAAGTCGTCTATCAGTAACTGCATGGTATTGTAGAGAAGAGTCAGTCACTAACTATACTGTAATACAGAGAAGAGTCAGTCACTAACTATACTGTAATACAGAGAAGAGTCAGTCACTAACTATACTGTAATACAGAGAAGAGTCAGTCACTAACTATACTGTAATACAGAGAAGAGTCAGTCACTAACTATACTGTAATAGAGAAGTCAGTCATTAACTATAATGTAATGCAGAGAAGAGTCAGTCACTAACTATACTGTAATACAGAGAAGAGTCAGTCACTATACTGTAATAGAGAAGAGTCAATCACCAACTATACTGTAATGCAGAGAAGAGTCAGTCACTAACTATACTGTAATACAGAGAAGAGTCAGTCACTAACTATACTGTAATACAGAGAAGAGTCAGTCACTAACTATACTGTAATACAGAGAAGAGTCAGTCACTAACTATACTGTAATACAGAGAAGTCAGTCACTAACTATACTGTAATACAGAGAAGAGTCAGTCACTAACTATACTGTAATGCAGAGAAGAGTCAATCACCAACTATACTGTAATGTAGAGAAGAGTCAGTCACTAACTATACTGTAATACAGAGAAGAGTCAGTCACTAACTATACTGTAATACAGAGAAGAGTCAGTCACTAACTATACTGTAATACAGAGAAGAGTCAGTCACTAACTATACTGTAATACAGAGAAGAGTCAGTCACTAACTATACTGTAATGTACGGAAGAGTCAGTCACTAACTATACTGTAATACAGAGAAGAGTCAGTCACTAACTATACTGTAATACAGAGAAGAGTCAGTCACTAACTATACTGTAATACAGAGAAGAGTCAGTCACTAACTATACTGTAATACAGAGAAGAGTCAGTCACTAACTATACTGTAATGTAGAGAAGAGTCAGTCACTAACTATACTGTAATACAGAGAAGAGTCAGTCACTAACTATACTGTAATACAGAGAAGAGTCAGTCACTAACTATACTGTAATGTAGAGAAGAGTCAGTCACTAACTATACTTTAATGTAGAAAAGAGTCAGTCACTATCTATACTGTAATGCAGAGAAGAGTCAGTCACTAACTATACTGTAATACAGAGAAGAGTCAGTCACTAACTATACTGTAATGTAGAGAAGAGTCAGTCACTAACTATACTGTAATGCAGAGAAGAGTCAGTCACTAACTATACTGTAATGCAGAGAAGAGTCAGTCACTATCTATACTTTAATGTAGAGAAGAGTCAGTCACTAACTATACTGTAATGCAGAGAAGAGTCAGTCACTAACTATACTGTAATGCAGAGAAGAGTCAGTCACTAACTATACTGTAATGCAGAGAAGAGTCAGTCACTAACTATACTGTAATGCAGAGAAGAGTCAGTCACTAACTATACTGTAATACAGAGAAGTCAGTCACTAACTATACTGTAATGCAGAGAAGAGTCAGTCACTAACTATACTGTAATGCAGAGAAGAGTCAGTCACTATCTATACTTTAATGTAGAGAAGAGTCAGTCACTAACTATACTGTAATGCAGAGAAGAGTCAGTCACTAACTATACTGTAATGCAGAGAAGAGTTAGTCACTAACTATACTGTAATACAGAGAAGAGTCAGTCACTAACTATACTGTAATGTAGAGAAGAGTCAGTCACTAACTATACTTTAATGTAGAAAAGAGTCAGTCACTATCTATACTGTAATGCAGAGAAGAGTCAGTCACTAACTATACTGTAATACAGAGAAGAGTCAGTCACTAACTATACTGTAATGTAGAGAAGAGTCAGTCACTAACTATACTGTAATGCAGAGAAGAGTCAGTCACTAACTATACTGTAATGCAGAGAAGAGTCAGTCACTATCTATACTTTAATGTAGAGAAGAGTCAGTCACTAACTATACTGTAATGCAGAGAAGAGTCAGTCACTAACTATACTGTAATGCAGAGAAGAGTCAGTCACTAACTATACTGTAATGCAGAGAAGAGTCAGTCACTAACTATACTGTAATACAGAGAAGTCAGTCACTAACTATACTGTAATGCAGAGAAGAGTCAGTCACTAACTATACTGTAATGCAGAGAAGAGTCAGTCACTATCTATACTTTAATGTAGAGAAGAGTCAGTCACTAACTATACTGTAATGCAGAGAAGAGTCAGTCACTAACTATACTGTAATGCAGAGAAGAGTTAGTCACTAACTATACTGTAATACAGAGAAGAGTCAGTCACTAACTATACTGTAATGTAGAGAAGAGTCAGTCACTAACTATACTTTAATGTAGAAAAGAGTCAGTCACTATCTATACTGTAATGCAGAGAAGAGTCAGTCACTAACTATACTGTAATACAGAGAAGAGTCAGTCACTAACTATACTGTAATGTAGAGAAGAGTCAGTCACTAACTATACTGTAATGCAGAGAAGAGTCAGTCACTAACTATACTGTAATGCAGAGAAGAGTCAGTCACTATCTATACTTTAATGTAGAGAAGAGTCAGTCACTAACTATACTGTAATGCAGAGAAGAGTCAGTCACTAACTATACTGTAATGCAGAGAAGAGTCAGTCACTAACTATACTGTAATGCAGAGAAGAGTCAGTCACTAACTATACTGTAATGCAGAGAAGAGTCAGTCACTAACTATACTGTAATACAGAGAAGTCAGTCACTAACTATACTGTAATGCAGAGAAGAGTCAGTCACTAACTATACTGTAATGCAGAGAAGAGTCAGTCACTATCTATACTATAATACAGAGAAGAGTCAGTCACTATACTGTAATGTACGGAAGAGTCAGTCACTAACTATACTGTAATGTACAGAAGAGTCAGTCACTAACTATACTGTAATGTACAGAAGAGTCAGTCACTAACTACTGTAATGTACGGAAGAGTCAGTCACTAACTATACTGTAATGTACGGAAGAGTCAGTCACTAACTATACTGTAATGTACAGAAGAGTCAGTCACTAACTATACTGTAATGCAGAGAAGAGTCAGTCACTAACTATACTATAATACAGAGAAGAGTCAGTCACTAACTATACTATAATACAGAGAAGAGTCAGTCACTATCTATACTGTAATGTACGGAAGAGTCAGTCACTAACTATACTGTAATGTACAGAAGAGTCAGTCACTAACTATACTGTAATGTACAGAAGAGTCAGTCACTAACTATACTGTAATGTACGGAAGAGTCAGTCACTAACTATACTGTAATGTACGGAAGAGTCCGTCACTAACTATACTGTAATGTAGAGAAGAGTCAGTCACTAACTATACTGTAATGCAGAGAAGAGTCAGTCACTATCTATACTATAATACAGAGAAGAGTCAGTCACTATACTGTAATGTACGGAAGAGTCAGTCACTAACTATACTGTAATGTACAGAAGAGTCAGTCACTAACTATACTGTAATGTACAGAAGAGTCAGTCACTAACTACTGTAATGTACGGAAGAGTCAGTCACTAACTATACTGTAATGTACGGAAGAGTCAGTCACTAACTATACTGTAATGTACAGAAGAGTCAGTCACTAACTATACTGTAATGCAGAGAAGAGTCAGTCACTAACTATACTATAATACAGAGAAGAGTCAGTCACTAACTATACTATAATACAGAGAAGAGTCAGTCACTATCTATACTGTAATGTACGGAAGAGTCAGTCACTAACTATACTGTAATGTACAGAAGAGTCAGTCACTAACTATACTGTAATGTACAGAAGAGTCAGTCACTAACTATACTGTAATGTACGGAAGAGTCAGTCACTAACTATACTGTAATGTACGGAAGAGTCAGTCACTAACTATACTGTAATGTACAGAAGAGTCAGTCACTAACTATACTGTAATACAGAGAAGAGTCAGTCACTAACTATACTGTAATACAGAGAAGAGTCAGTCACTAACTATACTATAATACAGAGAAGAGTCAGTCACTATCTATACTGTAATGTACGGAAGAGTCAGTCACTAACTATACTGTAATGTACAGAAGAGTCGGTCACTAATTGTGCTTTTATGCAGAGAAGAGTGTAAGTAACTACACTGTTATGCAGACAAGAGTCTGTCAGTACCGCTTTACTGTAATGCTTTGAAGTGTCTGTCTCACACACGTATAATGTAGAACAGAATGCATGGCCAATTCTAAATTCCGGTAATGGGCGTCAGTTTGAAGTGGCATCCCAATCCTTCTCTTCTTTCCAGCAAATGTTATTTTGCTTAAACTACAAATTACTGCAGACCGCCAAACTTGGCTTATTTTGAAAGGCGGTAAATTATTGTGGACACCGCTTGCGAGAGATGTGCCGTGTAAGCATTACGGGGAAGAAAGCGGTGCGGTGCGCTTATTAGATTTTACTGTCTTGTTGCAGGAAGGAATGCAGGTTTTTTTTTTTTAGGTTTTTTTTTTTAACACGTCTGGTGTTTTTTAGCGTCAGCAGTTTGCATTGATTCTGGGAAGGTCAAATGAAGAGAGCGCGACTCGCACCGAGCTCCAGGTCTTCTGAGATCGTTTTGCGCGGTACATGCTATCAATTTTTCGCATTTTAAGAGGGCGTTACTTTGCATTGCGAGCCACCCCCGTGACATGTCTGTTCCTACCGAATCGGTTTATATATATCGTAATCTGGGTCCGTGACAAACTGACATTAGTTTTACTTTAATGGGTTCACTGCATGGGAATAACGGTGCTTTGTTCAAACGTAAAGTACGGCGGTAATGAGAGCACATTGTGATAAACATAGACCTCGTTCTGAGGTACAGTAGGCTAATGGCAGAAGTGTTTTTTGTGTCTGTGTGTGTGTGTGCTTTACATTAATGAGAGGCCCGGTTGAGGCTCTGACCTAAGTGCCATTACTACAGACGAATCCGCTGATCCGCCCGGTCAGCGCTCATTATGTGCGGAGCACACTCGGTAATAATTTATTCTGGAAGTGCTCGTTTTTCTCCGCTGTCTTTTATTCATCCTGAAAACACATTAAATCACAGCGCCGCCGAGCCGCACCTCATCCCGTCTGCTCCACGCTGAAAAATGGGCCAAATCATATATTTGAATATGTATCCCGTGCATAAAGGCAGCCCTGTCCCAACATATTGATTTATTTGATTCTCTGACATTTTAGTTGTGATCGTTATGTTATATTTATGAGCAGATTGCGAGATCCTCTCATCATGTACCTCTAATTTATTTTACATGCTTTTATGGCCCGTTGTGCTCAGCTAGGCTTTATTGCCGCTGTTATTGAAAAGAGAAGGGGGGAAAAAAGCCAAGTACTTTTATTGATCGAAATTTACATGTTTATTGCCGTGATCATGATTTATTTAATCTATTTTCTGAAATAGAATGTGGTCTTTAATTTTACTTTTGAAGGCCCCTGCTTCAAAATGTTGCATCGGGAGCTTAATAAACTCTGTATAGATTTACTCTTAGGCGTATGAAGTGCGTTTTGCTGTGTGTGTATTTGTGCGTGCATGTGCAGTTGGTGTTTTTGGGAGGGGTAGTTTAGGATGGGATTAGGTAGATTTGGGGTGGTGGTGTTTTGGGGAGGGGTAGTTTAGGATGGGATTGGGTGGTTTGTGTTGGTGGTGTTTTGGGCAGGTGTACTTTAGGATAGGGGTGGGTAGATTTGGGGTGGTGGTGTTTTGGAGAGGGGTAGTTTAGGGGAAACAAAATCTTTATTACCTCTTATGAGGGCCCCTTGGGAAAGAAAAGTTTGCACTGGCCATTCAGTGTACTGCAGCCTTTAAGTAGGAAGAATTTGGTCCCTCTTGTGTTGAAGTTTTTACCAGCATTTGTTTAATCTTCCTGTGAATATGGTGTGTAAGTTTTCTAATCCAATGTTTTTCTGTTCTACGTCTGTCCTCCTGTGTCCTTGGGGAGGGGTCGTTTAGGATAGGGCTGGTTGCATTTATAGTGGTGGTATTTTGGGTAGGGGTAGTTTACATTACATTACATTACATTATAGACATTTAGCAGACGCTCTTATCCAGAGCGACGTTTAGGATTAGGATAAGACTGGGTAGGTTTGGGATAGCAGCGTTTTGGGGTTGGGTAGGTTTGGAGTGGTGGTGTATTGGGGTTGGGTAGGTTTGGAGTGGTGGTGTTTTGGGGTTGGGTAGGTTTGGTGTGGTGGTGTATTGGGGTTGGGTAGGTTTGGTGTGGTGGTGTATTGGGGTTGGGTAGGTTTGGTGTGCTGGTGTATTGGGGTTGGGTAGGTTTGGAGTGCTGGTGTATTGGGGTTGGGTAGGTTTGGAGTGGTGGTGTTTTGGGGTTGGGTAGGTTTGGAGTGGTGGTGTTTTGGGGTTGGGTAGGTTTGGAGTGGTGGTGTTTTGGGGTTGGGTAGGTTTGGAGTGGTGGTGTTTTGGGGTTGGGTAGGTTTGGTGTGGTGGTGTTTTGGGGTTGGGTAGGTTTGGTGTGGTGGTGTTTTGGGGTTGGGTAGGTTTGGAGTGGTGGTGTATTGGGGTTGGGTCGGTTTGGAGAGGTGGTGTTTTAGGGTTGGGTAGGTTTGGAGTGGTGGTGTATTGGGGTTGGGTAGGTTTGGAGTGGTGGGAGAGCTACAGTGCAAATTGCACACTGCATTGTATGACCTCCATTCGGTTCTTTAGATCTGCCTTTCATAGTCGAGCGTACCCCCTTTGTAGACTACACTTCTCATCATTTTTGCACGCAAATTGCAAACGACAATGTCGTCCTTCATGGAAAAAGATGATGATGGTACACCGAAGGTACGCGTGTAGGTGAAACGACAGGTCCGTGCGGACACAAAAAATGACTCGGGGGTCCGCTCAGGGTCCATTTTGGGTCTGTTATGATGTAATTTATGTCTGTGTGGACCCTGTGGACATTCGTACGCATACGTTTTTTGGCGACTATAAATTGGCCTTTACATTAAACAATTATATCTATCTATCTATCTATCTATCTATCTTTGAATAAACAACAGTTTACCACCTTCTCTCATGTAACCACTCATAATTAAAAGAGATTTATTCTAAATTGAGTCTTTCAATTTTTTTTGTTACGTTTAAAGTATTAATTTCACATGATAGTTTCAGCTCCCCAAGTCTCCAGGTCCCAGATATCACTGTCTGAAGTATCTCAGTGAATGAAGGAATGGAAGTCAATTGCAACTATAGCTGGACCATCAATTTTATATGAACAGTAAAACAACAAATGCAACACATTAGTGCCGGTGAGGCGATGGGCTTTATGCACAAACCATATCCATAATGATGCCACCTATTAAAAGCTTTTATTTTTATTCAAAACTAGACCATATAACTGACTAGTCAGTGTCAATCTCCCAGCATGCAAGCAGTGACATCAGCACTTAGAAAGATTACCTTTGAAAGGAATAATTCCAGCAGTATCAGATCAGGAATTCTTACCCCTCAAGAATCTCCCACAGTGGATTCCTCTCCTGATGACAATCGTGTAAATCCCAAACTTTCCAATCTGGGAAGTGGGTAAAAGAAATAAATGGATGACTGTTTGATGTCATCATTGTGATGTAAATGACTGAATATATCCAGGACTCCCATGCATAAATGCAATGAGACCCCACATCTCACCCGGGTCTCTCAAACTGTGTTGAGGTGCTAAACTCATTCAAATCTGTATCTCTTTGTTGGCATGAAGGTTTAAATCGGGAAATTACTTATAATATTTATCCAAAATATTTAGAAATGTGATGTCGCGTATTTTTTTTATTTAGTTCACATATATCTTAGGTTTTTGATAAGAAAAAAAAAAAATTGGTAGACCTGCCCTTTAAGTAATATAAACACTGAAATTAACCTGCACTAACTTGAGCCATTTTGGGTATAAAGTACTGGTATAAAAGAAAATACTTGAAAGTTGCCAGGGAACTTAATATACGTCTCTGTAGCTGAAGGCATCGCCACAATAGTGAGTGTTTCCAGGATGTTTAACATTAAGATGTAGTTCAGATTAATTCAGAATGTGCTTCCTTGAGGAGAAAACCAACAGCCGATGTCAAAAAATGGTCCCGCCTCCTGTAGCTGGTGGCAGTAAATCTTAGAGGGAGGAGGCCGTCTGACAGCGTTGTCAGGGCACAGGGAGAAGATGGATTTGTGGGGTGGGGGTAGGGCAAGATTTAAACCTGGGTCCTGAGTAGGCGGGACTGGAGGCAGGGCCACGTGCACGTCCTTGCTATGACATTTAGGCCTGGTATTTGTTTGGCTTTAAATAACACGCTCCGGACAGTTCCGGTAATAATGGCGCTGGCCTCGGGCACGTTGAGTGGCCGCCAAGGTGACCCGCTCCGAGACGCATCGCTAGCACCCCCCCACCCCGCCAATAAGCATCTGCCCGTCCGACAAGCTCATGTCAGTACCTCACAACTGACACCGACACGTGTTAACGTCCAAAATCAATCCTTTTACAGCCTATTTCTACGCTGATTAATGTGGCCACTGAGGTGGGGTGAGGGATAAGGCTGTTCTTAAATGCATGGCGTCCAAAACTGACTCAAGACCAGGAACAGAAAGCAATTTAGGACTGTTTTTAAGATTTATGGACAATATTCTTACAGTAGAATACAAAGAATGTTGTTAGCCACTGTAAGAAATAGGAAGTACGTCTTCGATGTTCGTTGAAAATGACAGAGTTTATTCTTCGTAACAGCAGTTGTCAGAGATACAGCAATGCACTCTGGATTCAGCGGAGTCAATCTGAATCCTGTTCTATGAAATGTATCACTTTAAATACCCTTTTCGGGCTTTGTTTTCTACAGGCGGGAAACAGAAATGTATATTCAAAAATGATGTGATTGATTTAAGGAAGCCATTGTCTGGCTCCCTTAAATCAATCAGTCTGTTCCTCAGTAGTGGGTCTGAAGGTGCAACTTCCCGTGGTCTAACCAGGAACCAGTCTATTGTATTGCTAATCTAATTTCCTTGGTTGGAATAGGCCTTGATCACTCACTCCCAGCTGCTATTCTATAATTGAAGACTATGCCTATCAGTGGCGAAGAGTCACTGCTTACACTTACATTTTAACCTTTCATTGTATTTATGATAAGTTGGTTGATTCGGCTGGCAGTGTAGTTGATTTGTCAGTGTTTGAGTGGGTCACATAGATTTAGAATCTTACAGTCCCCCCTTTGATGCTTATCTGCCAGAAAGCATCACTTCACCCAAGTATGACAAACAACATGAACACCTCATTCCCAAGAAGTGTGCCAGTGGCGGTGCTGTCCTGTCTTAGGTTGCCCTCTTTTGGCTTGGAGAGTCTTACCCGTCATGGGATTCAGCACCACACCCAGCTGGACTTGTTGCCATATTCTGCCATGCTTTATCCTGGTGGAACTTATCATAATTACAATTTCATTGAGAATTTAGACTATTGATAATAAAAGTCAGCTGCCAGGAGGAGGTAGATCTAAAGACTACTTCATCCACTTTGCCTGTCTGATGATGTCGCTAGAAAACCCAAAATTCTGCCGCTTCAGAAATGAACACATACAATACAACATAAAACTTTTGAAACACTATAAGAAGGACACAAACACATACAGCTGCTATTGAATGTCACTTCCCACAGAAGACCAGAGTATGCAATTTCAAAGTCACCATCATGCATCTGGTTTAACAGGGCCTCATCCTTTCTCTTCAGCCTTAGTTCATTTTTCCATAGTTGTTGTGAATCTACCCTGTTGGAGAGATCCAGTCCTGTTCCAGTAGCTCTGAGGAAACCGTCAATAAAGCCCATGAGCTTTCGTCCAGTTGGTGTAGATTTGTGTTGTCAGTAGGTCTTTGTACATCCCAGTCACGCTTTCCCGCCTGCAGTGCTCATCCATGTCAGGTGACCAAGCTGTCAGGTTGACGAGGACTGGAACATGGACCCACTGGATGTTGTTGACCAGAACTCCTGGGTAGGGCTGTGTCATCACTCCTGATTGGGGGGCCATCCGTTGCTCTGGACATCCTCCTATCACCACGGCTGCTGGCAGTATCATTATAATGTATATGGTCCACATTTTAAACTGCTGCCTGAAATGTCAAATGAACAATTACTCTCCCCCCCCCCCCCATAACAGGTGCCTGAAGCACACAAACCAATTCATTTCAAACAATAATACAAACAATTAACGAATACAAACAATTGATGACAAACAATAATGCAAACAATTGATTGATTGATTTGTTTATTTGGAAGGGACAATGCACATTAATGAACATACATGCAGTATGTAAACATGCCGGATTATAGCAGGGATGCTAATTTCCATCCGTAGTCCCTTAACATAAAACAATGTCATACAATAACAAAACAAAAATCCAAATTACAAATTAAGCTAAAACATTAAAAAGTTAAAATAAATTAAGAAATAATAAAATATGCCTAAACATAAATTAATTGTCCCTCTTCCCCCCACATACATATGCAATAGATAACAAAATGTATATCCCCCTTGATTGTAGACATAATATGAAGTGTCTGTCTGCAATCATTAATCCTCCTTCTGCTCTATGCTGTTGTTTCCTGTTCTCCTTTCAAAAGTCTAACCTCTGCTTGTAATTCATGCAAAGTTTTAAGAAGGGCACAATGACTACGCCTCTTCCTATGAGAAGATCTGCACTGTCTTGCTATGTGCCCATTGATCCCGCATGCAAAGCAAACAACCCAATTTCTCTTCTTGTTATGAACATGTCTGCATTGTCTTGCGATATGTCCTCTATCCCCACATGCATAGCAAACAATCTCCCCACCTGAATCACCTTTTGTACATTGTCTTGCTATATGTCCACTCTCCCCACATGCATAGCATACAACAACTCTGCTTGGATAGAATTTCAGGGGCCTTTCAGATGTAGCATGTCTACCATCATTAGGCACATGTCCCTCATTTCCTGAATAAACTGATTTATAGAAGGCGGTATTGTGTGATGATCCCCGTCCAATTGCTGCTATTGGCTGTTTTCTTTTAAGTGTAGAAGTGGAGTTATATAACTGAGTCATCTTTGCCACTATATCTGAATATGGTGTGTTCGAATCTATGTGTAGTGCCAGGGTAGTTTGTGTGTGTGTGTCACTTTGCGAAATTAAAGCGGATTTAAACATGGGATCCTGCTGCGTCAGATTCGCTACACCGCTGTAAGAACTGAATGCTTCCCACAATCTTGCGGCATATGCTGCTGGATGTTCCCCTAGTGACATCCCTACCTCCCTTATCTTGTCCCAATCGACCGAGCGTGTCCCTAGCACTCCCAACAATGCAGTTTTTCTGTCCTCTTTCTTCGCATTCCTGTCGTGAATAATCTGAGGGAGCGCACTAGCTAACGCATGGGGCAAACAAGCAGACAATATTATGCACGCATCAGCATCTGTCAAACGATGTAGGTCAACCATCCTCTCTAAATTGGCTAAAAACTCCACGGGGTCTCGCCTTGCAGGCTCATACGTACCAATATTTTTAACCAAAGATTCTATTTCACTGGGTGACAATGGTTTTATAGTTGTAATGGTCGTTACACGGTCTCCCCCCTCCCCAGGTACAATCGTCATTGTCTCATGCACTGGTGCTACAGGGAATTTCACCGTACAGTCAGAACGGTTGTCCCACGCGTTATTTGTGTTACCACTCTCACTGTAATCTGTCCGGTCTACGTGACGCTCCGTATATTTATTGCATTTTTCGAATAGATAGTCATATGCGTTTTGTAACTTTTTTACCTCTGTGTGGGTATTATCCAATTCGCGCTGTAACTCTAAATTAAATTGTTTTAATTCGGCAACCTCTTTACGCAGATCTAATTGTATCTCTGCATTCAAATTAGCGTGTACGTGATTACTTTTAAGAGCTGCTTGGTTCTCCTCGATCTGTTGTTTAAAACTGCCATTCTCCACTTCAAGAGCCTCTAATCTCTTTTTGCACAATTTGTATGAAGCAAGAACACCCGTCATAGCTACCGCAATCTTCCCTTTTTGATTTAATTTGCAAACCTTTGGGTGGCTCTCAAATTGGGACACAGCCCATGTATACGGCTTCTCCTGACTTTCAATGCCTTCTAGAATGTCCGATTTTCCGTGCTTGGCAATGTAACGAACCATAAAGCTCTCCATAGCTACAATCTAGGTTCTAAATCGACAGCCAACCAAATATAATAGTCTAGCCTTGTTACGGTATCCAACCAAACAATCTGCTAAATTATATACGGTAAGGCTATCAGGACAACACCAAATTACCCAGTTACTTTAGGATAAAACCACAGTTGCTGTTCCAGTGCTTCGGACACAGCCAACTGAACTATTCCAGTTGCTTTAGGAATTACTTTTACAACACCCAATTATCCAGTTACTTTAGGATAAGATGACTCACAGTTGCTGTTCCAGTGCTTCGGACACAGCCAACTCAACTATTCCAGTTACTTTAGGAATTATTTTTAGACTAAATGTCCCAGTACTTCGGGCACCATTTATTCTACCGACCAGTTACTTCGTCGGGCACGATCCAGTTACTTTAGGATCCAATTTAAATTCCAGTGCTTCGGAATTAAAACTACAAACAATTCCAATTACTTTAGAAATCACTTGTAAGCAATCAATGTCCCAGTACTTCGGGCACCATTAATTCTACAGACCAGTTACTTTAGGCCTACAACAACTGTGCCACACTTCGTCGGGCACGATCCAGTTACTTTAGGATCCAACTTAAATTCCAGTCCTTCGGAATTAAAACTACAAACAATTCCAATTACTTTAGAAATCACTTGTAAGCAATCAATGTCCCAGTACTTCGGGCACCATTAATTCTACAGACCAGTTACTTTAGGCCTACCAAAATTAATTCCAGTACTTCGCAATTAAAATTGGGTTACAACTCCTACTGTCAGTTATCAAATAAACAACGTTTCAACAATGTGTATCGCGTCTAGGTCGTTTTAAACCAGGGGGGATTTTCCTATACCTTAAAAAAAACCCAGCATAAACACAAGGAACCAAATATCTTACCAAGTTGTTTTAGTGGTCCCAGTTACTTGAAGAAATCGTCGTCGGTGGGTTTCTTCTGTCGAGTTCTTCTGGTTTTCTTTAGGATTCTTGAAATCACCTCCTGGCTGGCTGGCTCGCCAATGTAAGAAATAGGAAGTACGTCTTCGATGTTCGTTGAAAATGACAGAGTTTATTCTTCGTAACAGCAGTTGTCAGAGATACAGCAATGCACTCTGGATTCAGCGGAGTCAATCTGAATCCTGTTCTATGAAATGTATCACTTTAAATACCCTTTTCGGGCTTTGTTTTCTACAGGCGGGAAACAGAAATGTATATTCAAAAATGATGTGATTGATTTAAGGAAGCCATTGTCTGGCTCCCTTAAATCAATCAGTCTGTTCCTCAGTAGTGGGTCTGAAGGTGCAACTTCCCGTGGTCTAACCAGGAACCAGTCTATTGTATTGCTAATCTAATTTCCTTGGTTGGAATAGGCCTTGATCACTCACTCCCAGCTGCTATTCTATAATTGAAGACTATGCCTATCAGTGGCGAAGAGTCACTGCTTACACTTACATTTTAACCTTTCATTGTATTTATGATAAGTTGGTTGATTCGGCTGGCAGTGTAGTTGATTTGTCAGTGTTTGAGTGGGTCACATAGATTTAGAATCTTACACCACTCTTATTCATGGATGTGTATCTCCAGTGGTCAGGTAAAAGCAATGGAATGGAATTACCATTAGTTCACCTTCCACATATAATCCAAATTGATTGCTAGCTGGATATATTGATAATTAAGTGCCTCCCATTTTTCTGCATCACGTTTCTGAATGAAGGGACTATTATTGGAATCAAGAACAACGGGACCCAATAGGCCTTCTCGGGTTGGCTGCCTTTAGGTCACCCACACTGGGCTGACCACTCCTGTAGCTCCCCTGGTGATATGTCACACATCCACAGGTTACCAGTTGTTCTTGGCCAGGGAAATTCCCCGTCCAGTCAGTGGTAGCTCTCCTGTAGTGGCTTGTTGAGGTAATCATATTTTACAGACCCTGGAACTGGCTAGGGCCACGGTTTGTGACTTAGCATCAGGCTAATTCTTTGTTGTCGTGAATATGATAATACAGCTGACTGGCTTGAGGTTGTGATGGGAGCTCACAGCTGGAGCAGTTTGTGGCTCTTATTAGGGTGTCCAACATTCCCATGAATTTGGGACAATATTCTAACATTACCATGATTATGGGACAATATTCCAACATTCCCAACATTACCATGAATATGGGACAATATTCCAACATTCTCTTGAGCATGGGACAAATTACACACGGGCAAGTCAGGGGGAGGGTTGTTATTTATCAACTAATTAGAAATTTATTACATTTTCAGTGTATGGTAAATCATGGCTATCATTGATGCCAGGTGAAATGGGGGACTGGGAGTGTCCCGTACAGGTCGTACCCATTTTTGGCTGAAATACAAAACATCCTGGCTTAATACTGGATAGTTGGCAAACCTGGCCTCTGCATATGGCACACGAGTGAACATGAGTGTGATTAGTTCCCTCGGCTGGGGGCCATTGTCCTTCGCTCATGGAGCGAACGTTTCTCTTGTTCTCTTATGAGGAACATGAGAGCCTCAGCAGAAAAGTCCACAGCAGCGCACCGACCCCCCCCCCCCCCGTCCCATTGCATATGCTTAATATCACATGAATATTCTCTGGCTCTGTCCCAAACGGAGGATGTGACCTTCCGAGACCCCATCTGAAGGCCCCCGGACTAGAAAGTCATGTCCCAAAAGAAGGTCACGGGGAACGTATCTGTTTAAGCGGCCTTAATCAAATCATACTTGACAGTCTAGGGCAGAGGTTCATTGCTGTTTGTTGCTCTTCCAATGTGAAGATAATGGTAAGTGAAAAATAACTATTACGATATAAGGGTAATATAAAAATGAGTGGTTGGAAAAATTTATGTAATTTGACAATAACATGCATGCTACCTCACTGGTTGGTTATAGGTTTGAGAGACTTGGGGCCCAAATTGTTCCAGTTTTTGGTCATATTAATTTTTGAACAACATCCTTGCAAGCTTGTCAGTTAATTAAAATATTCCATTGCCCCCCAGGACCTAACCTAACTACCTAACTCAATCTAATACAGGATAATAAGTATATAGAGGCTCTTGAAATCGGTAAAAAGAAAGGCAGGTCCATGTGTGAAATGTAAATTTAGGAGGAAGGATTTAGGACACATGATTCATTTGTTTTCCGGTTCAGCAAAAGGAGACTCAGGGGAATTTTATTTATTTTTTATTTTATTATTATTTGAGGTTTTTTAAATTTTATTTCATGAAAGTATTTACAAAAGTGGACTACAAAATAATTTTCAGGTTTTGTTCTGTCAACAGCGAAAAAGGCTGGAAATTAGCAAAAGGTAAATTGTCTATTGATATCAGGAAGCAATTTTATGCTCTTATTTTGTATTGTCTGTACGTGGGGCAGCTTGCCAGGTTATGAGGTAGAAGCAGGGACCCTCTGGGTATTCAAGCCCTGGCCTGGCCCAGAGCTGGATACTCCAGATGGGCTGAATAGCCTGTTTATTGCATGTTAGGTTCATTTTGGAGCGAGGAGGCCAGGTAACATTAGCTTGCAGGTACTTTGAATTTGAGTTTGTTTTGTGTGCAAACTGGTCACACACTTGCCCAGGTGATGCCAGCCTAACGTGTCCCAAATAAATTTTCTTAAAGACGGGTCTCCAGGTTTCTGGAGTAAAAGTGAGGGTGTCTTAGAAGGATGCAGGGGTCAGGACGCAATGTTTGCCCTGCGAAACGGCCATTTTGTGTGTCCACCTTCAGCGCAATGCGAAACGGCCATTTTGTGTGTCCACCTTCAGCATTTTCTTATGTACAATGTCTTCCCATTGGAAACCACAGTATTTCAGCCCCATTGTATTGCACCCTGCTGTACTCCAATGTATACTTAATGTATACTTAATGTATACTTAATGTATACTTAATCATAGAATAACTAAGTAGGGCAGCGTTTGTGGTGCTTGTATAACGTGACCATGTCTGGATTGTGCTTTATGGGATGTGTTCTAGTGTATTACCCCACTACAGAAAACAATATATCATTCTTATAACGTTACAAACATTTGGAAATAAATTCTCATCAGCCACTGTTGTCTTCCCAGATTATGCTGAGAAAGCCTTGTAGGGCTCATTTGTTGCCTATAATACTCAAGGATTGGTGTACACGCTAAAGATAGGAATCACAATTCAACAATATCTCCGTCTCCATGTGCAACGGCAGAAGATTAAAAGAGAAAAAAAAACATTGATTTATATAATTTGTCTCTGTTCGCTGCATGATTCCGTCTCAGCGTTTTGACTCAGAAATTGACACGCTGTGAAACAATGCGGAGCCGACTTACATTAGCCTCGGGGGAGACGCAATTATTTTACTATTGAAGGGAGGGGAAGGAAAAAAAATATTGTGTTCTTCCATCAGGGAAATAATAACAGAGGGCTCGTTTTCTGTCTGCATAAACATTTTTATCTGATATTGAATTACAAACCAGTGTCCCGTAGTATCGTGGCGCGACTGCGTTCCCTTCAGGGATTCGTTCTGCTGCTTGAACGCTATCTGTATTGACATGTCGCGTCGGGCTAGTTTTAATGAAGCTGTCTTTCACGTTCAATTCAAATATTTGGATCTGACTCAACTCATTTCTGTCTCCATAGTAATAAAATGACTTTCGCTCTCTCTCTCTTCATACTGTAGCTCAGCACACACTACGTGTGCGAATGACTGATAAAAGAATCAATTGTGTTTAATGATCAAAGCCACCGCAGGAAAATGTAAACTAACATAAAGTGCGCCGCCTTTACCGAAGAAGCACTTTTCTACATTCTTAAGTGGTTTTGTACCCATCATTTTATTGGTCCATTTTCCAGGTGCGATTCGGTAGGTTAAGCATGACGCCCGGCGATGTGAAAACTGAATTGGCTTTGACACACCAGTGATGGGGTCGACGTTTTGTTTTCGTTAAATATTAAAGCCAGGGTTCAAAGAATGATCTGGAAAAGAGCTTCAGAACAGCCTCAACAGTCAGCAGTGTGTGTATATGAGGTCGGTTATCGCGCCCCTCTCACTGTTTGCCGAATGTTTTTATTGGGCAGTCTCAATCGACTAAGCCTTACCAAGCCTTTGTTTATTGAACCAATAAACAAATCAAATTTTTCAAACCAAATATATTTCCATACTGCGTGTGTGTTTTGAAAGGTCCACATGCAGACACGACACTACCATACTGAACCATTGGCACTACTTTGACCCAGTAGTGGGAGGAATATCAATGAATCTAACCAGTGGTCTCTCCCTTTTTCTTTCTTTACATGATCGTGCTACTGCTGTTCTTTGACGACGTAACCATTTTACAGGTAAGACCACGCCTTTTATATACAGTACGATATGTGCGCGTGTGGGGATATGCGCATGCATGCATGATTGCGTGCATGCGTGCAGGTGTCTGTCGGCATATATACATACGTAATGTAATATATATTTATACCTATATAAATGATATGCACTGTATTGCTGAGTGTTCACTTTGGTTTTCATGTTGACATAAAATGGCTGCATCATGGTAGCGTCTTTATTGTACACATTCGATAAGTCCTCGATAAGTGACTGTAGAGCAGAGATCTTTTCGCTATAGGCCTTGTGTCACACTTCTGGACAGCTATAGAGGACAAACCTTTTTAATAAGAGGGGTCATCTTTGTCCCTTTATGAGTTCGGGTGTCTAAAATGCAAAAGCTTTTAAGTAGCTTTTAAGTTTGAGTCTGGGCGGCTCCACTTGTACACAGAATGCATGATGGGATACCGCGTGTATTACATTAGTGTACATTACATTGCTTTTGTAAGATCACCAAGACGGTAGACAATTATACTCAAGATAAATATTTATTCATTTTTAAAGAAACGCTATCCTCAAGCTGACAAGGATATGGAGCCTTTATCTTTGGTTTTCCATTGTAGAGTATTTATGAGTCCAACCAAAACCTTATCATTGATTTTGCTCTATTGATTTAGTTGCCTTCAAATAAAAGGCCCTTTTCAAATTCACTTTGTCAAAACGGGCCTCCGTGGTGCGGTGAAATACAGTCCTTGCTCGGGGGGGTGGGGGGGTACGTGAGGTCACGGAATTTACGGCTGTAATTCCCCCCGTATCCGCGCGTCCAGGTGCCGCGGTCTCCGAGCAAGGGTCACGCTAATTAATATCGGTCCTTTTCGAGGGATGGCAGCCGCCGGAGCTCCGCGCTCCACGCTCCACGTGCGTCCCTTTGTTTGTCCCCAACAGCTGTGACAGTTGGGCTAAATTACGAGCTTCCGGGTTTAAATCTGCCAAACCGTCGACAAAACAAGCCGTCAGCTGAGCAAACAACCTGTCTGTCTCCTCGCCGGAGAAAGAGATTTGGCTGAGTGCTCGGTGCTTATAATTACGGGTAAGTGGCAAAAAGTAGGCTGGGGCTGAGTGGAGATTGTTTCATTATACATAATTAACACCTTCTTGATTATTGTTAATTACTGCTGTTTGATAATAGAGGAGTAAATTCGCCAGTCTCTTGACACGTACAGACCATCTGGGTCATTGATAACCATATGCTGGCACTCCAGTGATGCACAGTTTTGTAATTTCTCAGGGAAAAAAAACAAACAAAAAAAAAACACAATTATGCACTGTTGCTGATTGAGGCAAGTGTAGGTATGTGTGTTGTCACTGAAATAAATCTCGCTAATTGTTAGTACTGGAATCCTTGTACCTCTGACTGACAGCCATCTGGTTCATTGGCAAAGATGTGCAGATTAAATTAATATTAATTTCTACAACAGGTAAGTAGCAGGGCTTCACATTAATACCTACCGCACAGTCACAACTTCCTGTAAATGAACATTAATACCTAGAGTACTTTTAAATAGCGGCGTTTCCTGTAAATGAACATTAATACCATATAGCAGAGCGTTTATTATTGTGGGCCTTTTAGCCAGAGTGTTATAGGAAATTAAACTATAATCTTGTGGTCCTGAAGTTGAGTTCTGCAACTGATGGAAACTTAAGTCCAGAATTAAGTTACTGGTAGAATTGTGAGCCCTGAGTTCTGTGATTGGTCATTGAAAGCAGAGAATTAAGTTTTTGATAGAATTGTGAGAATTGATCTTAGAGTTCAGTTACTGAGAGCATTGTAAGCCCTGAGTTCTGTGATTGGTCATTGTCAGAAGTGAGTTCGGTGTTTGATAGACTTAAGCCAGGGGCTCAGTCTTACTTCGAGCCGAACTGACAGGGCGGACGAGATGAGTCGTCTTGAGCGTTTTGAATAAAAAAAACTCTTAGAATGTTACTGAGTAGACTATGCAGTCCACATCAAAATGATGGTTAGCTAGTGGAATGACTGCTTTAACTGTGGACCACAGAAACCGCCAGAAGACGTTCTAAAGCTCTTCAGCCTAGTCAAAATTTTGTCTTAAAACATCTTAAAACGGTCTCATCAGCTGGCGACTCTTTGATCTGAACTAAAACTGAAAGCATCAAGTTTTAAGATTGATACATGTAGGCCATCGGCCATCATAGATGTAAGTTCAGTGATTTGTAGAACTGTCAGCCTTCAGTGAGTTCAGTCATTGATTGAGATCCATTTCAACGTGATCTTTACTCCTTAATTCATTTTGGTTTTCTCAATCATTCCAGTTCCTGGGTTGGTCCATATAGTGTTATAAATCTGACTGCCGCCATTTTGTTATACAGAGTATTACTGCACCATCGGTGGTCAGGGATTGAACAAGCTGTGGTGTTTCTCCATGAAATTCAATTAGTTACATGACACAAAAGCAATTAGATAACGCGCTTCAAGTTGACTCACTCAAAGTAAAAGGCCTTCCTCTTATTGTACGCTTCCCGTAAAAAAGAGGCTTGAGGGCAATGCGCCTTTTCAGCTTTTACCTTCAGAAATGAACAAGACAAGAAAGGTTAGGTCAGACTGCCTTGACAACCCATATGCTCCGCATGACTTTTGGCTTAAATAATTCTCAGTGTGACGCTAAAGCTAACCCATCAGCTCAGCGTGACTTTTGGCTTAAATAATCCTCAGTGTTACGCTAAAGCTAGCACAGGTTCCTTCCCTGCGACGCTGAGATTGCAGCTCTTCCGCCCGTCTCTCAAGCCTCCCGCGCTGCTTCTCGTTAGCGTCTGAACTGAGAACTCAATCAGCGGCCTCACAGCGCTAGACGGATTCAACATCAAACTCAATTTTCTAAGCTGTTACTATAATTATGATGGGTAGCCCCTGACTGATTGGTCTGCTGTCCCAGTAGCGCGGTTAGCAGAGTAGCGTAATTTAATGCGGACTCATGGCTTTGGGGCCTTCTCCTCTGGAACAGACAGGTTTTGATTGCCTGGTGACGGTGGACGAGAGAGAGGACTCGTCTCCGGGGGTTACCACAAATCGCCCTAGTCCATCCAGGGGTGTGGTGGGTTGGTTTTGGGCGGGTTGACTACGAATATCGCTGTCTTTGTTCCTCCAAAAGGTGTAACAGGCCACACCTCTCATCTCATACACACACACGTGCAGACATGCACGCATGTGGACACACACACACACACACACACACACACACACACACACACACACACACAATGTAAATGGCATGCAAAAACCATTCAAATGAGAGGAAGGTATAATGGGATTTGTAGTCTTTAATGAAAACGTATCAACAGCCGTGCAATAATGACTGTGCTGTCGTTGAACATTATTGAAGCTACAGGAGGCTTTCTAAAATTTTGGAGGCTTTCAGTTTTGGGATTGTGTGTCACTGTACAACCTTACTGTTACTTGTGTAAAAATGGGGGAAATGTCTGTGCTTTGGTTGGTGCCAATTTGTAATGCCCCAGTGGTGGGGTCTTCCTAACCAACATCCAGTCTTAGGAACCAGAACTGAACACAAATTCAGCCCCTATAAAGCCCTCAAAACTAAAGAACTAGAAAAGCATTTTACCCACAAAACCGGTAACGTAGCAGCAGGCAGCATAACATTCGCCACGGCGTCTCCAGACTCTTTCACGTCTGTCACATGTGCTCAGTGTGAACCTGCTCTCTTCTGTGAAGAGAACAGGGCGCCAATGGCGAATCTGCCAATTCTGGTGTTCTCTGGCAAATGCCAATCGAGCTGCACAGTGCTGGGCTGTGAGCACAGGTCCCACTACAGGAGATCGGGCTCTCATGCCACCCTCATGGAGTCTGTTTCTGACAGTTTGGTCAGAAATATGCACACGAGTAGCCCGCTGGAGGTCATTTTGTAGGGCTCTGGCAGTGCTCCTCCTGTTCCTCCTCGCATAATGGAGCAGATACCGGTCCTGCCGCTGGGTTGTTGCCCTTCTACGGCCCTGTCCAGCTCTCCTTGTGTAATGGCCCGTCTCCCGGTATCTCCTCCACGCTCTTGAGACTGTGCTGGGAGACACAGCAAACCTTCTTGCGTCGGCACGTATGGACGTGCCATCCTGGAGGAGCTGGACTACCTGTGCAACCTGAATGGGCTGCAGGTACCGCCTCATGCTACCAGTAGTGACAAGGGCACTAGAAAAATGCAAAACTAGAGAAAAATCAGTCCGGAAGCATAAGGAGAGAGAAATGGTCTGTGGCCACCACCTGCAAAACCATTTACTTTTTGGGGGTTGTCTTGCTGTTGCCTCTCATGTCCATCTGTTGTCAGTTTTATTTGCACCAAAGCAGGTGAAATTGATATACTGTGTTGATTAAGTGTTCCCTTAATTTCTTTGAACAGTGTATTTTTGGGTGTGAGACTCGATATTTAAAGAAGGCAGAAACATGCTTGATTTATTTAAGGGTTATGGAAGTGTTGAAAATGAAACTCACCCCATATATCAATGCTGTATCGTTATAAACAAGATTGTGACTGAAATTGTTTTGAGATCGTTTCATTCTGTTTTCTAATCTCTAGGGTTAGGTGCTTGGCATATTCATGTGAACAGTTAAACTTTGCAAAAAGCAATAACTCATTGATTCCTGTTTAAAACTATAATTCACAAAGGAATGAGTCGAAGGTCATTAAAAACCAATGAGTGTGGCGTAGAGCTCGAAAGATTATTCCGGTCTGAAGACCCCCCACTGTAAACAAAATAAATTATCATATATATTTCTAACGCCTGTTTTTCCTTGTTAATTAGGAGTACACGTAATGTGAGATTTGCTAAGCTATTTCATACTTGAAAATGTAAATGAAACATTTTGCATACGTAGAATTTGTCACGTTTAATTGCAAGACCGTTTAACAGAGAGCATAATGAAGATTAATACTAATTTCTCTTGAACTTGATATTAATTATCTTAGCCAGACACATGCTGGTATTCACTTGTTTATTATATTGCCTCCATATGAATGGACCTAGTGAACACATGCTTAAGGTTGTCTCAATTCGTTCACTTTATACATGTCAGCTGCTTATACATCTTAACACACACACACACACACACACACACACGGAAACATACAATGAACGTAAGTAAACTTAAACACACTTGTGCATACTATGACCACAAGCATGCGTGAGCGCACACACAAACACACACGTGCGCACATGCATTTAAGTGTGATATTTATTTAGATTTATTTATTATGAGTTCAATTAATCCTACATACACAATGCCTAGGATTCAATGTGTTCTTAATTTTGGCTAGCAATATATACTGTATATATTTTTGTTTACAAACACAATCACTAAAACTAATTCACCAAACTGAGTTTGTCATCAAAAAGTGTGACGCTTCCATCATTTACTTGTAAGAGTTATGTAAAAACTTTGACATGCATGCCAATATCTTAGCAACGATCCTTCCACTGAAGAAGTCAATGAACATGTTCCGATCTGCGTGTGAATCGAATCCCTTCGGTAAACGGCTCCTCTGACAGCTGTGTATGCATATTGCGTTATCTACAGCTCCTCTGATGGAATAGGGGTTCTCCCATACTCTGAGTAATGTGCTGTTTTGTATGTGTACAGAAGGGCGCGGTGGGAAATGATGTCATCCTCTTGAGCTGAGATAAGGACCCGAGCCGCTCCCTGTGGGAGACAGCTGGGTCCTTGGTGCGCTCGGTTAATTGTGTCTCTGGTTGAGCGCTGAGCTGTTTGCCTGCAGAGCTCCTGGGGTCCGTCTCCCACTTGAAACAGGCCGTTTGTATTTGCGCCGTGACTTGGATACTTAACTAAACACAAGCTAAACAAATTCTCCGTCCGTCGGCTGAGGGCGTTCTCAACGCTGCTTAGCTGCACTTCTTAGCAACAAAATACGCTCCTTCTCCAATCTTGATTTGACTTTCATTTTTTCTCCGTAATAAGTGTTTTTTTTATTTCTATATTAGGCATACCTCTAAAATTGTACATTTACCATAACCGTAATTGAACATTTTGACCAGATTTCTGAAACTTGTGAAAAACATTGATGAGCATTATGGCTCGAGTGACATCGTATGAAAACCATTAAGTATACGGTTGTTGTAATATCGTCGTGTTGTTTGTTTGCTGCAATCGAGGAGTGAGAGAATGTGACGTAATTGGAGATGGCAGATGTATTCTTCAACAGCGCATTGACGAGGCGCCCAACTTAACTACATGCAAGTAACTAAAGCTTTCTGGCTGGCTAACTAACATAAGCTTTTGCAACACCAAAACAGGTCAGCTAACAACATAACTAACAATATGCACGTGTGGTTATGACAGTGTGCTTGAAGCATCATGAGGACCTCTTATTAATATAATATTAACTCTACTTAAGTCCCACTTGATGTTATTAACAAACATAAACTCGGTCCCTGCATCTCTCTCATTCTCGTGCGGACACGTTCTGCCTCTCTTCTGTAACCAGGCCTGGATACGATCAAAATGTGTCATTTTCCCCCTGAAAACTTGCCAAAATGTGAA
This sequence comes from Ilyophis sp. 1 JC-2022, assembly GCA_022702515.1. Lineage (NCBI taxonomy): Eukaryota > Metazoa > Chordata > Actinopteri > Anguilliformes > Synaphobranchidae > Ilyophis > Ilyophis sp. 1 JC-2022. Next base: position 103,391,874 of record CM040396.1, on the reverse strand, counting down.
GGGGGAAAAAAGTGTTGAATTTATCTCAGTGAATGTGGAGGACCAAACGTGATTGAATCCAGGCTCTGAAACTTAATTCATTGATTGCATCAGTCTGTGTGGTACGAGTGTGATGCTCGTTAGGCCATCAGAAGTGCCATCTCTCCAGTGGCCATTTTATATACTTTATTGTATTGAATGTTACTTTATTGTATTAAAATTGTATTGTATTTTTTAAAGAGTATCTGCAATTTTAACTGCCATGTTGTGTGGTGATTAAGCACAATCTGAAAAGTATTTTGTATTATTATTTGTATTTAAAAAGCATTTTCATGTCATTTTGCAGCAGAAGATGAGATGAGGCATTTTTTCATTGGTCGGTCTGAGCAGTTAAACGTAGGAAGTCAGGGTGTGTCACAGTGGCGCTATATAACCTGAATAACGTCTGAAAGGCGATGGATGCATACTGTTCAGAATAATTTAGCAGTGAAAAGAAAATGCTGTCATTCAGATGGCACAATGTAAACATGTCATTATGCACATTTAATTTGTCATTTTGAGTGTAGCAGACAGGAGACGGAGCTTTGCTGTGTCACAGGCTTCTGATGTAGGCCATGTGGGAGTACTCCTAATGATTCAGCAGAACACACACACATACATGCACGCACACGCACGCATGCACACACACACGCACACACACACACACTCGCACACACACACTCGCACACACACACACACTCGCAAGAATGTGCACACACACACACACACACACACTCGCACACACGCACACACACACACACACACACTCGCACACACACACACACTCGCAAGAACGTGCACACTCACACACACTCGCAAGAATGTGCACACACACACACATATGCGCACACACACACACTCGCAAGAATGTGCACACAGACACACACACACACACACACTCGCAAGAACGTGCACACACAAAACAGAGGCGAGAACACGTATGCGATTATTACAAAAACGTATGCACATCTGCATACACTCAAACATGTACGCACGCACACACTCACTTATGTAGACACTTGCACGTACGCACACACAAATGTACACACACACACACACGTGAAAATGCAAAATCCTGTTGAAATGCGACGGTTGCTTACTCATTCCCTGAGATTATCATCATTTTAGTGTCACCAATAAAGCAACATTATTGACTCTCACACATTTATTTCTTGTGCTTTCGTTGGCATTAGTCGGCACGCTGACATTTTCATACGTGTCTTCTCTAAAGTGCCTCCAAATTACTCTGTCCAGAAACGTAACAATTGAACAGATAATTTTAATGTGATTCAGCTTGACTCCAGCCCCCCGTCTTTCCACACACACGCACACACACACACACACACCCTCTTCACAGAATGCAAATTGTAACCTGTTTTTAAGGCGGCGAACTTTAATGGGATTTGACAACATCACATTAAGCACAACAACTTCGCATAATGTACCGAAAAATTGGAGTCGAAATTGGAAAAACACAGCCGAGTAGGAAGTAAATTTAGACGGTTTGGTAGCTGGAGTGTCCCGTATCATATTCTCTCATGCGAGGCCTGCAGAAAGAGAGAGAGAGAGAGAGAGAGGGAGGGGGTGGGGAGGGGGTCTTAACAATGGATATCAGCGCAAAGTGCTTTTAAAGTAAAAGCTGATGGATGGCTTGTCAAAAAAATAATTGCACTGGTAGGAAAGTGGGCTCGAGCGCTGAGAGGGGAGAAGAGGATGTGCAGAGGCTGTGATTGGAAGTGACAGCGGTCTGTCAGGACGGCGACGGCGGCTCCGAGCCGTGTGAAGTCTGAGCGGGAAGGAGGTGGCGGGATGGAACAGGCTGTCAGAGCGGGAAAGTGGCTTTAATACGGCGAAAAGCGAAGGGATCCGCCGGTCGCCAGCGCTCAGACGCGGCCCGAAGGGGGGAGCGTACACGCCCGACAGGTAGGGGGCGAGCATGCTCCCCGGCAGAGGCGCGAGGGGTAATTAGGGCTCTGTGAAGCCGTGCAGTGGTACACGGGCGTTCTGTTTTTGAGAGTGTGGGGAGCCAGAAGCCGGATCGGCCCCGCCCTTTCTCCAGCACGCTCTCTCGGCCCCGCCCTTTCTCCAGCACGCTTTCTGCTTTGCACAGTTATTAAAGACGCTTTCCTCTCCGATAGACATACAGAAGCGCCGTTCCACGTCGCCCCATCCAACCCAACCGTTGGCTCATTAGCAGGAACGAGACGGTTTCGCAATTATGGACGCCGGGCGTTCCCGGGAATTTGCACGAACTGACGGCAGCCAGCGAGGTCCATCATCCCTTCTATGAGAACAGCCGTGACCTTGGGTGAAAGGCACTGTGACATCATTTATGAGTCATAGAGGCCGTGCACCGAATGATCTGGTACAGACTGATCCCAGATCAGGATCAGCGGCACTATTCTACGTTAATGCTTCACGCATAAATAGTAGGTCATTAGATCTATTATATTACATCTATACCAAGAATTATATGGAATGATAATGAATTATAAATGTAATTATCATAATTAAAATGGGATTGAGAAGATTTTTTTTGTCTGGCATTTTGCATTGCTCTCGATTGGTGTTTCCATTTTGATGCATAAGTTCTCTTATGACTGGAGAGGGAACTGAAGTCACGCTAGATTTGAGGGTGGCTTTGTGGCAGGCCTCCACTGCACTTGAGTTCAGCATTAAAAAGAGCAACAGGTGACGCGTTCGCTTTACCCAATGGCCAGGTTTGGGCCGGGCGCTCACAAGTGACCGTGGCTTTTACCGTTGGCGTTTACTACCCGCGTTTACTACCCGCTTTCGATTTTAAAACCTTTCACCACGGTGTCAAAAATGACAGCAGGTGGTGTGGGATCCTGCTCTGCGCGTTAAGGTAGCGCTTGAGTTCCAGGCTGTCCCTGTTGTGTAGTGCACATGTAAAATCAGTGTCATTTGAGAAGGTCTTTCTATGTTTTATAAATGTATTTATGTATCTGCTTCTGATTCTTGGTTTCTTATTTTTAAGTGGCTTCAGTAACATTGGCGATATTAATAGGATGTACAGTACTTTGAAAGTGAACCAATGGCATTAGTTATAATATTAGTTTCTATTCTCAGTTTCTACAGCCAGTAGAATCAAACCGTTGGATCTATGATGGGTGCTTGAGTGCAGTTATGCACCAATCAGAAGAATACCCTGGTTTCCTCGTGTGATTGGTTAGCTTGCTGTTTAGTGGGGAGTTGTGCATTTTGTGGTTTATACTGTCTTTTTTATCTTACTAGATAGCTAGGGCAACTTTAACTAGATGGATATAAAAATACTGTGTGTTCCTTTCCCTGGCTCTGTAGCAAGCTTTTGGATTCTCTGCTGACCTGTATATGTTTTATATTTCCTATTAAAGTTTTTTTTCCTTTTAAATTAAGATTGATGTACATTGTGACGTATATTGATTCTTCCAACAATGAAACAAATGATTTGTGTTCATCTTATACCTGTATTGATTGAGTACGTGTATACTGTATCTATGCATGTGTGTATATATGTGTGTGCAAGCAAAGGCTTCCATTTGCGTGTGTGCGTGCGTGCGTGCGTGTGTGCGTGTGTGTGCGTGTGTGTGCGTGTGTATGTGCGCGTGCGTGTGCGTGCGTGTGTGTGCGTGTGTGTGCGTGTGCGTGCGTGTGTGCGTGTGTGTGTGTGTGTGCACCTGTGTGTGTACTCGTGTGTGTTTGTACATGCATGCGTGCCTGAGTGTGTGTGTGTGTGTGTGTGTGTGTGCAAGCAAAGGCTTCCATTTGCACGTGTGCGTGCGTGCGTGCGCGTGCGTGTGTGCGCGTGCGTGCGTGCGTGTGTGTGTGTGTGTGTGTGTGTGCGCGTGCGCGCGTGTGTGCGCGTGTGCGTGTGTGTGCGTGTCATTGTACATTGTACATTGGCCGCCACTGTTGCAGCTCCGTTTGTGAGATTGTAATATAGACAGCTCAGAGCCATGATTTCAGCCGTAAAAGAAGGCCAAAATGACAGGTTGCCGTGCGACAGGAGACCTGGAAGAAAAAGCACGTCCGCCCGTGATTGGACAGCTGATATACAGACTGACATCACAATGGACTGACTGCCTGGACGACGGCCACTGTAACGAATGGGGAGAGAGAGGAGGCTGTGCGCTCTGCCTGTATGACAGAGGTGAACCCAACGGGCATCGATCCGTCCTCACAAAGCGACAGCTGAAAATTCAGCAATAATCATGACAAACGAGAGCTCGCACGGTGAGGAGGGGGCGAAATACTCGACCCCCGAAAAGAAATGCCAAGGTCACGGAGAAAGGGTCTTTGTAACTTGTGTTTGGACACTACTGAAGGAGATATCAGCTGCTGCAGGTGATATTAATTTAGCCTGTAATCCCAGCGGTAACTGTATGGATTGTCCGTTAGCATCTTCTGAATGCTGACAACAGGGCAGTTAAGGTTCTAAAGGGCTTTCTCTTGCACAGAGATGGATCTTCCATCTTTTCTGCTCTGTATTGAATTCTATACCGAACGCAAATGCTAATGTGGCCGCATTCAGTGTTCTTGCACAGGGTGGTTTGGTGAGTTATATACAGTGTTACTTGCTTGATACTAATTCGTACTGGGTACATTAATTACAACAATTAAATTTTGGCTGAAATATGGGACGGGTCGTTTTTGGGTGAAAGATGGGATGGCCCCGGCCCGGCTAATGCTAGACTGTGAGCAACGGCAAATTAAACTTGTTTAGAAATGTAGCGATAGATCTGGCTGCTTTACGAGCGCTCTTTGGATAAAGAAAGGAGCGTTGTTCTTTTACACGCCCGGTATAAAGTTCTAAAAGGCTGTTAAACAGAAGCAAATGGACGGCCCTGCCGAGCAGCGTATCGTTTAGCTTTCAGCGTAAAGTCGTTTAAGGGGAAAACGTGTCTTTCCATAGATTAGGGTAAAACAATAATGATGAAATTGCCCGGGTAAATCGATGCACCCACCCCATCCACCCCCCACACGCTGGGTCCCCACTTCTGTGGATGAAGCATTTCCTAATCAGCTTTATCGCTCATATCCAAATTTATCTGATTCCAGGAAAACGCCAATATATTAGCCGGCTTGTATGATACACAAGGTGACCCTACCGACTTAATGACACAATACATTATCCTTAATGAAGTCAATATCTCGTCTTTTGGCTGTCTGTCTATTGGGCCGATTAATTGCACTGTCATTAAAGTTAGCTCTCTTTTCATTTGAGCTTGGCAAGTCGCATAAAACTAATGTTCTTAGTTATCAGCAGCAGAAATAGGATGGACGACGGGGGGAAATTAAGAAAAGGGGGGGGGGGGGGTGACGAGGCGGGGGTGTTTCCACGGCCCACCCAGAGAGCTTCTTTCAGTGACCATAAAATCAGGAAAATGCAGTATAAGGCGAACGGCGGAGCCTAAGTGGGAGCCTAAATATGCATTTATACAGCTGGATATATACTGAAGCAATACAGGTCATTTATACAGCTGGATATATACTGAAGCAATGCAGGTCATTTATACAGCTGGATATATACTGAAGCAATGCAGGTCATTTATACAGCTGGATATATACTGAAGCCATACAGGTCATTTATACAGCTGGATATATACTGAAGCCATACAGGTCATTTATACAGCTGGATATATACTGAAGCAATGCAGGTCATTTATACAGCTGGATATATACTGAAGCCATACAGGTCATTTATACAGCTGGATATATACTGAAGCAATGCAGGTCATTTATACAGCTGGATATATACTGAAGCAATGCAGGTCATTTATACAGCTGGATATATACTGAAGCAATGCAGGTCATTTATACAGCTGGATATATACTGAAGCAATGCAGGTCATTTATACAGCTGGATATATACTGAAGCAATGCAGGTCATTTATACAGCTGGATATATACTGAAGCCATACAGGTCATTTATACAGCTGGATATATACTGAAGCCATACAGGTCATTTATACAGCTGGATATAGACTGAAGCCATACAGGTCATTTATACAGCTGGATATAGACTGAAGCCATACAGGTCATTTATACAGCTGGATATATACTGAAGCAATGCAGGTCATTTATACAGCTGGATATATACTGAAGCCATACAGGTCATTTATACAGCTGGATATATACTGAAGCCATACAGGTCATTTATACAGCTGGATATATACTGAAGCCATACAGGTCATTTATACAGCTGGATATATACTGAAGCAATGCAGGTCATTTATACAGCTGGATATATACTGAAGCCATACAGGTCATTTATACAGCTGGATATATACTGAAGCAATGCAGGTCATTTATACAGCTGGATATATACTGAAGCAATGCAGGTCATTTATACAGCTGGATATATACTGAAGCCATACAGGTCATTTATACAGCTGGATATATACTGAAGCAATGCAGGTCATTTATACAGCTGGATATATACTGAAGCCATACAGGTCATTTATACAGCTGGATATATACTGAAGCAATGCAGGTCATTTATACAGCTGGATATATACTGAAGCAATGCAGGTCATTTATACAGCTGGATATATACTGAAGCAATGCAGGTCATTTATACAGCTGGATATATACTGAAGCAATGCAGGTCATTTATACAGCTGGATATATACTGAAGCCATACAGGTCATTTATACAGCTGGATATATACTGAAGCAATGCAGGTCATTTATACAGCTGGATATATACTGAAGCAATACAGGTCATTTATACAGCTGGATATATACTGAAGCAATGCAGGTCATTTATACAGCTGGATATATACTGAAGCAATGCAGGTCATTTATACAGCTGGATATATACTGAAGCAATGCAGGTCATTTATACAGCTGGATATATACTGAAGCAATGCAGGTCATTTATACAGCTGGATATATACTGAAGCAATGCAGGTCATTTATACAGCTGGATATATACTGAAGCCATACAGGTCATTTATACAGCTGGATATATACTGAAGCAATGCAGGTCATTTATACAGCTGGATATATACTGAAGCAATACAGGTCATTTATACAGCTGGATATATACTGAAGCAATGCAGGTCATTTATACAGCTGGATATATACTGAAGCAATGCAGGTCATTTATACAGCTGGATATATACTGAAGCAATGCAGGTCATTTATACAGCTGGATATATACTGAAGCAATGCAGGTCATTTATACAGCTGGATATATACTGAAGCAATGCAGGTCATTTATACAGCTGGATATATACTGAAGCAATGCAGGTCATTTATACAGCTGGATATATACTGAAGCAATGCAGGTCATTTATACAGCTGGATATATACTGAAGCCATACAGGTCATTTATACAGCTGGATATATACTGAAGCAATGCAGGTCATTTATACAGCTGGATATATACTGAAGCAATGCAGGTCATTTATACAGCTGGATATATACTGAAGCAATGCAGGTCATTTATACAGCTGGATATATACTGAAGCAATGCAGGTCATTTATACAGCTGGATATATACTGAAGCCATACAGGTCATTTATACAGCTGGATATATACTGAAGCAATGCAGGTCATTTATACAGCTGGATATATACTGAAGCCATACAGGTCATTTATACAGCTGGATATATACTGAAGCAATGCAGGTCATTTATACAGCTGGATATATACTGAAGCCATACAGGTCATTTATACAGCTGGATATATACTGAAGCCATACAGGTCATTTATACAGCTGGATATATACTGAAGCCATACAGGTCATTTATACAGCTGGATATATACTGAAGCCATACAGGTCATTTATACAGCTGGATATATACTGAAGCCATACAGGTCATTTATACAGCTGGATATATACTGAAGCCATACAGGTCATTTATACAGCTGGATATATACTGAAGCCATACAGGTCATTTATACAGCTGGATATATACTGAAGCCATACAGGTCATTTATACAGCTGGATATATACTGAAGCCATACAGGTTAAGTAGCTTGCTCAACAGCAGTGTACTGCCTGGGAATGGAAACTGAAACCTTTAGCAAGGCCAGTTGCTTAACCGTTATGCAGGCTTCTGTGGGCAGCTGTGTAGTAGCAGTTTAATGTGATACAACTGCTGCCCGGCATTCAAAAAAAGGTTAAATGAGCTTTGCCCTGCGGCCGCTGGTCACTTATCTTGGCTCTGAGTTCAGCACGATGGCGGTAAAGATGGCATGTAGGCCGAGGCGGGAATCTCACCCGGGGCTTTTTGTCGGGAACGCCGGAGTTACCTGCAAGGTCCGAAGCCTGAGGGATTCAGCGTCTTCGTCAAAGGTCTTCATCGAGTCCGGCTGAGTGACAGGGAACTCAGGAAACGGGAAACGGGGATGTCAGCATGCGGGTTTCTGTGGAAACCAGGTCACCGTACGACCCCGCCGAATGTAACGCGGCAGTAACCACAGCCAGAGGTGTGTCACTCACACGCTGGTGACACTGAGGAGCTGAGCATGGTAGGGCAACAGCTACAGTCATTTAACACACAGCTAGCATGTTCATAATCGTAGCTTTGCTTGAGGATTGAGGCTATATTAAGGGTGTTTCTCCTCCGTTTGAGAAGCGCCTGTGTGATGTCGCGTGCGTACGGGTAGCAGATGGGGTGGAAGAGTTTCAGTTCACAGCTAACTAATGAAATTTCAGCTTCCTTTGACGTGCGATAATATGCTCGCTTTGAATGCCGTTCGCAAATTACATTGATCCGAAAAGTCTATCGGAACGCGAGAACTCCATTGGACGGGACCTGCGGGAAGAGTATCAGACCGCGAACGAAAGCGCTGACTACCATAGGTATTGCGGTATGTGACCACACCGTGACCGTGACACAGTCACTCTAACACAGGGATGTCCGATCTTATCTGCCGGTGTGCGTACAGGTTTTTTTGTTTTAGCCCAGCACTAAGACGCCTGATTCCAATAATCAAGGTCTTGGTTGAAGGTGTCATAGTGATGGGCTGAAGCAAAAACCTGGCCCCCCACATGGTCCCTTTTCAGATAAGACTGGCCACCTCTGCTCTATCCTTTGGGTTTGAATATGCCAGTGACTGAGATGCAGTCTGACGGCCTGTGTGGAATACCTTCTCGGTTTGTGTTGACCGGTCACAGCTGGATAATTCATCCATGAATTTTTATTATATTTGGACAGGGGAAGGTTTGAAAAGCATCAAGCGTTTGGAAGTTCTCGTTAAAATACACAGGGGTACAATTTGGCCCGGCCTGCTTCTTTTCAGCTGGTTTTCTGTACCACAAGGAGGAAAAGAAAGAAGACTATTTTAAAGGTATAAATTTTAGTCCAGGTTAAGATTAGTTTGAAAGGTGGAAGTAGAAGGACATCTTAGCAGCAGAAAGGAAAGGTTCTGTGGTAGAGATAAAAGTTTTAGGCCTGGGTGTAGAAAACATTCACGCAGTTCCCTAGACGTTACACTACACTATCGGATACTGTTCCAGGTTTTAGCACCAGTGTAATAGAAGGACCTGTTTTATCTAAAGTGGCCATCTTTAGTGTGATACAGGGTTCTGTGAGATGTTCTATGTTGTGTATGGTCACGGATAAGCCATTACTTAATGCCTTATGTTAATGAGCTGACTCTAATGCTGTGGTAACATCAGTCTGTGTGCCGTTATTCCTCTATAACCCTGTTACTCAAATCACTGTCCTTCGAAGGTCGAGGCTTCTGGTTTTCCACCCTTCCTTCACCTGGGAGTCAGGTCCGGGAAGACTGTTTGGCCAATCAGTTGCGCTAATTGTTCAGTTAATTACCTGGCAGAACAGAAAACCAGGGTCGGATTTGGATTCGAGGTCCAGATTTGAGTATCAGTGCTCTATATAATAAACAAATGAACAAACAAACGAGTGAACGAATGCCATGAGTTAGATGGATGAAGGCATCACTGCCTTCCCACGTGCTGCTGCTGTTTACAGTGAAATCAGTGCTGTGTGCAAAGCTTTCCACTGCCACTCCCTTTTTAACATTAACATGTTCATGTAATGCTGATACCTAATCTAATACTGTTCATGTACGTTTATGATTATCAGATATCGAATGTGATATTAATGGTGAATGCACATATGTAATACTAATTAGTGCAGATACTGTACATCTCATTTTAATATGATATGTTTAACTAATACAGATGTAATTCTAATGTGATAATTTAGCTCAAATATAATCTAGCACTAGATATGATAACTTCATACGTGATTCATCTGATTCTTTAGTAATGCATTGCAAATATTTAATATTTAATATAAATGTGGTCGTGTGTTCTAATGCTTTATTATTATAATAGATATTTACTGTAATATGTATATGTAAATGCAGATATCCAGCGTAATGTGGATGTGTTAACGTAATACACCTGTCTAATCTACAGTAGTAATATGCTAATGTACTTATGATACATAATCTAATATTTTAAGATACAGCAATGGAGGTACCTCATCTTAAAGTAACGCATATAAGTTATAGAATGATATTTGAATGATAACGGTAATATCATAATGTGGACATTGTTTTATTAATTTTAATCTCCCTGTACAGCGACCTCCATAGCAGTTTTATAAAAATGAATCCCCAAGTCTCACAGGGCTGATAGCATGTCATTTTCTGAATGTTTGACAAGTGCGAAACGATTAATGCCCCCGCTCTTGCAAATTCTTTTTGCTAATAATTTACGTAATTACTTATTTTCTGGTTTAATTATGTAGTTCCCTAAAGCTACTGCACAGTATGTACTTTCAATATTTCATAATTGTGTATCACATTGGACATGGAATCGCCCTAAAGCCACGGTTAGGCAAAAAAAATTATAATACAGTGTATTAGATATTAAATGAATAAATATAACAATGGAAATGTGTATTTTAAGTGAAGAGTATTTAAGTATTGCTAATCTCTCTGTAACACTAATCTGCCTTTAAGATGGTGTTGTCTTTAAGCGGTCACCGCAGGACTCCTGCGTGTTTGAGGGGGATAAGCGCACTTCCTGTTTTTGGTGTCCATTTTGTGCGGAAGGAAGAAGACGAGTGATCGCTGGCAGCAGATGAAGTGGCTGTCCAACGAGTCCATTAATAATTCTCATATTTTTGGAATCGCACCATACTTACAGAATCCAAGACATTTAATCTCCTTCGAGAGAGAGAAAAAAAGCTAAGGTCACAGGGAGGACCTCGTATTTTTTCCCCTTGCCGTTGCCGGAGCGATAGGCCCAGGTTTTTCAGGGCAGTGCATTTGTCTGTCAGACCTTCTGGCTGCCGCGGTGATTTAGTGTCCGTCAGATGATGGCTCGCGTCCGGCCGATGATACCGGCTGGCTGGATATGGGGAAATTTGTTACCTTTAGCTTTGACAGCAAGATAATTGCTGATGGTTAACAGAACTGTGTGAAATTCAAGGGTTTGAGCAGTGTGGGTAATAGGATATACTTTGTGAGCTCACTATTTTTTTATGTGCCATTTTAAAGCTCTCTCGGAATTACTGCCAGGCTCTCTTCACCCTTTTGCCAGATGAATAAGGCACTTAACGGGGCAGCGGTGACTGGGATTAAGTTCTCAATTACTCCACTCACAGAATGGGCTGCCATGCCCTACTACTGTTATAACTGCACTTGCAGAATGTCCTAATACTTTTATAACTGCACTCACAGAATGCCCTAATACTGTTATAACTGCACTCACAGAATGCCCTAATACTGTTAACTCCACTCACAGAATGCCCTAATACTATTATAACTGCACTCACAGAATGCCCTAATACTGTTATAACTCCACTCACAGAATGCCCTAATACTGTTATAACTCCACTCTCAGAATGCCCTAATACTGTTATAACTGCACTCACAGAATGCCCTAATACTGTTATAACTGCACTCACAGAATGCCCTAATACTGTTATAACTCCACTCACAGAATGCCCTAATACTGTTATAACTGCACTCACAGAATGCCCTAATACTGTTATAACTGCACTCACAGAATGCCCTAATACTGTTATAACTGCACTCACAGAATGCCCTAATACTGTTATAACTGCACTCACAGAATGCCCTAATACTGTTATAACTGCACTCACAGAATGCCCTAATACTGTTATAACTGCACTCACAGAATGCCCTAATACTGTTATAACTCCACTCACAGAATGCCCTAATACTGTTATAACTGCACTCACAGAATGCCCTAATACTGTTATAACTCCACTCACAGAATGCCCTAATACTGTTATAACTCCACTCACAGAATGCCCTAATACTGTTATAACTCCACTCACAGAATGCCCTAATACTGTTATAACTGCACTCACAGAATGCCCTACTACTGTTATAACTCCACTCACAGAATGGACTGGAATGTTTTCACAAGCTGCCTTCTAGTAATTTGGAAGAAAAAAAACACATTTCCCAATCGCCTGTGTCCTGGGACACATACAAATACACATACATACACACATGCACGCATACACACCCATAGACATCCATTCATGCACATGTGCATATCAATGTGTATTATGAATTCTGCATTTCCGTTAAAATACCATATTTAATGTATACAGTCCATACGTATCATTTCATATACATTCTAAACACTTGTTGACAATGCACATAAATAGACTACATATACATACATACACACAGGGTATGTTTATATGCACACATGCTATGTTTAAACACACCCGTTTTGATGTATGGCAAACACAAGGGTCGTGTTTATCACATTCTTTGGCCTTTTCTTGACCAAACGGTGCGCTCCGTTTTTGGGCTGAATCCAACACATTTTCTTCATTCCAAAAGATCAAAGATCAACGGCTGACAACTCAGACTAGCAATCTGAACTGCTTAATTTGAGCATCTCCTCTAAAGCTAGCAAAGGCTATGCTATTGGAGGGGGGGCATTTGTATCTTTAGAGGATCACCCCAGAAGACCCTGGTGTTAGGCAGGCAGAATAAATGCCCTCCGCGGGGCAGTGAGAAATGAGGACAAGCTGGCGGCAGATTCGGGGGCAGGATCCTGGGGAATATCTGCCTGTAAGAACCCGTCCCGGGTCAGGGAGCACGCCCCGCCTCTGTCCCCCTGTGTGTTAAATAACATTCGGTAGCACAAAGTGAACTACTGTTGCCCCGGCAACGTGAGGGGGCCGCATCCAGGACTGTGTGCGCCTGCAGAAGGAACAGCTTAAATGAACAGTGCTGAACCCAGAACAGCTGTTTTAGAAAACAGCGCTGAACCCAGAACAGCTGCATTTACAGAACAGTGCTGAACCCAGAACAGCGGCTTTTAGAGAACAGCACTGAACCCAGAACAGCTGCTTTTAGAGAACAGCGCTGAACCCAGAACAGTGGCTTTTAGAGAACAGCACTGAACCCAGAACAGCTGCATTTAGAGAACAGCTGCATTTAGAGAACAGCGCTGAACCCAGAACAGCTGCATTTAGAGAACAGCGCTGAACCCAGAACAGCGGCTTTTAGAGAACAGCGCTGAACCCAGAACAGCTGCATTTAGAGAACAGCGCTGAACCCATAACAGCGGCTTTTAGAGAACAGCGCTGAACCCAGAACAGCTGCATTTAGAGAACAGCGCTGAGCCCAGAACAGCTGCTTTAGAAAACAGTGCTGAACCCAGAACAGCTGCATTTAGAGAACAGCGCTGAACCCAGAACAGCTGCATTTAGAGAACAGCGCTGAACCCAGAACAGCTGCATTTAGAGAACAGCACTGAACCCAGAACAGCGGCTTTTAGAGAACAGCACTGAACCCAGAACAGCTGCTTTTAGAGAACAGCGCTGAACCCAGAACAGCTGCTTTTAGAGAACAGCGCTGAACCCAGAACAGCTGCTTTTAGAGAACAGCGCTGAACCCAGAACAGCGGCTTTTAGAGAACAGCGCTGAACCCAGAACAGCTGCATTTAGAGAACAGCACTGAACCCAGAACAGCTGCATTTAGAGAACAGCGCTGAACCTAGAACAGCGGCTTTTAGAGAACATCGCTGAACCCAGAACAGCTGCATTTAGAAAACTGCGCTGAACCCAGAACTGCTGCTTTTAGAGAACAGTGCTGACCCCAGAACTGCTGCTTTAGAAAACAGCGCTGACCCCAGAACTGCTGCTTTAGAAAACAGCGCTGACCCCAGAACAGCTGCTTTAGAGAACAGCGCTGAACCCAGAACAGCTGCTTTTAGAGAACAGAGACATTATTATTATTATTATTATTATTATTATTATAAGAAGAATTAATAATCATAATCTTAATAAGAGTGAAATCCATCAAATGGTTCAAAAGCTATTTATTGCATCTAGATAAGCCAACATACAACATCAGACACCAGGGAAGTGGTGAGCAGCTGTTGAAATGAATGGTGGTGCCCCTCCCTAATAAACCCAGGTTAAGCTCGCTGACCCAGTGCTGCAGCCGTGAAACATAGTCAGCTTTCCCCCCTTACGTACCGACTGCTACGTTACGTACCGACTGCTACGGCTAGTAGTGCCGCTGAGGACTTCCTGCTTCCTGTCTGTCGCTTAAACCTTTAATGTGTTCACTTGAGTACGCAGCTCTGAAGTGTTTGCTGAATGCCCGTGTGGCTTAATGTAACACAGTAATCCCGGGTGCTGTATCTGTCCCTCCTTTAGCGCGGGCATGTGTCTGGACGGCCTGCAGTAATGAAGGGGTCCTTTAAGTCGGCGAGGCATTACAGATTAGGTCAGTGGAACTCCTGGCGGGTTGAGCATGATGGATGAGAGGCAGAATGAGTTTCTGCCACGCGGCATTGTGAAATCCTTTCCTTGTCACCGACGGAGGCAGGGGGGGTGGGTGAGGCACGGAGGGGGAGGCATAGGGAGGGAGCGTCAGGAAAACTGCCACCCTCGCCTTTACCGTCTCCCACAGACGCAGAGCGAGCGTCGCTTTAAAAAACGGCCGGGAGCGGAGCGAGGCGGACGCCATTCGGGGGAGAGGGTGGTGTCCTGCGGACCGCGGCCTCCGTTTCAGGGAAACGCTGGCGCCCCGGACCCCGCGCGCGGCCTGGGTTGGAGAGACGGACTCCTTTTTTATAGGAAGCGGTTCTGACTTTGTGGGAGGGGCACAGAGGTGACGGCTCTCGTGATGGATGAGCTCCCTCCATCTGGCTTGGAGTGCTCGTAATAAATATCGCCGCTCGGGTTTGACCTCTCTCACTCACCAGACACATCTTTCACTTTTAGAGCATCTAAGAAGGAAGCATTATAGGCCGGGGGGGGGGGGGGAGGCGGGGGCGGTGAGTCCGGCCATTTATGAGGTTTAGACCAAGGGCAAGGAGCTGAAAAGTAAACAGCTGTAAATAAAGTTCTTGACTCAAGTTCCTGTGCATCCAGTCCTGTTATCTGCCCTCTGTCCTTCCTCCATTCCAGTAAGCGCTTCTCTGACACCTGCACTGCCCCCTAATATACTCACCACTTCATTATCATGCTCACGGTGTCATACTTTACTTGAAATACGCTAAATGTGCCCTTGGAATAAAACGCAAAGGCAGAGATTTAACTCTGGAGAAAAGTTTTGCTCTCTGTGCGAAATAAATATGGGAACTGCTGACTAAGCTTTTGGCCGTATTGATGTATTGAGCTGTTGGTAACGTTGATAATGTCAGTCGATAAGAGACCATCATTTCAGTCGTACTTGG
Organism: Ilyophis sp. 1 JC-2022; assembly: GCA_022702515.1. NCBI lineage: Eukaryota > Metazoa > Chordata > Actinopteri > Anguilliformes > Synaphobranchidae > Ilyophis > Ilyophis sp. 1 JC-2022. The sequence continues at coordinate 103,376,186 of CM040396.1, read as the reverse complement.
CGCTCTTTCATAACAGCGATGTCGCGGGAATGTTTTATAAAGGTAACGGAATGCATTAAGTTGGCCTGGATCAGTGTAATAGAAACAAATTGCTGTGTCATTGGGTTTTAATGAGCCCGGATAATAATGAGGTTAGAAGAGAAGTGAATTGTAAAACAGAAGGCTAATGAAGTGCCTTTGTGGGCAAAGTGTTGGAAATAACCTATAACCTATTAAGAAGAAGCCAAACTCACTCGGGTTGTAACTGAAACCTTGATTGAATTAGCGGGGCCTTTAATTACTGAGCATCTTGAATTGGAGCTTGGAATTTAATTGAACTCTTTCATGCTCCCCACTCCCTGAGCCAAACAATTTGTACAGAAAAAATTGAATTAACAGGCAGACCTTTTTTTTGCATTGATTATTATAACATTAAGAAGGTCCCAGGAGTTTCCCGGCTGTAAAAAGCCAAATCGTATAACATTACTCACAGTAACGCATGTGTTATAATCCCAGAGAACTTACTTAAAATTCAATCCACTTTGGCATGATTATCATGCATCAACATAATAAATGAGTCCTTCAGAGCATGGTAATTATCATTTGATAAATCATCAGCCGAAAATTAACTGGATGTCAAAACATTCATTGGAAAGGGTGATGAATCGAGGATGATTGTGGTGATGAATTGTGTTAATCTGCGCAGTGTGAAGCCAGCGAAATGGCTAACCAGCCAAAGATGGATGGGCCAGGGAAGTAGCAAGGTCAGGACACGCGGAGGCTGTGCAGAGGGAGGGAAGGAAGGAAGGGGGAAAAAAAGGATAAAAGAAAAGCCATGCTTGAGAGCGCAGGACTTTAACCACCGCTGCCTCCACCTTTTTGTGAGCGTGATTGCCTTCTAGTTCTGGGTTCTAGATCACAATTCCATACTACCGGGTTCTGTTAAAACTACAATGCCAATCAAAAGTGATTTTTATTTTTGATTGTTTCTGTGTTAAGTGCATGGGCTATGACATCACAAAGAAGCACAGTTGTTGTTTTTTTTGTTCTGATTGCATGCACTATGACATCACAAAGAAGCACAGTTGTTGTTTTTTTTGTTCTGATTGCATGGACTATGACCTCACAAGCACAAAGAAGAACAAAAGCACAGATTGTAGCATACTGATTTAACTTAAACAATATGACTACAACAAGCATTTTGAATAACTGTAGTTTGGGGTATTAACAAGGGCTTTTCAGAAGTTATTAAATGAGGATGACAAGAACGTAGTTCACAAGCATGGATTTGTTTTTATCATATTCTTGCTTAAAAGTATGTCAGATGTAAACTATACTGAGTAGATTGAATCAAACAAAAGTTTTACCACCATGTGCTCACTCTGTCTCAAACTCGAATGCTAAAACTTCCCAATGCAAATGGGCACCACAGTAACACTATAACAAGACAGACTTTCACTTTTCTAAGTTCTGAGAAGCTACAGTTAATGGAGGTTCACATGCATTACCCAAGATATAAAAAAGGCTGTATGGAGGTAAATCATGTAAAAAATGTCTTTAAATTTCATTAAATCCTAATAATGTTCATGTCGTAACCATGGAAGGATAATCGTATGTAGCTGTGCATTGATGGTCCATAGGACAACCTAGTAATTTTCCCTGGCTAACAATATCCCTCAGACAACTTGCTGCACAAGATAACCTTCACTCAATTCAACTTTACAAGCAATAGTGAGTGTTGGCTGTTCATTACAGCCTGAAATCATGTTCCAACATTGCAAGTATACACCTGCTTTTGGTAAAGAATGAGAATGGGCACAACGAGGTAAAGGTAGCTTTTATAATGTTAAACGCATATTCGCCCCCCGAAACCGCAGTTTAGCCCAATCACTTCAAAGCATAAGAAATGAGTGACCAAGACCAAGGAAGGCAGCTCTGTACCGAAAGATTTTAAACGACAAAGTGGCGAATGTTAAACGCCTAAGCAAACCCGATTTCATTGATGTTCTGGAAATGCGACTGTTACTGTAACATGTTTTATATTATTTCCACTTGAAAAGTACAGTATGAACTGTTGAATGATGACGAAAGTGTTGACTCCAACATTGCACTTACGAGGATGATGATGACACACGTGTGGTAGAAATACCAGTGTAAATGTATTTATTCTGCTCACTGAAATATGTCGCCTTAAAATGTGGTCAAGGGAAAATAATTTAACTGTGATATATTTATCTGCTGTTCCACGTTTTGGCACAAGTTAAAGAAGTGAAGATAAGAAAATAAATGTAGTTGGGGTCTTGGCTTTTCTATAATCCGCCGTGCATATGAGTTTGTAATTGTATTTGCCGCAGGCTCCCCTCTGATCTTGTGCGTGCGTGCGTGCGTGCGTGCGTGCGTGCGTGCGAGTTCTCTGTCATTAGTCATTGCTGTCCAGGTGGAACACTGTCCCCTGCCCTGTTGACGAAAAAAGATTATGCAGCCCGAACAAATTGAATCCAGCAGTTTAATACACTGTAATGTCCTCCAGTGTGAGGTTTGCTCAGTGTGGATTCTTTAGATTTATGTTCAGCAGAAAGGTAAACAATTTTGAGCCGACCCTAACAAAGTCAAAGGTCGGGTAACAAAGTAATTATCGCTCTTTCTCAAACCCTGTCATCTCTTTTTTTTAACCCCAACTTTCCGTGTTCCCAGTGCATGTATGATATCCATCAAAACTTCTGAAAAATTAAATTTCACCCTAAAAGCATCTTTTTTTTTTCTCTTTTTTTTCATGCTACGCCGATAAGGTTCATTAGGAAGATTTATTGCAAAGGTGCTTCTAGGTGATTGTTGCAAAATGAAGATTTGGGCCAGGGTATGACCAGTTGCACTCAATCCAGTCAATCAAGTGGATGGCGGGGGGTGGAGGAACCGCCCCCTACTCCCCATTGGACAGCCAAACTTAAGGTCTCCACGGTTCCTCCAATCCGAGGATGGGAGTTTACTTCAAGTGCAGCTGGCACAGACAGAACGCGGGCACGGGGTTGGCCAAAGGAATCGGTAATGCGCAATAGGCAATCCCGACATGGTGTGGCAGCATGGTGGTGTAGCGGTTAGCACTGTAGCCTCGGTGGTGTAGCGGTTAGCACTGTCGCCTCGGTGGTGTAGTGGTTAGCACTGTCGCCTTGGTGGTGTAGCGGTTAGCACTGTAGCCTCGGTGGTGTAGCGGTTAGCACTGTCGCCTTGGTGGTGTAGCGGTTGGGACTGTCGCCTTGGTGGTGTAGCGGTTGGCACTGTCGCCTCGGTGGTGTAGCGGTTAGCACTGTAGCCTCGGTGGTGTAGCGGTTAGCACTGTCGCCTCAGTGGTGTAGCAGTTAGCACTGTCGCCTCTGTGGCACAATCTGAAACACAATCACAGGCATTGAACCCCCCCCCCCCCCCTCAGTCACCGTCTGTACTGGACAATCAGGCCACTTTCAATAGTCCATTTAAGTCAATGGTTGCATCAAGTATTCTTGTTCCCTGTTTGTGTATGTAGTGCACACTGTCTCTCTTACTTTCAGTATCTACTCATACTGCCGGTTGGAGCATTTAGCTTGCTTGCTAGCTAACTCGCTAAATAAATAGAGAAAAAGATACTGAATAGCCAACATTTTACGGGCAGGATTTTGTCCCCTTGCACAAGTGCATTATTAGCAGTCTTCAGAAGCTCTGCGGTTGAGTCTGTAGCGACAGGATTGTGTATATCAGTGTCCTCTGTGAAGATTGTTTAAAAGGGCCAGGGTTGCATGTACTGTACATTGCATGTCATACACACGACATTTGTTCCTATTCCTGGTTTTTCAACAGGCAGTCCTTGAAGGTACTGTAGGCGAGTCCCTGGCCAGACTTGAAATGCAAAGACTATGTATTGATTTGGGAAATATAAAAAAATATATAAAACCATTTTTGTTTAAATATAACCTTTTTTAACACTTATTATGGGGGTCTCCTGGATCCTTTAAGCCTGGGTGGGTGTTCAGAAAAAGGTTGAAAACCACCTGTTCTAAATGTATGGTGAAATGAATACCGGATTGTAGTGGGCATTCAGTATTCCCAGTTACACCACTGACTAAAACCTCAGAAAATATTCAGATGTGGAAAGATTTCCTCGCCGTATTTAGACGGAATGTTAAGACCTTTTCCGTTCTCTTTCCTGAGCGCTCCGTGTCCTCAAATTATCATGATGGAGAGGAATGGGGTGGATGTCACAGTGCATCTTAAGTATCCAATTGCATCTCATCGTTCTGTTCGTCTGCATTTTGACACGACAATAACCCATAATTCCCTCTGCCACTCAACGGGAGAGTGCCGCACTCACTCTGAATGAGAAAGAAAGGGGGAACGGGGTAGATGATGGATCTCTCGTCTCACGACTCTTACGATTTCTCCGTTTTCCCCTTTTGTTCTCAAGCCCTTGAACAGTCTAAATACACTCACAATAGCACGTGCGCTTGACTTTTTTATGTAATCAAGGGCATATAAATAAGTACAGAACAGTGTGGTTTATAAGCGTTGGTTATTAAAACCGTAACATTGACAACTCTATGTGAGGAATATCAGCAAGAATGTTTTTACATATAGGGCCTGATTTACTAAGACTTTTAGCGCATGCAAAACTAATAACACAACTGATACCAAACATTGGTCATGTTATTGGTTTTGCGTGTGCTAAAGGTCTTTGTAAATCAGGCCCATAGAGTTATTAAGGTCATGTAGCAGAGACAGAGCCCCGGGGCATCAAGCAGTTCTAGATGCTCTCCAGTTTATAGGCAAATGGTGAGTGCGAGAGATTTTTTAGTTTATAGGTAAACGGTGAGTGCTATATTCTTTAGTTTATCTGTAAATGGTGAGTGCTATATTCTTTAGTTTATCGGTAAACGGTGAGTGCTATATTCTTTAGTTTATCGGTAAATGGTGTGTGCTATATTCTTTAGTTTATCGGTAAACGGTGAGTGCTATATTCTTTAGTTTATCGGTAAATGGTGAGTGCTATATTCTTTAGTTTATCGGTAAATGGTGAGTGCTATATTCTTTAGTTTATCGGTAAATGGTGAGTGCTATATTCTTTAGTTTATCTGTAAATGGTGAGTGCTATATTCTTTAGAATATAGGTAAATGGTGAGTGCTATATTCTTTAGTTTATCTGTAAATGGTGAGTGCTATATTCTTTAGTTTATCTGTAAATGGTGAGTGCTATATTATTTAGTTTATCGGTAAATGGTGAGTGCTATATTCTTTAGTTTATCGGTAAATGGTGAGTGCTATATTCTTTAGTTTATCTGTAAATGGTGAGTGCTATATTCTTTAGTTTATCTGTAAATGGTGAGTGCTATATTCTTTAGTGAGTGCTATATTCTTTAGTTTATCGGTAAATGGTGAGTGCTATATTCTTTAGTTCATCGGTAAACGGTGAGCGCTATATTCTTTAGTTTATCGGTAAACGGTGAGTGCTATATTCTTTAGTTTATCGGCAAATGGTGAGTGCTATATTCTTTAGTTTATCGGTAAATGGTGAGTGCTATATTCTTTATTTTATCGGTAAATGGTGAGTGCTATATTCTTTAGTTTATCTGTAAATGGTGAGTGCTATATTTTTTAGTTTATCTGTAAATGGTGAGTGCTATACTCTTTAGTTTATTGGTAAATGGTGAGTGCTATATTCTTTAGTTTAACTGTAAATGGTGAGTGCTATATTCTTTAGTTTATCTGTCAATGATGAGTGCTATATTCTTTAGTTTATCAGTAGATGGTGAGTGCTATATAACCTCTCTGCATTTGAATGGATCTCTATGGGAATTGGGGGGTGGGACTAGATTTAGCTGTAAATGACACTGGAACAGTATGGAACACATGGTTGGCTAAATGGCTGTAAGTCATCAAGGGTCTGAGGTATCAAACGAGCCTCAAACCATCACTCTGCTGCCAGATATGCTGTAGATATGGATGGATAACTTGAAGGGTTTCTTCTCCTGACTTATTTTTTCCATTGAGTTCAATAGGAAAAATGGGTCAGGAGAAACAACCCTTAAAGTGATCCATCTACTGTATATCTACTGCATATCTGGCAGCAGACTGATGGTTTGAGGCTCGTTTGATACCTCAGACCCTTGAGGACTTACAGCCATTTGGCCAACTATGTATTCCATACTGTTCCAGCATAATTTACAGCTAGCCTACATCTAGTCCCACGCCCCAATTCCCATAGTGCCGAGATCCTTTGTATCTTTGTATCATTTCAAACTCAAAGTTCTAGAGGACAGAACCAAAATGACCAAAAATGTGTCACTGCCCAATTAATTATGCTGCTCACTGTATCTTCTCATTTTGTGTTTTTACAAACTGCTAGAAAAAGGTCAGTTGTACTGACGATGGTCATAAACCAAACGTCCTTTTGGTCTCTGGGTTTCTTTAACTGTTGCCTTCTTCCAATCTCTGATGGGAAACTATTTTTAAAAAATGTATTCAATTCAATTATGAGTTAAATGTGTATCACAAACCACTGTCTGCTTGGGCGCTGGTGTATCACCCATTAGTCTTTGTAGAGATTTACTCCTCTCATTTTATACCTCCAGCAATGTTTCCCTCTCATTCGGTGAAATAAATGCGTACATTTCCCAGGGAACTGACAGGCTGACACTATAATTGCCATGAAAAAACTTTCATCTTCCCCTTGAAGTCCTTCTTTCTAATGCACGTCAACTAGATAGCATTTTTTCCTTCTCTACTTGCACATTGGATATGAGAGGGGTCTGATGGCCTGTCAGTATTGTATTTGACTTGTGCTCATATCTCTGTAGGTGTAGGGAGAGTTCACAGCTCTGGGTAACAAAAAGGGACATTTCTATATTGGTTTTTTTCTTTTGTGCGCTTACATTTGAATAAAACAAATCGGTGACATCCAGCGCTTGTGTTGGGGTTAAATGCCATGCGGAACAATGCCTGTTGCAAAGAACCTTTTTTCTTTTTTTCTTTCATAATGACATGCTCTGTTCCATTTGGCAATTAGTCTTTTAAAAGCAGAGCCGGGCTCATACTATTATTAGTGTCACTCGTGATAATGTTCAAATTCACATTAATAAACTTGGAATACGGGAAAAAATGGAATGAGCTCTTTATCAAAAATTACAGGTTGTCTTCAACATTTCATTACAGAAAATGACATTACGTTATCACCTTAAGCCTGAAGCTTTATTTAAAGAGTGCGTAGGCTTTGTTCAACGAATGAATTTGGAAAAATATCCATGAGATTGTGATTAAAAAACAGATTGTCTGAAAGAAATAATGCACGTGTGTCCAGTTCAGATAAACGGAGAGCTATTAAGAGAGGCGTTCACTAGAAGTGTTCTCTGCCTGGACTGTGAGTTTGAAGCAAGCTGGGGCTGTAAAAATATAAATAGGCTACTGAGGGAACATTAGTGAGCAATGCATGGATGGGAAACATCATCCCCCCCCCTCCCCCCAATATTATCATATAGCAACAGTTTGCTTCTGTCCACCCCGCTCATTTTAAGCTGTTCCTTGCACAGGTAAAACTATGTGAGGACAGAGAAGGTGTGTTTTGCGCAAGAGTGGGTGTCCCACTGCCATTGTAAAGTTCATAAAACTCTAAATATCCTAACATAACATTACTTATCCTCCTCTTTTGATTTTCTCACAAATGCTGTGTGGAAGGCATTTTTGGAGAAGGCCTACGCATAAATGAGAGTGAATTCCCATCTGGTTCAACTTCCAGTCTTCAAAAGTAGCTTTCAAAACTCGGCGGTTCTGCCGCGGCTCCGTTATTTGTTGTTTTTTTTTGTTTGTGTGTGTTTTCTGATCTTAGTTTACACTGTGAAGGGACCAGTGTCTCGGCCTGTTGGTCTTGGTCGGCCCTTTTTTTGTCCCCGCCGGCAGAGTGTACCGTACCGCCATCGCCATCGCGCATCACAAGTGTCATCACTGTTGCTATGGAAACGAGAATGACCACGCTCGATAAAAATGCAAAGATCTACTGGAATGGCAGGAGAGAAAATGTTTACGTTCATTTTAGATTTTGGTAATCCTTTGTGAAAAAGCGCATTGTGTAGTGAATGCTGGATGTATGTTTGCATGGCTCTATGTCCTTTTTCAGCACTCTGGAAGTAATGGCTGGTCTGATATATCAGGGACTAATTAGGGGTGGGTCCTTAGTTCTGTGCAACAATCTTGAAAGCTTGAGTGTGAAGGCCTTTCTGTCACTTTAGGTTGATGGTTTGCCAGTCCCTTTCGCAAATTGCATTCGAAGTATTGGATTCATTACCACACAATTGGCTTACTGTGATGAGCTGGTGTCATTCCCCACCTTCGACAGGTATTTTTATTGTCTTTTCTCAGGCAAGGCTATAATTAGAACTGTTAAAGCGCCCAGATACCTGTGGTGTGAGTATCAAGTGTGTGGCATCGTGTAAAAGGTGGAGTTAGCAAGCAAGGGTTGATCCTCGCTACTTTTAAAGATATTCGCATTAAGGCAGCAGTGTAGCATAATGTTTAGGGGACTGGACTTGTAGCTCAAAGGATGTGGGCTTGATTGCCAGGTGGGGCACTGCCTTGTACACTTGAGCAAAGGTACTTAACCTGAATTACATCAGTAAAATACCCTGCAGCATGAAGGGATTTAACGTACAGAAGGTAATCTGGTAAGTCTGCCTGGATAACAGCGTCTGCTAAATGGCTAAATGTAACGAAACATTGTCTGCCTGGTGTAATTGGCGTATGGATTTGCAGCGCATTGTGCCGGACGCAACCCAATGCGTTTGTTTTGCCTTTTGTACGCACAGCGGAGCGGGGTGTGAGTTTCAGGGGGGCGAGGAAGCTGTGTTTTTTCCGGAGGGAAAGGGGATGGGGGCGCCCCACACCTCTCCGGTGTGGCGGTAAGCGTGTTGGACGTGCGGCTTTGTTCTCCGAGCAGCCGCCTCATCACAAGCCTGATTCAGCTGTCCCCTCGCGTGTTCTACTCCTCTCTCACTGGGGCCAATTCCCACAGACTAAGTGCCCAAATTGAGCCATTTTGTTTCACTTTAAAATAAAGCGAGGCCTATTATGCACGATTTCTCATTCATGGGTCGTCGTTTTCCCCTCCCCCACCCTCTCCCTGGCCCTTCTGTATGCGGCTCCCCCCCCTCCCCTCGAAACGCGGAGCGGGGAACCGTACGAGACCCGGCTTTTTCACCCCGGGCGCGTCAGCTTCAATCTGCGGCTATTTGGTGTGAAATACGCGTGGCGGCGTGGGGGTCAGAGGTCAGGCCGGAGGTAATTGATGTTGCTTATTCATCTGTTTCCACGTGTCTCTCCTCTACCCTCTGCACCGCCACCTGTTTGGATAAATTGTTTCGAGAGTTACTGTAGTTCTAAGAGTCCTGAGGAATGCGCTGAAACCAAACCCGCCCCATCCCCGCCCGCACGGTCGTGCTGCTCCCTCCAGGCTGGGGGGGTGGGGGGGTAACTATTGTAGCAAATATGCAAATATGCCCATTTTCAGACTTATTTATTGTTAGTGTGCTCCATGCAGTCCTGTCATATCTCTCTAAGATCAAGCAATTCATTTTTGTCCCCTGTAGGGGACATGAGTCTCTGGTCTTAAGAACCATATATTTTACTGTGCTGAAACCTACACTACAAGGAATATTCAATAAAAAAAATATATAAAAAAATACAATTTTGGAAAATAATTCCAAATGTTTTTGTTGTCCAAGTCACTTGTATATTATGTAGAAAATATTTAAATGTCTTTTCCTGCCGGGTCACAGGAGGATATGTGTGTGGGTAATTAATTTGCTATTAAATCATTGTGGAGTCACTGCTCATGTTTTTTACATTGTAAAAGTAGCCAAAATGTTTTGAAAGACGGAAAAGCTGGTTTCAGGGATTTCCTGGTGTTTTATAAACATAATTTGGACATAATGTGATGCATATGCAGAAGTATTGGGTTTGGTTTGAGTTTTGTTTCAGCCGTTCATTCTCTTATCACTTTGGACAGCAATGGTGAGCAGTTTCTTTGGGGTTTTTTTCTGTTGTGGTTAATCTTTTTTTATTAATCAATTTCTTTAATCATCTAAAGACTACATAATATCTGCCAGAAACGATTGAAATAACATCCAGCGCAGTTTACAAAACGGCTTTTAATTCCCTCTGGATTGTATGTTGCGAGAATGTTTGTAATAAAAGTAAACTGGGAAGTAATTACAATAAAGATTTTACTGAGAACCTAATAGCAACCGTGCAGCAACATAATGAGTGTAAATTGATTAGTGATATTTTTAACTGTTAAACCATATGCTGAAGGCCCTGTTCGTAATGGCCACTTTAGTCTTAACTCACATAAAGCTGTTTCTCCACTGCGGCCTCGTTTAGAAAACGCTGCTATTTTCCCCGACGGCATTTAAATGTCTGTTCAAGGCAAGGGCACGTCTGCAGCACCGTGTTAATCTAACAGCGTGTTTCCAAATTAGAGGTCATTAGATGGACCGTACTGCTCTCGACGGCAGGCGGCCCAAGGCGCAGCTCGGAAGGACGGCGGCCGTCTACGTTTACGCCTACTCTTGGTTCACGGAGACGTTTTTATGAGGGAACCGGGCTGCTGGAATGTTTACGTTAATTTTAGTTAGTTTCAAGGCTATTTGTATATCTGTTGTTGTCGGACACACGTGGTTGAGCGAGAAATCTTTCGCCCTGAATCAGTACCGGAGGTTTGCGAAAATGAGCACTGATAAAAACGGTGAAAAAGATTCAAATTCTAAAGCACATTTAAAATGACTACCGTCAACCAAAGTGCTGTACATTTAATAAATACATGGTTATACAATGACAGGCACAGTAATATACAGAATACACAAAAACATTACATTACATTACAGGCATTTAACAGACGCTCTTATCCAGAGCGACTTACACAACTTTTTAGCATTTTAATTTTATTTTTTATTTTTTTTAAACATATTATCCATTTATACAGCTGGATATATACTGAAGCAATTCAGGTTAAGTACCTTGCTCAAGGGTACAACGGCAGTGTCCTACCTGGGTTACAAGGCCAGTTTCTTAACTATTATACTCCACTGCCGATGATTAAAAAAAATTGATTCATAAAAAAAAAGATTTAGATTAATACTAACAAGGGCAGACCTTGTAGAAAAAGGAAACAAGGCATTTATTGTGTCTGTCTGCGGCATTTTGTGGTTCTGAAACACACATTTTCCAGTCTGGATACCGGGTCCATTTGTGCAAAGGGTTTCGAATGGAACTATTATCAGCTGGGTTGATATTTCATTGTGTGATCAGATGGGATTAGGGCTTTCATTGTAAATACTGTTTGAGGTTCTGAATCCATTCTTTATGTTAATTTCTGCAAACCTATATTTAGCAAAAATACGGAAAATAAATTCACATGGCTGCCTCAGCAACCCATTACAGCTAACCATTTCAGACTGGTTTAGAACTTTTCTTTTTGTATAGATTTGTGTCATTTGTTGTTTGTCAAAGATTCAGCTTAATGTCAAAATGACACCAGCGAGCAGACAGCTTAGATACGGCATCCAGGGCTAAATAGGATTGAGGAATTTATTTTCAAGCATAAATATTTTGCTCTGGCCATGTTGTACAGACAAACGTCACAATGAGCAGAAAACAATCTCCCTTCCAGTTTGAAGCAGTGACGGCTTTCTTCTTTACACCAGGAACTTGCCAAGACAATATTTAGAAAGCTGTATGGAATATGCACGGTTTCTTTTCCTTCATGGGTTGTAGAAATAAAAATATCTTTTGTTGAAATATCAACATCTTGTTGTAGGGTTGTAGGTTTTTTTCAAACAACTGTTTAATATTATGTGTTCTTTTCAAGTATGTACATATCCAGGTTTTCAGTTTTCAAAAGAATACTTTTAAACAAACAACCAAATAAAATCCTGAAATACAAAAAAAATATTTTTTTAATTAAACATTTGGGACATTTTGTTTGTTTGTTTGTTTCATGAGGATCTTTGTATTCCAACTGAGAATGGATGGGGTTGCGCTGGTTACCGAACTCGGTTGACAGGCTAAATGAAGCCTTTCCGCTGCTTGCTTCTCTGGAGAAGAGACGTCCCGCCATTCCCCCGGCCCCAGGCGCAGACTCTTCCGAAAACAAACGCTGTCTTCAGACCTTCCTCAGAGTTTCCGCCACCGCCCTCCGTAAACACGAGCTCTCCCACAGAGTTTGGTTGTGAATACCCAACTGCTCCCTGGGTAAGCACACAAGCCAATAGCCTGCTGAAACACGGTCCACTGTCATTCCAAAGTGTTTTTTTCATCTCTCTCAGATTATACTCTGGTTGATGCACTGACAGGAAGCACCGGGTTTGCCAAAATACTTTTTCCCCGGCGTGTTTCACTTTTAATGATGTGAAAATAATTGAGGAAACCTATGAATTGTGTCTATACTCAGCAGAACTGTAACAGGGTGTGAAAGAGCGGCATTGAAATTAGATTTTATTATTTAGCTGGTTTTAAAATGTTAGGTCCTTAGTTCAGATCACTACTGCAGGGGATTTGAGCATTTCCTGACTGAGCCCAATGGTACAGGTGTAGTTTGGGGGTAGAGACAGTGGAACAGAAAGACAGAACGGGCTCCCGGACGTTTATACGGATCAGCCAAATCAAACAAGCTTGTGATATCTTGCCCTTTATGATTCTCTCATGCTAACCTGTTAGCCTACCTTTGCTTTTCTCACTGTTTTAAATGAAAGCGTAGAGGCCAGTATCCGCTTGTTGGACATGACTTCATATTTACCGTGGTTAGTGTCCCCAGCATTTTATTGTGCATACCGTACTTGCTAATGATCTGCCCACTGCCATCTGAAGCACAGGCAAACAATCGCTTCTTTATTATTATTTTTTTCAACATAATAAAAAAAAAAACATTGACAGGCAGCTGTTTAATGCTCGCTTGACATGTCAGCCCGGCGACATGGGAGGTAGAGCCCAGAAAGCCTTTGAACAGATGATCTTTAGAGAGATTTAGATCATTACACTCCAAAGAACACTTCATAAGCACTGAGGCCAGTTGGGAAACGATGGCTAATGGTGATGACAGCGATTCGGAGCCGTACAATCGCTAAAGGATGTGACGAGACTTGCCTCGTCTAATGAGCCTGTTTTTTTTTTTAGTTAATGGAACACTGGTGCTTAAAACAACCCATAACCCCCCCCAATGTAGCCTCTGTTCAAAGTTAAAGCTTCTTAGATTAGCTGTCATATTCCTTCATCGAAACTGTCATGTCAATCCACAGTTGAAGCCGTCTTCTGTAGGTTCAGATAGGGTGCCTCCTTATTGAATTTTAGCCTAAGAGGATGAACTGAAAAAGGGGAAGCTTACACTGTGTACATTGCATGAAAGGAGTAGCCTACATTTCAGCTTTCACTAGAATCTTCTCAGGCAGCCGCCTCTGGAAGGACGTTTGCATTGTCACAGACGTATACGAAATACCTTAGTGTGGCCTGATCTTTTGTCCGTAGTTACAGGTATAAACTGGTTGTTTTATCGGGACCCTTTTGAAGTTAAGGGCCTTATTGTCGCTGGTCCAATCCGGCCCTGTTCAGCCTTTGCTTTGGTTCTTACTGGCGCTGGTCCAATCCGGCCCTGTTCAGCCTTTGCTTTGGTTCTTACTGGCGTGGGTCCAATCCGGCCCTGTTCAGCCTTTGCTTTGGTTCTTACTGGCGTGGGTCCAATCCGGCCGTGTTCAGCTTTCGCTAAAGCACTTCTTGGGGGAAATATGTTCCGTTAGCTTTCTCCTCACAGATTTACACAGTAAAGTGTGTTTAGTCCATATTGGCCTGACCATAGATTGCATCTTAACTCTTTTCTATATCATTTTCTATGATCGCAATGAACAGTTATTACAAATGTGCATAAATACTCAGAGGTTCCAGTTAAGGTGCAGATTTTGAAAATATTTTGTTAATGTTTCCACAGATTCACATGTCTGCTTACATTTCATTTTATTATTGAATTATTTAACATGTTTGGGGAAACGTAGAAGAATGTGCTTTTCACTGTTATATATCCAATCCTGACTCTGACAGGCCCATTTAATAACCGACTGAGAAAAGGCCACTACTGGTCAGTTTCTTACATGTGTGCAGGTGCAAATCAATACAGAGCTAACCTAACCCCAGTCAATTCAGATCAGCCAGTGTGTCAGTTAAAATGTTGCTCAAATCTTGTCAAGCAAACACACTGAACGTGGTCTGTATGATTACATCTTTAATTCCTTTTTCCTGTGGGCTTATGTTCTTGTGTCTTTGACCAGTATAAACTGGAATTTATAAAGCTGCCTCATACCTTTACTTTATATTTCCTTGTCACGCCACTGCCTTAGGGCTGTGAGGTGCGTGACCCTTGACCCCCAAAGGCCTGGATTCGATGAAAGCTGAGACTTGTCGAGCGCCGTCACTTTGTCCTCGTTTGACCTGGTGCGGCGCGTTCATTTCAGACGCTCGACGTTCGTGAGTTAGCGAGCTAAGCATTCCCTGACCGCCTGTTATACGTGGCCGTTGCTTGTGTATCGACGTCGTCAACATTTAACATCGACGTTTACCCAGTAGAGCTGATGAGACGCGGTGAGATTTTTTCAACCATCGCTGGTTAATGAATATTCAGACCCATTGTCTGCTCGAGAAAGCCAGAGATTGATTTACTGATCCTGCCCCTCTTAAAGGGGGGGGTGAACGAGAGCGCCCCACACACATTTTGAGTCGCTGGCAGAGCAGAGGAGAGGAGGGGCGTGGCGCTCAGGCTTCTGGAGCCCCTCTAATTAGCGCTAATTATCTTAGCAGAGAATGCCGGGGCCTGAAAGGATTTGTGTCAGTGAGTAAAAAGATCAAAGATTGCGGCTCTCACATTTTAATCTGCTGAGTAAAAACTAATAAGGGCGGTAATGGGGCCCAGGAGAGAGAGACAACGCAGGTGGCACAGTCCTTAATCCCTTTCTGCTCCACCCCAGCCCCAGGCCTACTTCCAATTAAATAATCCCACCATTTAATTTCCCCCTTAATATTGAAAGTAAGAATGTTTCGCTCCTTTGGTGGGGAGAAGATGAGATTTAAGCGGGGTTGTCGCAAAGCCTTCAGTGGCGGCTTCAACGGCTCAATCTGAGGCGTTTACTAAACGTGCGCTCGTACGGGGGGGGGGGTGTATGGCCTTAATGCGGCTTTTTGAGATGGGAGGGGTTCTGGAAGCACCATTGGCGTAGGTGTGTCAAGGTCATTCATCAAAGAGCTGTTGATCGTTTGCCACGGAGTGACTGTTGCTTAGCGATTGTTTAATATCAGGCTGACGTTCAAACGGGCGAGGCCTCAAGCGTGACTGCTCAGCCCGTGAAAACGAAAACTCCAGCGAGGCATCTTTGTTTTTGCTGAAAAATGTCCATAATAAGTTTGCAATGCTTAGCAACCGTGACCGGGGAAAAGCCGTTAACCGTTATAGCAACCAGCAACAACCGAAAACTGGACTGTGTTTAAGGGAAACTGATTGGCTGTGAAGTCATTTTCATATGAATATCTGATATTTTATGGTGAAATGCGTAAACTTCCACAAAGGTGATCCTGAATAGAGGCTCTAACTTTATTCAGGCAATTTTGGAGGCAATTGGGGTGTTTTGGAGCAAACGATAGAGCTGTTCTCGGCTAACTTTCATAAGCTAACCTGGTCATTATATAGATGTCGCCGTGCAGAAAATGCATAGGCCTCTTAAGGAGCACTCTTCAACAGGCAGCTTCGAGCAGACACAATCTCTGTTTTTGATTTCCAGTAAAATAACCCTCTAGAGGCTTTAGAATATAATGTGCGTTTATGGAGCTCAACGTTTTACATCCAGTCTGTAAAAGCAATGGAGGGAGATGATTGTGAATGGGCTCAATGCTTTAAACCCCAAGATGTGTCTGGCCTGAAGTCATTCATAAAGGAGAAATTCACCCCGAAATAAGTAAATTAATTGTATTTTCACTATCTGCAGATGATAATGCAAACGGCCCGAGCATGAGGAATGTAACGGAGAAAGTCTGAAAGATGAAATCGGAAGACAAGTAAAGAAAGTTAAAGTCTTGCCCATGTGTTGCTTCTTTGCGCTAAAGTCACTTAAAAACCAACGTGTATACAGAAAAACAGAGGTGTACAATCGCAGGGTCAGAAAGTAAATATCCTGCCATGCGATGTTCCACCCATGAACTCAGCCGGCTGATTTCACTAATTAGTGCTACCTCCTGGCTGAAGAACTGCGCTCATTAGAAAATCCAGGTGACTGGATCAAAATGCCAGGGAGGACTTTTACTTTCTGAACCTGCATTGTCCACCTCGAGTGTCAGTTTGTCCTGTTATAGAACGCAGGGGCTCTTGCGTGTGAACTGGGTGAATAGGAAGGCGATGAACACGACTCACGGGCAAAGCCTGTTGTTTTCCGCACCGCGGAACACGTGACTGCTAGCCTGATGCTAAAAGTTAGGCATCGTTCTATGATTCATTTCTAAAGGAATGCCATCATTAAGGGAGCAGTTTTTTTTATTGAATTATGAGTGGCATAGCGGCTACAAAGACATATTGTAACGATTGTAATTTAGTCTGTGCCCAATAGTAATGGGGCCCAGATTTGTGGCCCCCCTCCCCCTGAGGGATTGTTTATTGTGTGTGGCATATGGTGCTTGTGTATGGATGGGCGAGAGAATCTGGCCTGCTGTCCTGTATAGTATATCTAGCATCAGTATTATTAGCCCACACTGTTACTGCTGTGTGACTCATTTTGCATGCGTACACTTGTCTCGTTGCCAGGCCTACAATATTACACATCCTTTTAATTGGACAAAAGATGAGGTTGCCAACACGTTTTAATTTCTCACCACTGTAGCCTGGATACACGCTTCACTGTTTTGCCAATTTTAGCTCGATTTCATACGTTAATACAAAGAGAAGTGACACTTTTAATTTTGTTATTAACACATCATTCTTTTCTTTCATTTTTAATTAGTCTGTTGTGTTTTTTTTAAAAGATGAAGTTACTTCTCAGTCAGCGTTTGGTTGCCGTGTGAGTTTGTTGTTAGGCCTCGCCACTTTTTGGAATTAGCAATTTTTTTCCTAAATGTGAAAATGACAAAATGTAGCTACTTATCATAAAGTTTAACTTGGCTACTTTCTCACCCCAAAATTTCCAAAATGTCTACTTTTACTCCCACTTGTGCATAGTGTAAATGTTTTTTCCCCAAACATATGTACTTCTAAAACAATGTATTAACACTATTAGATTAAAATCCTGTGCGCTCTACTGAAATTAGAAAATGGCAACGCACACGAGTGCATATGATCACATGATCAAGTAATGATGTCCTCACGCCAAAACATCACATTCTGCATCATTATATCATCATGTGACTTCTAGAAACAAATTGTCCGATCGCAAGCAGCGTAACCGGAGAGACCCGGAACGACGTGGCGGTCGGATGGACAGACGTCAGGCTGGTTCGGTAGCTCGCCTGTTTGATAATGAGGGACGTAAGGGGCGCTAGGCCCGCAGATATCCCGTCAGGGCCAGTCCGGGTCGAGGCAGAGGCAAGCGCTGGAAACAAAAGTTTGCTCTGCTCGGGGGGGTCAAACCCGGCTTATAAAGTCAGGCCCTGTCAAAAGCTTCAGTCACATTCTTACCTATGGGCAGCCTCTGCTGATCCCCGGTCATTAATCAAAGCGGAGCGCCGTCCTGACCCCGCCGGCTCCCCGCCCTGCACCCCCCCGCCCCCTCCCCGTCCTCTGCCTCGTGAGGAAGTCACTCCCTGCCTGATCCAATGAAGCGTCAGCACAGGCAGCAGACCTAATGACATGTGAGAGTATTAACCTCCCGCCACGGAGGGAGGGCCGTGAATCTCCGAGAGACGGCGTATAATTCACACCGCATCTGCACCGGGCTCTCGGTCGCTGGCCCTGGTTTCACCTCGCGACAGCCCCCCCACCCCCGTACAGGCACCTCCCAAACCTTAGACCATTAAAACACCTGCACCGTATAACCACACCGCTGGGCTTTCTGCTCATGCGGATGCAATGTACCTTATACGTGCAGCATATGGTTCAAGTGTTCAATTTGAAAATACAGCTTGAATGAATGGTTCCAAAGCCAAACGGTTCGAGCAATGCTTATCTACTTTATTTCCCTTCCATTAAGTTTAAGTGATGTCTGAATGAAGAGTCGTTGGGCCCTTACCTACTTCAGATCTTTGTTCCCTCTTTGCTTTTTAACTATTTATTCAGGCTTTTGTTTCTTAACATCGTTTCGTGTGCGATCGTCATCATTGATTTTTATGTTGCTGAGAAATAAATGAATTTACTATATACAGGGGGTGGACAAAATATCGGAAACACCGGTTTTCTAGAAAACATAAAACACCTGCCACATGTTTGCTACGTAAAACCTCAACCTCTGTTCCTAGCCTGCTTATCTTTGCTCTTGTATGAATCCTGTGCTACGTGTACATTATATATGACTTGTTTTTCTTTATAATTATTCCAATCAACCATAATTGCCTGTTAGTCATATTTTTATGAAATGCTAATGAATCACAAATCACATGTCACTATTATATAAGGGAATACACTTATGTATAAGAAGAAATCAGAAAACATTTTGTTCCCCAACAACTGAGTTGATCTCCTCTATGTAGTACAGTGGAATGTGATTAGTGAAAAACGTAACTGAAAAAGAATAATTAACAATTGGGCCATATTTGTGACTCGTTACGTGGATTCTAGACCAGTTTCAATGATCTTCTATTTTATTCAGCTGTTCTTCTCACTTGGAACACATTTATACATTTATTTAGCAGAGCTCTTATCCAGAGCGACGTACATAGTGCAAAGGTGTATGAGCAGAGGTGTTCACTCCCCATGGCTGTGCAGAGGTGCACATCTCCGCTTGTCATGGGCCAAAATGCTTTCAGTTTTTGTCCTACATTAGCCCTAAAGTGTTCTCACTTATTACTGACACAAAAGCAGCCTTTAATTGATGAATCAGTATTATTTGATAATAATATTATTAATGGCTAATTATGATTCATTTTCAAGCTAATAATAAAAAACAAGACAGAAACTAAAATGTATACATGGCATGCCAATCATAAAAAAGTGTAGAAAATATAGGTAAGAGAAATGGGAGCAGACATATAGCAGCTGTTTTATGAAAAACTGTACATTGTTATTTATCAGTGTTTTTTTTTTTTAAAAGCTTTAGTTTTGGAGTTTTAGAAAGTTTACGGTGATTCCAATGAGAACGTCATTGCTGTGTTTATACGTAAATCAGCTTATGATTTCAGTTTATAAGTTTGCAGCAACAGTCACAGGTGGGATATTACGTATGACAAGTTAATAAATTGGGCGTAACCCTTTAGCTATCCCTCAGTGTAAATTCAGCCAAGGGCACGTTTATTTGTTTTGACATTAAGTACTTCTGTATCGGATATACAAATGTCACGTTAATAGATGTGTATGTACTTTTCAAAGCGCAGTTAACATAGTTTGGGATTTTTGCATATTATGTTGCGTTTGAAACCGGTCCCATTGGACTGGTTCTTCACTGCCTCTATAAACAGGCAAAAACGAAATCCCTGCAAAGGTCATGTCTGCAGCCCAATGTACAACTGTGGTGAACCCCACAGCTTTCTACAGCCGGGAGAACATACATAGGAACAGGGCTTAACAAATGGCAGTTTTGTAAATGTCATACATTGATGTTTAAGTGGCATGTGGGAAGCCTAACGATAAATGGTATCAAATGAAAGTCAACTATGGTTTCTTAAATTGGATAATTCAATCAAACGCCGTGTTCTTTGTTATCTAAAGTGTTTTACATAAGCACACGCCAATTTGAAGAAAATCAACAGCGAGTCCGTCGTGACACAAACCTGTCTCATTATCACCCGTGAGGAAAAACCATCGACGACTGTCTTATTTCCTTCCATTTCATTTGGCTGGTCACAGAGCGTACGGATATATCTCACGGACTCCCCGACAAAGAGCTAAATCTCACGGACTCCCCGACAAAGAGCTAATCAAGCTTTCATCTTACTGGGGTCTCCTCCTTCTGTCCATATACTTTTTTTATTAAGTTATTAAAAGCAGTCAAATCCTAGTTTTTACTGCTGACCAGCGCTCTCCCATTCATTATGCGTCCTTATCTTGGCAGGCAATCTGAACCGCGAGCCGGCCGCAGACATTAGGCACATATGAAGCCCATCGCTCCACCAGTATTGGCCAATTCATCAAATGTTTATCTTTCACCCTCTGAGCACCGTCCCCATTCGCCTGTCAGTCCCGAGCCTCTATTGCTTTATTGGAATAAAAACATTACTTTTCCACATGAGAATTGGTGGGAAGGCCTTCTTCTGAAGTAACACTGCACCTAGCACTGAGAATATAGAGACTTATAGACTATAGATGCTGCACTTATCTATCAGGTTCTTACAGTGACTGAAAGTATAGACCTCTTGCTTTCCCCGTTTAACATAGGACACATTTTAAAAACGTATGATCGGTGTGCCGCGGTGGCGCAGCGGTCAAAGTGCCGACTGAGTCGGTCTGGTTGCACACAGAGGATCAGGGGTTCGCGCCCCTTGGTCTTGCCAGATTCGAGTATGGCCGGTGCCTCGAGGGAGCGGAAATTGGCGGCCGCTCCCAGGGTGGGGGGAGGATCTCGGCGGGGGAGAATCGTCGTGCAAAAGCGGCCCCAGGTGAGTTGGAATCACGGTCAGGAGCTTCGAGGAGTCTCGCCCTGAAGAGGACGTGGAACTCTCTTTTCTACTACCGGCCGAAGGGGTTTTGTAGTGGCGAACTCTCGAGGGGTTGCTACACGGGGAATTGAATAGCGAATTTGAAGCAAATTTTTAAATAAAATGCATATTCAAGAACTGTGAAATATTGTGACTTTAAAAAAAAAAAATTTGTTCCCCTGTATTTATTTATCTCTCAGTTTGAAGCGTCAGTTAATCCTGGCCTAACACATGACTTGACATGAACATGCTAGCATGCGAGCATCTAAAGCCATTTACCGGTTCTTGTTACTCTCTGCCGTCCAGCGGTTGAGCTGCGCTGCCATTTAAATCAAGTTAAGCAACTTTTTGCCATTTCAGCTAAGAAAAACAATTTTTTATTATTATTATTTATTGAAAAAATTTGCATGTTTTTTTGCATTTGTGGCACTTTATTTTGACCTAAATTACAAAAATGAACTAATCTAAGTTAGTATTGTAAATGGTACAACAGTCATTTAAGCCATTTTTCATGTGAGAATTGACCACATTTGGCATCTGTGCGAAGGGGTTAAGCAATCTTTTTGTCATTTCTGCTAAGATTCTGTGAATGTGTCAAAGTGCACTGTGTCGGCTCGCATCGCGTATATATTTCGAATAGGTAATGGCAAAACCATCAACTTCAGCCAAAATCTGCATTGGGAATTGCGTTGCAATGTGCATTTATTTACTTTCACTTCCCTTGTACTGTACACTTTGGCCAGGGTGCACTTCCAGCTCTGAGTGCTTTGAGAGTGGATTTACTCTGCTGAAAATATAGTCTTTAGCTGAAAATGTGCTATTTCTTCATTTAATCCGATTGAGAGGATTCAGTAGGTGCACTGGCAGATTGCAGGTGGCGAATTACCCAGAGGGCCGTGGTGAAATGAACGGAGGAGTATCCTCCATACTGTTCTATCTAGTGATGAGTTTACATGTTTGTGTCAATTCTGTTCGTCCCTCTGGCTACAGACCCAGTTCCTTGGCGTTATTTGACGCGTCTGCCCAGTTGATCCAGCGTCTACACGTTGAGTCGTACGTAATGGGAAAGGACACTCAGTCATTGTGTGTGTTTTTGAAGCTGCAGCCGGTGTGCTGACATATCTGTGGCGGGAGCTCAGTTCTCCCAGTCTGTTGCAGAAACAGAGGAGAGGATATGAGATAGATGCGTATCGCGTATCGCTAGTCCGCTTGGGACGTGGCTGTCACGGCGGAGATGAAGATTCCAAGACCTGGCGGGAAGCTTCAGAAAGGCATGGAGGCCCCTTTCGGCTTTGCTCTCAAAGTAAAAAAAACCGAAACGACAACCACGTCCAAAGTACAGATGCATTAAGGATAACAAGTGACAGTACCAATTCAGCGGGGGGAAAAATGGAGAAGGCTTCTATGTGAAAGAATTCTGATATATGTTGTCAGGAGAGGGAATGCACACCAGAGCTTCTTTGCTGTTCCACAGCCACTGTGCTATCGGCCCTTCAGTTCCCCATTGATCCTCATTGGACCATTTGGGATAAAGGGGTGTGGTCATGATCAATGGCAGTGCTATCACAGGTAGCTTATTATCAAGGCAATACAGTTCATGTTCTTTCGTTGGGAGTATGACGGTATCACCATGGAGACGTTTATGGGCGGGGTTCAGGGGGGGCTTTGGAATCTCTGAGGCCTGATGATAGACAAGCAAACGGACCGGCGGTCTGAGTCTCCTGCCTGACGCTTTAGGCTCAAGCTCGCTCAACCTGACCGGCCTGATATAGAAATGCACATTACTGCATCGCAACCACTTAACAAACAGGCAGAAATGACAGAGTGGTGACGGAGGGCCCCTCCACACTCAAGTTTCAGCATGTTTCATACGTCTCGTCCTTCGCTAGAATGAGGTCTCCCAAACCGCCAAGTGGCTAGTGTAGTGCAGCTAAGCCGTTAAGTGCTCGAGTGCCATTTCAAACGAGCGAATTTAATTGCGGGAACCCGGCATTCCAGATGACGTTATTTTCTGCACTTGTGCTGAGAGTTTCTGTCTGTCTGCCTGCCGGACATCTTAAAAAATCTTGGTTGTTTGCCTGTTGGACACGAGTCGAAGATGTCCAACCTGAAAGGCGTAAAGAGTAATGGGCGGAGTGACTGACGTTTCAACCGATATCCCATAGTGCTGTGCTTCTCCTTCCGCTCTGTGTCACGGGGAGTATATCAATCAGCGCGCCGTCTGCATTAGCATTCGTCTATCGACCCGTCCGTCTCTGTCCATCCCTCTCTCTGTCAGTAGCTGTGCTCCTGTCATTCTGCTCTCTGTCTTTGGAGAAAGGCGCACACTTTTTTTTATTTCTTTTTTTTAAACATGCTTTATAGCTGATGTCGGCAACAAACATAAAACTAATTTAATTTAAATGTAATTAATAGTCAGTTTTTCGTAAAAGTGTTGTATTTGGTGTAAATTATCAGTCTGAAGTTTTCAATGTGCTGCGTGTGTTGTTTCCATGGCAAAAACATGCCCTTTCAAAACTCCAGCACCATCTCAACAAATCACTCATTCAGCTTTTTATCGTTCTTAATTAACCAATTTTTCTCACTGACTTGTTTGATTACGCATTGTCTCTCATTAAGTAAATAATGCGTATTCTGTTGGAAAGTTTGTGGCATTAGGATATGCTCTCTTGATGAGCCAGTACCAGGATTATTAACTTGTCTCTCATTAAGTAAATAATGCGTATTCTGTTGGAAAGTTTGTGGCATTAGGACATGCTCTCTTGATGAGCCAGTACCAGGATTATTAACTTGTCTCTCTACCTGTTTCTGAATATTATTTGTACTGTATTTACATAACAAGTAAATGGTTTTGGCCTAAACGTAGCGCCTAGCCCAAGTGCCAGGCAAAGCTCTTTTCCATACCCCGCGGTGTGACTTGTGAAAGGAGCGGTGAAACTGTGGGCTTCAGGCCGCTTCAGGTCTCCGGTGAGGGGATAGTGCCAGTCCCGGAGAGGTCATCGCCATGTTGAGGAAGTGCGTAAGCAGCTGGCGCGTCATTAGATGTTGCCTCGAGAAAGGGGAGCAGTGCGCGCGGACGCCCTGAGCAGCGCTTTTAACTCCAAAAACAGTTGCAGCACAGCGTAAGAGATTTCAAATTGGTATAAAAGAAAATAAACCAGGTAGGGCAACATTTAGTGTGTAGTGCAGTCGTACATTTAAATATTTTCGTTTTCCACTTCCCAAGTAAAATGTATGGAACGCGATGTTACTGGCGCGACTCCTTTGTAGTGTCTTGAGAGGCAGTAGGATATTAATATTCAGTCTCTGCACTTTGTAGCTGATACGGTGTTGTGTCCCTCTCTCCCTTGGCTGTGAATTTAACTGATTAAATCACCAAGTGCACACAGCAGTGGTGACAAGAAAACAACAATTAATAAGAAGCAAACTCCCTGTGCAACGCGGCTCCCTCTTAGCCCGGCAGCTAATAACATTACGGGGCAAAAATAGCACACGCGGACAGGTGTGAGGGGATTTGCGCATAATTTTATTTTTCTTGCTTGGGAAATGAGCGTGATTGTACTGTGGCTCAGTAACACGGGGAGAGGGCAATGGAGGTAGAGAGAGAGAGAGAAAGAGGGAGCCTTTTTCAATAGGAAAACTCCCTCTTGTGTCGGCGGCTTCTTTTGTCCCCGTTCATGGCTTGTCACTTTGTTTTATGCCTTCTCCCCCGAAGCGCTCGTGGATTTGCTCTTTCTTCCCAGCGCCGGTTGCCAGCTATTTGCAGATTCTCATGATAAGAGTATTATATTTACATAACATAACTCTGGAACAATGCGTACGGCGGCGCTGACATTGAGCAGAGCACGGACCGCATTTATTCAAACACGACCTATTAGTGTCCAACCAGGCCGGGATTTGCATATTTGGGTGTTGCGTTTTGCATAGCGTCCTGAAAGCCCACACAAGTATGCTTGGGCATACAGCGCAGCATTGCGTTAATAGCGCTAGCAGTTGTTTTAAGATGTCCCCACCCCCAGTACTTCTCTCATAGAAATGTATTTTATGCATATTGTGTGTAAAATGCACGTTAATGAGCCATATTGATTATTCTTACAAACTAATTTTACATACCCTAAACTGTCGGTGCAGGATTTAAGTAATCTGTGTAAATTATTTTGAAGTTCTTCTTAAGAGGAGTTCTGCTCCTTTTAACGTAGTTGTAGTAAGTTGTTCATTTTAAATGGGGCGGTTGTTCCTGAATGACAGTTCGATGAATATAGACACATTATGGCTGCAGGTGGTCAGGTGCTGTCATCAGAAGGATTAAGAAACGTACGCCGGGGCTTTGTGCAGTCTTGCAGTGGCCTCAGCCTCATACTAGAAGCCACACTCAGTCATTATTATTCAGGCCCAGCCTGCATAATACACCGGCCAGCTATTCCCAGGAAGGTTGTTTAAAAAAAATTTAATAAAAAATTGCGCAAAAAGGGCCCGTTCTAGAACCGTCCCAAAAGCCGTCTCCACTCGGCCTTCCGAGAGCGCTGCAGTTCCGAAGCGGAAAATGATGGACGACAAGTTAAATTTGTGTCGCGGGGAGTGAAGGTGAACTCTTGACAGACTTATTTATCTTGGGAATGGGGGGTGGGGGGCGTGTGGGGTGGGGGGGGGAGACTTTGACGAATTCATCCCGCGGACCACGTTTCTGAGGGCCCCCTTTGTTTTGGGGGTCCCGGCTGCTCGCGACTGACCCCCATCCCTCATCGAACCCCGGCGTGTGAAGGATGCCTCGGCGTGCCAGCGGCTCAGTCGGGTCCTCCCGGCGGGGCCCGGCCCGGGGCCCAATCCATCGCCGCTCCTGAAAGGCCAGGCTGAAATATTTATTTGTGTGCATAATAGCCTCCCTGATTTAAGGCCATATCATTTTTCCCCCTCTTTGCCTTATCATTGCAGGTCACTGGCCGGCCTCAAAGCGTTCAGCGAGCTGGAAGAGCTGATTGTGGACAACAACCTTCTCGGAAATGACCTCCGGTTGCCCAGGTTACCTCACCTCCATACCCTGACACTCAATAAGAACCAAATATCCTTTCAGAGGGGGAGAGGGGGCGGGGCTTTCACTGGCTTTTATGTCGCTGTCCGCACCAGGGAGCCCAGCTTATGAAAGGGCAGTAGGAGGGTTTATGTAGCTCTGTTTAATGATTTACCTTTTCTTTCTCTTGTCTGTATGTGTGGGTCTCTGCATGTGCTGCTCTGAAAATCACAAGTAGGAAATTGTGGCGGTAAAGATAGCGGAATACTTTTCTTCACTTTGCCACATTACTCTCAAGCTTTTTTTTGATGTGAGTGTGCACACAGGATTCTGCACCAGGGCGCCCTCTAGTGGGGTAAGAAGAGTGTAATATGGGATAGGATTGCTGGAAACAGAACTTGTGTAAAAGTAGTGTGTTTTCTTGCACTAACACAATACTAAGACATTTTAGTTCTTATTGAATTTTTAAAACTGTAAATGGACATATTACGGATATAATGACAGTTGTTATACAATATAATTTGAAAATATTATAGTACATTTTCTTTACAACTGGGTCAGACTATCATAGTATGTGCAAAGTTTGTTTCTATAGTGTCATTTATACATAGTCATTTTTTTAACTTGGAAAAACTTTCTCAAACTTATCTTTTTAAAAATTAGCAAGTTTAGGTATTAACAATTTAACTTATCAAAAAATTATTTTCAGTGTCTTCATGTTGCAGATAAGCACTAAAACATTAAAATCTATTATTTTATGTGAATATCAGCAGCTCAGACTTGGATTGGTTTGCACATGCTAACAGGCTAAGTATTACAATCTTAAAGTGGCCCATTGATATAAATTATTATAAATATTATTTGATATTTAAATGTTTTCGCAGCATTAGTGCCATTCAATTCTGACACTATAGGCCAAATATTTCAAATAAAGTGAACGTTAGAGACGAATGCTGTGCGATGTGGCCGCTTGTTTCCACCTCGGGAAAGTTTTGCGGCTCCAGGAACGGCTAACCGTTTTACCAGAAGGCGTCCTTCATTTTGTCAACGTTGTGATGTTCAGCCCTGAGCCAGCGAGGAAATCTGGAAAAGACACGGGAACAAACAGCTGATTTCTTTCATCACACGCCAACAAAGAATCCCAAAAAATGAGCCCCAGGCCTTCGAAGGCCGCAGTTAAAAACAAGCGATGGAAACGTTATGAAAATTGTCACTTCATCCCCGCGGACGATTTTAATGGATGACGCTGAATCCTTAACCCTTGACCTTTGACACCTGACTGATATTGAGTCTCTGCTGGAGCATTTGTCTGCTGAGACGCCCTCTCTGGAGTACCTCAGCCTTCTTGGGAACGAGGCCTGCCCCAACCAGCTCGTCAGCCTGGACAAGGACGAGGATGACTACCAGCGATACAGGTTAGCCACGCCGACACTGTCAAACCACGGCTCTGCACCATTGATTCCTCCCTCCCTCCTCCCTGTGTTCCATGTTTTAGAATGTAAAACATCATTTGTACATAGTTTCCATTTTGTCTTTTTATCCGTCTGAGTGAACGGTTCTAAAAATATTGTAGAACTTAAAACGTGAAGAGACTTTTTCGAATAACGTGAAACAAGTGATTCAGGTGTATTCACCAATACTGAGACTTTAAGCTGAAAACTTAGTGTGAATGTCAAGCTCCACTTTGATACGCGTGACAAATGATTATCATAATATAAACTACTGATAATCTTTCGTAAAGAGGCCCTACGTGCTATTTTAAGGCCTTTTAACCTCATAACCTCTAGAAGTTCATTCAATGCCGATGAAAACCATTCCTCTTTGATTGACAGCGCCTGTGGGATTGTGATGTAATATTCATTATGTGTCAGATTGTAATACGTCAATATGAGCTGGCCTGTTGTTTTAGCTCAATGCAGGCTTTGTATCTGACAAGGTTAGCCTGTTTGTAGGTCATTTCCCTACTCCCGTGGGTGGGAGCGCAGAATTGCATATGTTTCTAGACGAGTTAAATCATTTCATCTCCAGAAAGTGTTTCCAGTTCCCAAAATCGAATCAATATGAACAAATGCACGTAATCCGACGTATCCTGCGTTTGTGATCTGGCAGCTGTACTCGCCGGTCACAGCATTCGTTTCTCTGGTGGAATTTGATGGACTTCGACATGTTTAAAAAAAAAAAACTACAGCGATAAGTAGCGTGCCGCGGGGAAATCCTGCCGTCGCGGCACAAAGCGTAGTTAACATTGTGTATTAAGGTTGACTCGTGTTGCAATCTCACATACTACTCCGGGAAACCACAACACCAGCACTTCTATGAGCACTTAGAGCTGTTCAGAAAAGCCATTGGTAATCTACCTCATGGTTATCAGTTTTCTGGTAAGAGCCTGTGGGTTTGAGAGTGAAGGCCAGGGGACTGCATTGGTTCGTGGTTCTTAGATGGTTGATTGGCAGGCAGTTTTGTAAGTCCAACCAGGCACTTTCCCTGGGATCTGGTTTCTTTTGAGCCACCGTAGGTGTTTTTATTTCTAAATTATAATTATTATTATTTTTTTTTTTTTTAAAGAGTACGCACATGCATAGATATTTTTAGAATCTTTTTCAGATTTACTTTTGGAATCGGGACACTAGGAGGTCCTTTTTATGACCATTTTGTCATGAACAAAAAAAAAGAAAAAAAATGTCCAAAGGCTTTTTAGAGATAAAAGTGGAAAGAGTGCGATTCTTATCAGCACATCTCTCTCATACACAAACCCATCTCTGCTGCTCCGGCGTTTCAATTTGAATTCATTTTCAGCAGTATCGAAATAACCTTGAGGCCTGCTGGTATTGGCTGCTTCAGCCTTCTTTTTACATGTCATGATATAACGTTGAAAATACGATAGTCGTGTGTGAATTGATCAAGACCTAATTCAGTAAAGCCGTATTTTACATTGGACTGTAGGACAAGGTGGTGGATTCTGTGGTCGCGCGTAAAGTCGCTCATTTTCTGTTCAGCAGGTTCCTCCTGTCTGCTAGCATTACTTACCTGAAAGCAACATTCTTACTTTTGCATGTTGACAGTTTCGATGCATTTTTTGATCGTTTGTTTTCCTTTGCTCAGCACTGTTGCGATGGAATCATTAATCCACTCAAATGTCTGACGGGGTCAGGTCTATCTGTGACCTCATCATGTCACTGTCACGGCCTGACTCGACTCACTGTCGTCAGTTTTTTTTAGTTTAACAAATATAAGTGTTATAGCTTTGACTTCCCGTTTGCCCTGAATTACTCCAGGTTTAAATAAAATGAGAGCAGGCACGTTCAGTATCTAGAACAGCCTCTAATGGAGCAAGTTATTGGCAATAGAAACGCCTGCAAATGTAATCTTGGGAAATACATGTTATTAGGTTTGGGTTTGTCCTTTTTATAAAATTCCTCTTTGAAGTTAAACGTTGAGGGAGTACAAAAATGTAATATTTTGAAAATACAGAAGAAATAAAAAGATAAAAATGCCGTCCCTGAAACCTTTTTGTTTTTGTATTTCTGGTAAAAAGCACGCATGCGAAGCGGATACTAAATTGATATCACGGGCTGCCATTTTGGCTAATATTTCACTTTTTCCCCATTATAGTCAGTTAATATTTTTAGCTTCATTAGCTGCCAGTTAGACCTGGATCCCAAACACATTTTGGCAAGTTCTTTTTGGTGCAGATTTTGCCAAACCGTGTTTGTAGGGGAAAACTATACGGTAACATTATCGTTTATTCACAAGTCGAAGTTAAAGACAAATTTCAAGTGAATCCAAACCTTACAGTTGTGTTTGTGACCCTTCATTGTTGCAACTGCATTGGCTTACTCTCTTTCTTCATAATCTTCATCACTTTCTTATTCCTGCCTTAAGAAGAGTATGTTGGTTTTACACTTTGAGTGCTGTCTTCACCCTTATGTACATCTATTGTCACTCTCCACTTAAGTGCTGTCTGTTTCTGGGAGTCCTGGTCCAAACATGCTTAATCCTCTACATTCCTGAAATAATCTGGGGTTATCAGGACTGTCCTGCCGATATCCATTGACACAATGTTCTTTAAAAGAATGAAAGATGCCTCACACCTGTAAGACCTAAAAGGTGTGTGTGGAGTTCGTGGAGTGACAGCATGTTTTTTATTTTTATTTTTATTTTGTGGAAAAACATCTGTGAACCCCCAATATCTGCACTTTCATTAGCACAACATTTTAGCGTTGCAAAAAGTGTGGAACTGGAGTTACAAATTTGACCCCGGGTTGTTCTACGACCCTTTTATTTTGTTTAGTTGCATGCATGTACAGTTTTCTGTTCTTAACTGAACACTCAATTAACTGAATGCTGATGTAACCAATCACTGCTTCTAATTGAATGCAATGGCGTTCTAGAACACTGACTTAGAATTTTGAGGGAGAAAAAAAAAAAGCATTCCAAAAGACCTCTTCAGAGGGCGAATAAATCTTTTGTGATTCTGCAGGTATTTTGTGCTGCACAAGTTAGAGAGCCTGAAGTTTTTAGACACCCGGAAAGTGACCAGGAGGGAAAGGACAGAGGCCGAGGCCCGTGGTGCGTTCATGAAGGTGGTGAAGCCCAAGTCTGATACGGTAAGCTCCCCCACGGAACTGCCAACCCAACAGCCAAATTCAATCAAACTGTGATGAACCCTTGTCTTTTTCTTCTGTCTTAGTCTCTCACACTACTCACGCTTCAGAACAAATCCTTCTGTGGTTAGACTGGATCTGGGCCCAGGAATGATCTCTGTCTGTGTGAGATTTCCCAACCAGATTCCTGAGTCTTGTGTTGTTTAGTGATTTAATTCATCCATCATTGTGACATTCGGAAAGGCGAAGCCTGACATGTTTGTGTTTTGTGACTGAAAGGAACGTTTACGTATAGGTAACCTCGGTAAGGACGCCACGCCACGCAGCGTGGTCATGCGGGGAATTCGATGCCCTTCAGTCGGCCCAAGAGAATGGGCGGCGGACGTGAGCAATATTTATTGCGTGACATGGTGTCCGCCCCGTAGTGGTGTTTAATTAGCTATTCAGCTATTCTAGTAGCTCACACTCTGTGTGGCTGACCCGTACCGTGGCGTATTGTCCGATATGAAATCGAACAAATATTACATTACAGTCATTTTATTATTATCCAAAGCGACATACAGTAAGTGCATACAGAAACGTCATCGAAGTAACTACAGAACAGATAAGACAAAGCACATCCTTCCCATAAAGTAGCAGCTATCCCTAGTAATGAACATTGAATGCAGTTCACAGTAAACTGGGTATTTCAGTCAAACGTAAATTGAGATGAAGAATAAGCCAAACACCATGAGGGCATTCCAGTTTTAATGGGGACCGTAGTTCTTTTTCCCTTAAATACCAAACATGATGTCAGGTTGTTTACACAGAATATGTTACAGTACATAAAATAGTCTAACCGTAAACCTATTGCTCAGATTTGCTATTCTGAGTTTGCACATGTTTTAAGACTCAACCGAAGTAATTAAAATAAAAAAGTAGTTTGTTATATGAAGCAAAACAGGCCAGTAATTAGAAAAAAAAAATGCACTTTTTTTTATTTTTTTATTTCGTTGCCGTTCAGTAACCTTCTTACTCTCTCCCTGAGTGTGGTAGATGTGTGATAGCCATTCAGAAAGGCAGATACCATAATCTTAATCCCATTGTTTATATACTGCTAATTGTCAAAACCAAGAACTTATGAAGACATTCTCCAGCGTGGCTTTGTTGCCACATGAGGAAGTTTCTTTATTAATGACCAGATTCTGACCTTGTTTCCTGTGAGTACACCCCGGAGGGGGGGGGGGGCGCTGTCCAGTCGAGGTTGTGTTCCCCAACCCGACAGCGTTCTGTATCAGTGACCAGTCACGTTCACAGAAAGTCCCAGTTGCTGAGCGAAGCTCCGCCTCCCGTTCTTCCTGTTGGGAGTAACAGAGATGTCTACAAGCATGATAAAATATTCACTCTGCCGAAGAACTGGGCCATCATTCTGTGACGTGTTGGAACTTTGATAATGGCATGCAAGTCGGGATGGTAAGCACCACCAGTACTGCTGAAAAATATGACTCACAATTATTTAAAATGCATATAAACATAACATATGTCAGAGTCATACTCATGAGATGTAGAAATGAAACAAAATAAATATTTTTGTAATTAGATGTACCTTCATTACTTTAATAACGTAATAATATTTGCGGTATTTTTCTGGCACAAGGAAGAGCAGGAAATGAGAACGACAGTGAGTCAGCCAGAGCTCGGAAGTCCTGTCATGGCCACATTGACACACCGTCCCGTAAACGTTTGAATATGACGCGACGCGATGCGTCGGGAACAACGCGCTCTGCGGGAAGTGTGTACACTCTGTCCGTAATTGGCTTCATCATCGTCCGGGCTCTTTGCTGACCAATAGAGCGGGTCACCAATTAGCAGAGACTCGAGACGGGCCCGCACAGGATGTGGGCCCTGCTGCCGATGCCGCCATTAGATATCCGTGTTTGCTTTTATGTTGCGTTCGGCGGGGTGCCTTACATTAAAAGACAGGGTGTCATTAGCAATGTTATCGCGCGCTGTAATTAGCACGTCCCCCTCTTTTATTCCTCTAAATTTCCCATAAAATGACAGCGTGGGGAATTGAAGAAAACTCATTTAAGCATTGTGCAGAATCCAAGTACAAATAACTGAAGTACTTATGTTCTGTAAGCCTCAGGCTTAATTTAAGCTGAAATGAAGGTTGATCACAATGCTCGCTTATGAAGTCCAAAGTGTTCAGAGAAAAGTGAACTTTAATTAACTCATTTATGTACTTATTTATGTTTGTGTGTACTTATGTATAATTTTTTTGGGGAGGGGGGTCAAGGGATTTCAAGATGAAGTGAAAGAATTGAAATGCTGTAACTTAAGGATACAGCTATTCTCATTTATCTAACTGAATTATTAGCCTATAACATTACCTCACATACTGTTACAGAATCTGACAGATCCTGTGCATGGCGCTGTCAACAAATATTCATCACCGCAGCAACCATTTTCTTTCAAGAAAATATCACTGAATGACTGGAAATTTCTCATTAGAAGACATTTTTTTGTTTCTAAGAAACTCCTGCGATTCTGGTATTTCTGTCAATTGAACTTTGTTGTTTGACACGCATAACGCATTAAAAATACAATTCATCAGGACTTAATTGGCTTATCTGTAATGGTATACTGTGATATGGTTGCCCAGTGATATTAGAAGAGTATCTTTAAAACTGTAACTAGTGAACGGGGTTTTTAAAAACTGGTACATTAAGAAGGTGGCATTAAAAGAGATCTGTTGTGTGATTGGATCGTATGCATTTTTACTGATGTCACCTTAATGTGCTGCTGTTGGCTGCAGCGGACATTTCTAGAACTATAGTCATGAGTACAGAAGACAGGCTTCTCTTAATGGATTTAAAGTATTATGCTAAATGTGTACAAGGGGTGGGGAGGGATTTTGTTAAGGGGGATACATAAGTACCTGAAGTATACAAGCAGGGTGCAATCTAAATGGGATTCAGGTCTCTTCCATGCCACAAAGAGTAAAGACGGGAGTAATCCTTCTAGCTTTATTGTTGGGAAATTGGGCGGGCAGGAACGCCGTAGCGCAATGATTCACTTTGAAGACTCGGAGGTTGTGGCGCGCGGCGTCTTTCGGGTTGCTTCAGAAAAATAAACTCGGGACATCTGCGAACGCTTTGGCGTCCCGAACCGACTCGCAAGCCCTAACGTCGCTGCATATCTGCGGCTAGGCTGCCCACAAGCGTCATAACATGGAGAAGGTATGCTATCTGTCAGCGAAAACAAGAAAACCGCCAAGTCACTTTCCCAACGGAGCTGCGTGTGCAGTGGCATGGAGGTGTGCTGCATCTGACCAAACTGACCATGTTGCTATACCCTCTGGAGAGGGTGTTCAGAAAGCCAAAAGCAAAGCGCTTCTTTAAATATCCATATTAATGACATCAGCTACATTTGGCAATTTGAGTGTTATTTTTATATCAGTCACTATCAGTGCTGTCGTTCATAGCAAGCGCAAGCAAGATCGATGGAAAAGTTTTTAACATTAATATGACATGATTGACACGGAAGAGGCAATGGTTTGAACATATGGCCATACAATGAAAAAGCCTGTGTCCCTCATATCCACAAATGAAATTATTTTACATTCTTTTACATCTAATGAAATGTAATGCTCATAGGGGCTGATTTACAAAGACCTTTAACATATGCTAAACTTTTTAGCGCACGCAAGACTAATAACACGACCAATGATTGGTGCGCAACAAATACCGTGGCCAATCATTGGTCATGTTATTGGTTTTGTGTGTGTTTTGGACACGTCCATAGTGTGTGTGAAAGGCTGTTTTAGGACTTGTTCGTTTTCGTTTGCCTTTTCGTTTTTTGTTTTCTGTTAGTTCTTCTTCACAGTTCTCTTGGCTTTCCTAATGGATATACAGTACCAAACACGGCTAACATTCCTAACAAACCACATTTGGATGACTTATAAGACAGGCCTACGAAGCCTGTTGTGTTTGTTTTAGTCTTAACAACCCACCCCCCGAAACTCATTCACTTTAAGTTGGATAAAAACAAAAATGTGACACTGCGCAGTGTAGCTATGGCAACATCAAAGACACTTCTTTCAGTGGAGTTTATACAAAGTTTTATTTAATTAAGCAGCATGCCAAGGCCGCAGGTCTGCGCTGGTATAGCTGTGGGTGGGGGGGGGGGGGGAGCTTATGTGTATGAAGCTGTTGTCTTTTCCACAGCTCAGGAAAATAAAATAAAAGATAAAAGAGACCTGTTTCCAGTTTGGCTGTCTCCTCAGCCCTGGTTGTTTAGCACCAAGGAGTCAGGAAACACGGCGGTGGGGAGTGAAAACCCCATGCATGTTTAAAAATGAGGGAAGATGCCAGGGGCATTATCCAGACAACACTGACTTTACCAGGGACTAATCGTCTCCACACAACTCCTGTGCAATTGGGAGATTCAGACTTCATTTTTGAAGCTGTCTTTTAAAGGGAATAAACGGGTTCTAAAGGTGCGGATTTTACCTGAGCAAGGCAGGCAGCTGTTCTGTTGGTTTTTATATTTTTATTTATTTATTTATTTATTTATTTGGGAAAGTCTGGTGTCTGCCAGCTGCTATTCACGCTAGAAGGTAGATCTTTTAAAGGTTTTTTTCTTTAAAGTTACTTTTTAAGTGTCATGTAAACCCTATTAAATCCTTGAGTGTGTTGAAGTGCAGTAGTGTTCTGGAATTTTTGAAAATGATACGAAAAACGATGTTCTTTTTCTCAAGCGTTTCCGAGTATCATAAAATTGTGTATTAATCAAGACTGTATGGCGAGTTTCCTATTTAACTGCATAATTTTATCATCCTTACACCAACTGGTATATAATTCTACTTATTTACAGTATATTTCATAGTCTTCCACTCTACAAGTAACCAAGCAAAAAGACAGGAGAGATGGCACTAAATAAAGGATTGTCATATTGACAGCAGCTAGTGGTGGGTGGCTCATCTTGTTCTAGTGGCAGGGTTTTCAACAGGGGGTCCACAGGCCCCTGGCAGTCGACTGTAGGGGACCCATGGACAGCTGGGAGTGTAGGGGGTCCGCGATCGCACCTGATCGCATTCTCCTCTCCTGGTCCGCGTGCCCAAGTCCACCCCTGGTCCACTGTCGCAATCAACACCCAGTTCACAATTCCAAGTGGTGTTGTACCAATTAAGCTCATCTGAGATTAATCCTATTTTATCAAAACCAAAAATGCGCATGTATTATTAACTGTAATTAACTGTAAAACTGGTATGTTGAAAAACGTAAACATATACAGTATGCTAGACATCTTACGACTTTAAATGCTTGCCATTATGTTGTTGCACCACCCTAGTTAAGCTATGTCACTGTTCTTATTGCGATATGAGGTATGACTGCTGACTCAGAACGCATGTCTTCATCCGATAACAGGCAAAACGTATACAAATATGAAAACATTCGTCTCTAAATGTCACATTAACAACCAGAACTTAGCAAATAAATGGAGCAGAGCAGGTTTTGCGCAACTTTCAAAATGGCCGCCAGGAGGTATGTGCACATGTACATCCATAATTCAACAGCAATAAATCTCACTGCATTATAATAAAAGCTGGTATGTTTTTTTCATTGGTTTAAGACATTAAATGGCACAAAAGTATTTGTTTTCTTCTTAATTAAAATTTAAACCCAAAAATGCAAGTTGATTTTAAGGATACAGTTAGGCTAAATGTTGGTGGCATAGGGCTGGATTGGTTCAGCCATTGAAAAGAGAAAGAAAAGTGCAATTTTCTTGGTAACTCATGTTTGAGTCAGCATACATACAACTATTGTGAGCCCCCATGCCTTCTGTATAGAGAGCTTTATACATAATACAACCCAATATACCTATATTTGTTCTTTCTTATGCATTCTGGAAGGCCATTATTTAATCATTTTCAGATTATTACATGGAACCATTATTGTTTTTTTCCAGAGCACAAGACTATATTAGTGCTTACACTGCGCTCAGTGTGGCACTCAATATACAAATTCTTGTCGCCACCCATTTTAAAATTAATTCTGAAAGCAAGTAATTTTTGCATTCTAAACACATCATACGTTTCATTGATTAAAAGCGGAAATGGGAACCTTTTAGAGTTATCGGCGTTCATTTGGTGAATTTAAGTGAATTTCATTGGCCAATTCTTCCTCATTTAAGTTCGTCTTTACAGAAGGCTTGTTTTGTTTTTTAGTTTAAAAAAAAAAAAAAGCTTGTCAGACTTGTCAAGCATGCAAAGAAAAAGTATATTGTTCCCAGCACTCTGACATGTGCCTGTCTGTAAAGATGATAAATTCCTGCCTCATTAGGCCAGGGTGTGGGATTACAAGCTGACAACACATTAATCACCAGTCCTCTGTAGCGGGCGGGCCAGCAGTGGGCATTGTTAACAAAACTTTTCAAACATGTCACTCTCCTCCCTGACAGGCCGTAATCAGTCATCCTGACTGACGGCTCCGATAGATTACACTATTTGCGCTTTGTGTAATGAAAGATAGCGTTTCCACCTACTGTCATTCCTGAGGGGGCCCGTCGGCCACTGTTCAATATCGGCGACGAGGAAGAAAAGGGACGGGCCTTTTTGATTCGCCGGGCGAACTCAAAGCAGACAGCATTCCGCCTCTCTGTTCTTGTCTGTCTGGTCACACGGTGAAGCTTCTGTGGCTTCCTTCACTTCAAGGAAGTTTACTTAACTTTCATGTGATGGGCACAGCCAGACGCATGTTGACATAGATGCATTGTATAAAGCGATAATTCTATGCACCGTAACATTTGCTGCTCGCTTCACTTTCTGTGTGAGGGTGAATTATGGCTTTTGTCCACCCTGCCGGGGGAATTCTGACTGCCACAGTCAGCTTCCTTTTTCCGGAATTATTATAATAATAATTATTATTATTATTATTATGTTGTTGTTAACTGATGTGATCCTTACAAATAAAATTAAAAAATTTAAAAAAACTTTATTTTATGTAAATATTTGTCACAACGGCAGATATAAACTTGCTTACCTGTGGCTGCCGTCGTTACCCTGACTGACTGACTGACTGACTGACTGGCTGGCAGTAATGATGTTAGATACAGGCAGAGTAGTAGTCAGAGCCAATGTGAACATTAGCTCGTGAGCTCTTGTTTTTTTTTCTCTTGTTTTCACTCTTTTTGTTTCACTTTTTAGTTAGTTTTTTGCACTTTTGTCCCAGTTTTGCTTCTTTGAACTGGTTTTGTATCTTGAAGTATGTTTGCGGATTTAGGTGGATCTTCAGCTGGATTCATCCAGTTAGACTCACAAACAAGTGTGCTTCTGCTGCACGACCAAACAATGATTTTATTTATATTTATTTTTGTTTTTGTAAAATGGGCTTTTCACCCTTTATTTTGACAAGAGCTTGTATTAATTTAATAGATTTTAATTATGATATCCCACAGGCTCTTGAGATCCGGACTGAAAATAGCACTCGCCCACCGAGTACACAGCCAACAAATAACAAACAGTTACGTTATTGTCTCAGTGATGAATTCACGCGTTTGTCCGTGAACTAAAAAAAAAATCTGCTGTGGTTTTCTCTCTTCCTCCGCCCTCGCTCAGAGGCTGGCGCTATTCAATGTTCAGTTTTTCATTTTTATCACAGCACAGGGACTACCATTTTGCTCAAAGACGTTGAATAATAGCGCGCCGTCCATTTGATAGCTGGTAAACTCCGGGCCTTTCTTAGGAAGCGATACGCTGACAGGGAATTAGTTAACTACAGCGCATTTTACAGAGCCAAGTAAAGCACCTCATAGATGCTATCTCAAATTACTGGCAACAGCCTTATCCCTGACCTGACATTGCTTCGTAAGTAATGTACAATTTAGTGACATATTCATTGGAATCTGTCATGTGTTGGATTGAATTCTCTTTCCTCTGTATCTCAGCTTGGAACGTATTGCTCAATTATTTTTGAAGCTGTCGCGACTGGAAGACACTGTTATTTAACGTACGTTAACTTTGCATCATTAAAGTGCAGTACAATGGCAAGCAACACATCCAATGGTATTTATTTTGATTCAAATCTGTAATAACCTTCAAATCTCATGATCCACAGGGCCCCCCCCCCCCCCCCCTCCTTACTTAGATGTGTCCTCTAAGATGTGAAAATAGCCACCTTCTGAACAGGTTTCCAAATTACCTTTAATCTTGCATTGTCATGCACAGAAGAAACACATCCCTGTAAGAGGACGTTTTTTTTTCATCCTTCTATAGGGTGACATGGGAACTGTCAGGAAATGCACCTGTTTTCACCAGGCCCAGAAAATCTACATTGGGGGGGAGAAAGATGGTTAGATGTGTGTGGTGACTGAATGTTTATGAGCAGATATGCCTCTGTACGTTTTGCCGTTTTAATGCCTCGCAAGGGGTCTCGCACAGCCCGAAACGACAAGACTCGAATTTGCAAGCAGCGTAACTTCAGCGTTTTATTCCAGACTGGTTTATTGGCTATTACCAAGACATACAGTGATTAGGGAAGCTAGTTCGGGCCCTAAATTGAGGAGGTGAGCTGGGGTTGTGGACGTCTCGCACAGTCGATGTTTCAACTTGAATCTCCATTAAAACGAAAGCGCATCGAGGCATTCAGTCAGTGAGATTAACAGGAAACCCAATCTGAAGCCTCGTCCTGTGACAGGACACGATTAGGAGGTGACGGGGACTGTAACAACATCAAGCCATTTCTGTTTTTCCCCTCAACGACTCCGACTGTTGTGTAATGAATGGCCCCCAGGGGCCAGCGGCCAGCGGCCGGTCAGGTGTGTGAAACCTGTTGGATCAGGAGGTGGAGGCCGAGAGCACCAGCGAGGGAGCGATCGCGGGAAGGTCAGCAGATGGACCGTTTGACCTTTGCGCCGCAGAACAAAGAGGATCGACGTGCGGAGGATTTAAACGGTCAAAAGCTGCCGCGTTAAAGGATTGTCGTTGGAGCATAATGTCTGCCAGCGACGGCATGGTGTCCTCAAACCGCACGAGCCTCGGACCCACATAAGGATTACATGTATTAGCTTTCACACGGGGGGGATATCAGACTTAACTATCAAAAATCTTCTGGAAATGTATGTTATAAATATATCGTAAATGTATAGTAAAAACATGTTAGAATTTCGATCCATCTCTTTGTCTCTATGTCTCTCTGTTACTATAATAGTAATAATGCACTTTTTTTACATCACGTTGGCTAGGTTTCAAATTTCTCCCTCTCTCTCCCTCTATCCCTCTCTCCCTCCCTCCCTCTCTCTTTCTCTCTCTCTCTCTCTCTCTCTCCCTCACTCCCTCACCCTCCCTCTCTCTCTCTTTGTCCGATTGAGCAGTCCTATGTTGATTGATCAGTCCACTCCGCTCTTAATTGAGTGAACCGTAGGAGTGAGTTTGTGGTTAAGAGCCGTAGGGGGTGAGTTTGTGGTTTAGATTTGTTGTCCTCTCTTAATACCGCGTGTGATAAGAGTGACCTTGTGAGCAGCTGTCTGTTATCCCGGGTCAGACTCGGGTCAGGGAGGTCAAGTGTCCAGCCTTTGTGCTTTCATTGCACAGCACAGCCAGAAACGTCTCTGGGAACATTACGCTCAAACATTTATCGACACATAGATTTGCCAAAATGTGAAACATTTTTACCTTTTTCCAACTGTTTTTCTTTTGGAACATAGTTATGATTAATTTGTCAGGGCAGGCTTACACACGTATATCTGGTTGTACTAATACACTTTTACCCGTGCGTGTTGTTTTAGCTTTCTTTCTCCAGTTGACCTCCCTGTCCTGTCTAGAGAGTAGGGTATCATATTTGTCTCGTTTAACTGTGGAAATGATCCATATCTCGTTATTTAGTTGGAAGAATGTTTCAATGTGTTCTCAATGGTCATGACCTTTGACTGTTCCAAGGTTCTTTTAGTAGCCTGGGACTGGCGTTGCAAGGCGCTTGAAACTTTTCCAAGTGGCCATAAACCACAGCCTTTTTATGCAAACCTACACATGCTCTGCAGTGCGCGAGGGCTAAAATAGCTTTCGCTTCGTACCGCCACTTTATTTATACCGCCAATACAGCTGCCAATGGTGCCAACAATCCGCTCTTTTATTGACCGTGAACGCCGCTGTTTTTTCTGAGAATATTCCTGCATAAATATGAAACCTCTGTTCCTATATGAAGTCTAGCGCTGGCAAATGAAACTTGTTTGATGTTTTTGCGCAATTATCTTTCTGATGTACTGTTTAATATGTATGGGCAAGGTTTAAGGCGGACTTTAAGGGAAGTACAGCCGTATATCTGTAATGGACCTGCGTGTTTGAC
Organism: Ilyophis sp. 1 JC-2022; assembly: GCA_022702515.1. Classification (NCBI taxonomy): domain Eukaryota; kingdom Metazoa; phylum Chordata; class Actinopteri; order Anguilliformes; family Synaphobranchidae; genus Ilyophis; species Ilyophis sp. 1 JC-2022. The sequence goes on along the minus strand of CM040396.1, from coordinate 103,335,459 downwards.
AAAGACATTGGTCTGTAGCCAGTGGGGTTGCATTTGTTCTTTTTTTTTGCATTGCTGATTAATTTATGACCCCCCCAATCCGCAGCCTGGCTACATGAGGGGTCACCTTCTAAACTCTCCTGCTGGAAAACAGCGCTATATAAAATGATGACATTGACCACATAACAATATCGCATTCCTGCGGCTTGCTATATGTCCCGGTGAGTGAGAGTTGCAGCTGTGCGAATGGGCTCATTCCATTAGCGCATGATTCTTTTCTGGTATCATATCACCGATGTGGCATTGGGACATTATGTTGGAGGGAGCGGAGACCTGTCGTTTGCTGGTAATCCAGGTGTCCTGTGAGGTCAAAACACCATGTTATGAACGTAGCCTTTTATGACTACCCTGTGCCTTATGTACCCACACAGATGGGTCTAAAATGTCTAATGTCCTCAGACAAGAACAGAATAAACGGTTTGAACAGATTTTTAAAAATGAACAGACACCACAATATAGCTAATGTAGTGTCATATCGTTAGCTACAGTGGCGGCTGGTGATCTAAATATAGGTTGGGGCGCTAGCATTTCTAAAAAAAAACAAATACATCTGACTTTGACTTTAAACAGAAAAAACAAGCTACCGTGTGTCTCAGTTGCATAAGACAGTTTGATTGGCAACAGTGGAGGACAGTTTTTCAAGTAAGACATCACTGAACTAGAGTGCGGATCGGGCCGCATATTTCTGTCCGAACCCGACCGAGCCCGAGATAGTAGTAACCGAGCCCGACCCGAACCCGACAGGAATTCTGCTTTTTATGTCCGAACCCGACCCGAGCCCGACGCAGTTAAGGCACTGAAGCGCTGACATTGTGTTTCCCTGTCACGCAGTTGTTGTTACCATGGTTACAGCTTCTCTGTTTAGTGGTCACTGGGCACCTAAATGACCGTCAAAAGGCATTGTTTTATTGGTAGATAACAGACACACACAATATTCGGTATCATTTTTATTTATTTCACACTATATTTTCACCAAAAACAACTTGAAGCACCATGTGAAGTAAGCTAACCCATCCCAATTAGTACAGTAATACCTTGACATACAAGTTTAATTCGTTCCGTGACCGAGCTCGTTACTCGGTTTACTCGTATATCAAATCAATTTTCCCCATTGAAATTAATTTAAATACCATTAATCCGATCCAGCCCCCCAAAAAACACCCTAATTTCTTTGTTACGTTGTTATAAAAATGAGAAATGTATTTATAAATTATAAATAATTAATACAAAATATAATACAAAGATAATAAAATAGAATATAAAGAAATAAACTGGTTCTAAACTTAATTGCTACATTATTATTCTTCACTTACACTTAATCTTCATCAGTGACGTTTGCATCTTTTTCATAGATTTTTGGCTTTTTCGTCACGCTTTTCTGACTGATCTGCAGGGCGTTTCGATAAAAACCTATCCATGGTGGTTTGTTTCTTCCTTCCCTTCAGAATTTTTCGGAAATGCGAATGCAATTTCCGAAATTGCATTCGCATTCGCAATGCTCCGCTTGCTCGGCTCGTAACTCGGGTCTAGGCTCGTAAGGCGAAGCAAGAAATTGCTCGGAATACTCGTAAGTTAGTGCACTCGTATGTCAAGGTTTTACTGTAGTTCAAAAGTAAAATGTTCGCTAGTTGTTCGGCCGCCGTGACCGAGCCCGACCCGTTTCTCCCAATGAACGCCTTGAGAAAGGTTCTTTTTGCAAAGAAATAACCGAATTTTCTTTGCTTTCTGTTCCACTTGAAGAAGCCATTTCGAATTATCTCTCTCGCTTAGCTCTACTTGAATGAATGAGTAGCAGCCGACTGAACCTATCCGTAGTACTTGCGCACTCGCAGTGATATCCTGCTAGATGCCGGCTGGGCGTGATAAACATGCCTTAAATCCAATCCAATAATATCATAAACCATGAGGACTAATCAGAAAAGGGTAGGATAGTCCGGGGCGCACAGGCCTGCGCCCGGGGACCTCCTTTTTTGGCCGCGAATCAGGCAGCAGTATAAGGGGGCTCGCCTGAAAATGAATGAGTGCTCTGATTCACCATAACGTTACCGGCGCCCCGCAGTCCCCGGAACATGCATATGTAATGTATTAAACTTTAGACAACGCAAGGCCAACATATAACATGTTTAAGCTACTAAAAAATTAAATAATAATAAAAAATAATAATAAAAAATAATAATAAAAAATAATAATTTTAAGCTACTAAAAAAAATAAATAATAATAAAAAATAATAAATTTTTTAAAACTTTTTTTACAATTTGTATGTGGGGGAGGGGGGGCGGCGCCCCAGCGCCCTCTATAGGCCGGCCGCCACTGGTTAGCTACCTAACCGACAATATGCCAGGCAACTTTCCTCGTCTTCTGACTGGGAGCAGCGGCCATTGTTTATCTTAGACAGACATTCTGAGATGAATCATGCCTCAGCTTGGTGAGGTGGCCATGATGGCGTCTTAAACATAATGACATTTTAAAGAGAAAGTTTACAAACTCAGAAACTATTAAAGATACGGACAAGTAGTTAGATATTACTACAAGTCGTGATCGTTAGAAAGTCCGGTGAAATTTGGGTTTTTATAATTTTTTTGAATGTTAGGAAGTAACAAAGACATTTTTCTGTCTATCGTCATGCTTTTCACACACATTAGACAAAGGAATCCAGTTGAAAGAGGCATAACACGTGTTTTTTGAAAGTATGCTGCTTTCTCTATTCTTTATTATTATCAGTATTCACCTTGTGTTGGGTCACAGTTGAACATCATCAGCGTTCCTGACCTTTGCGTTGCTTTGTGAAGAGGTAGGCCGATGCTGCAAGGAAGCAGTGCGCTCCTCATTTTGAGCCAAGATGGCAGACTAAATAGTTTAGCTCACCCCAGGCCCACTGCATAAACAGGGGATTGCCAAAGCATTCCCTTTCATTTCCAATCTATTGTAAGTATGCCTCTATGTTGTTGTTATTACAATCCCGCTGACTATATAATACGCACAATTGTTTATTTAATGCGTCCATGGACCGACTGTGTCTGAAAGCTCAAAGCAGTTGGTTTGTATTAGCTAGCTTCAGCTATCATCTCTCTCTCCGTGCAGAAGGCGCACAATTATGTTTTGACACTTTTGTATGCACGGCAGCCATGTTTACTGAAAAATTAACGGTCTTTTAAAGCGGTGATGGGGAAAGTACAGCAGGCGTGTCTTAATTATGGTTCTGCATATTTTGTTTCTGTAACATAATCCCTTATTTTCTATATAGTTTTTTTTTTTTTTATCGAAAGCTGCCAAAAAGATATTTAAATAAAAATATTTTCAAAATAACTATTCTACCTGCCAGACAGCTTTGAATGAAGTGTGTACCACAGATCATTGATTTGCATAAAAGTAAAGTTAGTTAGTTGTTTTTTAAGGACAATTCATCACAATGGATTTGAATATTTCCTTCCTGATACACATAACAGCTGTTGCAAAATAACTTGTTGAACATAAAACGATTGCTGTTAACCTGTAAAACATTACAAAATATTGCTGCATGTGTGGTTCTAATCATGTGGACCTCATTTAACACGAATCTGGCTCGTAAACATCATGGCCAGTCATCTTCTGTGCTTAATTAGTGCTAATTAGTTTATTAATGTAGATCTTTGGAGTGGCGCAATCTGGTTAATTAATTTGGTTTGGCAAAAAGTCTATCGCCCTCTTGTTAGCGGAGGAATAAACTGCATGTGTGGGCGGCACGGTCGTGTGTGGAGTTTGCATGTTCTCCCTGTGTCCGTGGGTTTCCTCTGGGTACTCCGGTTTCCTCCCACAATCCAAAGACGTGCAGGTTAGGCTAATTGGTGGGGCGCTAACAGGGCGTTGCTGTAAAAAAGCGTGTGTGCTCAGTCAACCTACCCTGTATTTAATAAAGGTAAATAAATAAATAAAACCAGAAACAAAATGACATATGCAAGTTCACATATTGGAACTGCCATTATTTTTGGTATGAGATATATAAAACTGAGATGTGTCATGAGATCCATCTGGGCTAGATACAGCACAGACACCTTTTTGAGTGATAGATACTGTAGCACACTACAGCTGGAAGTTGAAAAAGTTGAAAAAGTACAGCTGGAAGTTTACAGTGATAATTTATTTTCATCAAGTTTAGCTCCTGTTTATTCATGCTTTTAAATGGAAATGGAAGAGGAGCAAAAGTTGATGCCACTTTTAACAAGAGTATGCCACAGCAAGCTAACGGATTTAGCATTGTGCAGAGCACCTAAAAGCTAACCTTAGCATTGTACAGAGCATCTAAAAGTGAAGCTTAGCATTGTACAGAGCACCTAAAAGCTAAGCTTAGCATTGCACAGAGCATCTAAAAGCTAAGCTTAGCATTGTACGGAGCATCTAAAAGCTAAGCTTATCATTGTACAGAGCACCTAAAAGCTAAGCTTAGCATTGTGCAGAGCACATAAAAGCTAAGCTTAGCATTGTACAGAGCACCTAAAAGCTAAGCTTAGCGTTGTACAGAGCATCTCAAAGCTAAGCTTAGCATTGTACAGATCATCTAAAAGCTAAGCTTAGCATTGCACAGAGCATCTAAAAGCTAAGCTTAGCATTGCACAGATCATCTAAAAGCTAAGCTTAGCATTGTACAGAGCATCTAAAAGCTAAGCTTAGCATTGCACAGATCATCTAAAAGCTAAGCTTAGCATTGTACAGAGCATCTAAAAGCTAAGCTTAGCATTGTACTGAGCATCTAAAAGCTAAGCTTAGCATTGTACTGAGCATCTAAAAGCTAAGCTTAGCATTGGACAGAACATCTAAAAGCTAAGCTGAGCATTGTACAGAGCATCTAAAATCTAAGCTTAGCATTGCACAGATCATCTAAAAGCTAAGCTTAGCATTGTGCAGAGCATCTAAAAGCTAAGCTTAGCATTGTACAGAGCACCTAAAAGCTAAGCTTAGCATTGTACAGAGCACCTAAAAGCTAAGCTTAGCATTGTACAGAGCATCTAAAAGCTAAGCTTAGCATTGTACAGAGCATCTAAAAGCTAAGCTTAGCATTGTACAGAGCATCTAAAAGCTAAGCTTAGCATTGTACAGAGCATCTAAAAGCTAAGCTTAGCATTGTACAGAGCATCTAAAAGCTAAGCTTAGCATTGTGCAGAGCATCTAAAAGTGAAGCTTAGCATTGTGCAGAGCATCTAAAAGTGAAGCTTAGCATTGTACAGAGCATCTAAAAGCTAAGCTTAGCATTGTGCAGAGCATCTAAAAGCTAAGCTTAGCATTGCACAGAGCATCTAAAAGCTAAGCTTAGCATTGCACAGATCATCTAAAAGCTAAGCTTAGCATTGTACAGATCATCTAAAAGCTAAGCTTAGCATTGCGCAGAGCATCTAAAAGCTAAGCTTAGCATTGTGCAGAGAAGCTTAGCTGGCAATATCTCCCTCTCTGTTATTGTGAAATGCATATTAAATGGACACTCTGTTCTTTGATGAAAATAAATAACCACATTGTACTTCTCTCCAATATTTACTCCTGTAAAAGGCTCAAATTTTCAGAACTGCTCAGATTTCTGTGACTGTTCAATAACCTTTTAGTTCCAGCCATTTTTTTTCTCTCAAAAGAACAAGAGTTCCCATTTATTCTCCAATGTCTCAAATAAACAAATCTGGAGCCCAGTTCATCAGCTCAGATGGTATTTGAAATCCTTTTCATGCTGATAATATTGCATGACGTTCGTTCTTTATGTTTTAATGCGAGGCACGTCCCGTAAACAGCACGTCCCGTCTTTGCATGCGACCCAAAGATTGACTTTGTAATCGTCATTAAACTCGCTATCTCAGGCATCAACGAGAAGCTGACGAGCTGCAGCCATTGTAATATGTTGGCTGTATTTATGATCAACGGTTTGCTGTTTCTAAACTCGCCTCAGTCTCACGGTCCGGTGTGGTTTAAGCTGGGTCTAATTAGCCTGTGGCACACAGTCCAGGTGTCTCCTAACATGGGCCACGGTCCACATAATAAGAGCGCCTATCCTTGGACGTGTCGTTATTTGTCCTCTACCGGGCGGTGGGGTGTCTCCACATCATCCTCAGGCCCTGACCTTGTGATTCTGTAGTGGACTCAATTACTGCGCTGCGCTTTGCAGCTGTGATGCTGCCGACGTACCGACGGTGCGGCCGCCTCTCTCTCTCTCTTTCTGTCTCTTTCTGTTTCTCTCGCTCTCTCCAGATACAGGATTTTAATTTTCGGGTTGTCGCGGAGACGGGGTGCGTCTGGCGCTGTCCTCTGTGGGGGATTGGGACTCTGAGAAGTGACTGGGGAACCGGCCCTGTCCCCTCGGACGCGTGGCGGCGTGTTGCTAGGACGCAGAGACAATCCCAGATCGCGGTGGTTGTGGCGGCATGGGAGTGTGTTGCTAGGACACACAGATTGTGCAGTGCACACTCTTTAACTGGGGAGCTGAGGTGGACAATCCAGGGGTCAGAAAGTAAAAGTTTGTGTTTCTTCCACCCATGGACTCAGCCAGCTGATTTAGTTGCACCGCCTGGTTGAAGAATTGGGTTAATTAGCAATTCCAGGTGATTGGAGCAAAATACCAGGAGGGACTTTTACTTTCTGAACCTGTTTTCTTTTTCACCTCTGCTGGGCAGTATCTCACAGTGGAATGCTGGAGGTGTGAGCTTTGCGTCTGGCTTGAAAAAAATTACATTTCTCATGGAGAGATTTCATTGCCACATGAATGGATAAAAGTATAACAAAGTGTAGAAATAGAGTTGTTTGTGTGAGCAGGCAGAAAGCAGGGAGGGAAACCGCGCCCGTATCGTCCTCCGAGAGCAAGCTCTGGGTGGTCCGGAGCTGCCCGGCCTTGAACCCACCCCGCCCCACAAAAACAAGAACCCCCTCAAACCCTTTTTTAGCCATTGTCGTTTTTTGGAACGGGTGTTTGTTAAATACAGATCAGCTGTGGTGTTGAGGTCTTTGACAGCCTCTCTACTTCCCTTCACTCAGAATGGGATGCTGCTTGTTGGGCCACTTCAGTTACCTGCTGATACACAGGAACGTGATTGATGAGCCGCCTCAGGCTCAGGAGTACACTCTGTCAGCCGCTCATAATTTATACATCTTATCTCTGTGAGAGGCAGAGACAGAGCCCGGCGTATGGAAATGAAAAGAGCCGCTTGTTTAGGCTCTGCTGTGCAGAGTGAAGCCATAACTCTGATCTGTCTACCTGCCACATCTCTCACAGGACTGCAAGTGTGCTGACCCCGGTGCCACCCCACGCACACACGCACACACACACGCATACACACACGCATGCGCGCACGCACACACACATGCATACACATACACACACACACACACACACATCCATACACACCCACACACGCACACACACATGCATACACACACACACATATACACACGCACGCACACACACACGCACACATCCATACACACGCATACACGCACTCACACACACGCACACACACACGCACGCACACACATGCATACACACGCACGCACACACACATGTATACATGCACGCATGCACGCACACACATGCATACACACACACATATACACACACGCACGCACACACTCAGATATATGGGTGGGTGGCAGAAATCTTCTGCTGAAAGCACTTGGCTCCTGATCCTGAAACAAAGAAACAAAGGACAATGGCCAAGACACGCTGACGTGTTGAGTTACAGCATAATTATACCTCCCAGGGCCTTCAAATGGATTCCCAGTTATTTTAAATCCAATAGATATTTTAGGAGACAGTCTGCGCCATTTTCTCTGTCTTTTCATTGGTTCTGCTCTGCTGCTGTTGTCCTGCAAAGTGTGGGGAAAAAATATAAATACAACTTTGTTACAAATACTATAACTTACTTATATATTATATATATATATATATTGTCAGCAATCAGGTGATTTCAACAGGGGGTGACTGCAGTTAAGGTACCCGAGAACAAGCCTGTATCAATTATTGATACCCGAGAACAAGCTGAAACAATTATTCACAAAATGGTGTCATATCGGAAGCGCGGAACTCTTGATTGGCTGTTACGGCCGATGGCCGCGAAATGTTAAAATGCGGGCAACATTTTAACGCCCGATTTAGGTTGCTTAGTTGCCTAGTTGCCCAGCTCGCTGACCGTCGCTCAGCTTCATAGAAAATGAATAGGCAACCGAGTTGCTGGATGTGAGAACGCAGCGTTAGGATGGTCTTTTTTGTGGTTATTCAAAACCGAAAAAAGTTGTACAGATCACGCTGATCAGACAACAGCTTATATGTTTTTTTATGCTTTAAATCAATCAGCAACCCCTGACCTGAGCCACAGTAGAGGGAGAACGGCACTAAAGCCATAGGACGTGAACCTCACAGTGATATAGTGCATTGTGGGAGAATGGTGAACACGCTCAAATTTAATATGTATTTGGGTGAACTCTCTACGAGTATTGAGAGTAACTGGCTCTACGCAGCCAGAGAGTTGGGCCATGAATTAATGTTCCCACAATGCATCGTTTCTCATTTGAGAAGTGGCTGAAACTCCCTCTGTGCATAACCGGGTCACATGGTTTTGAAAGTGTGGTTTTGTTACCATTTGATGTTAAATATGTCAGCCATTACAAAGGCAGGGAATGATGTATAAGCATTTGTAGTGATGAGAGAATAAGGTTTCATAAACCCCAAAATGGATGGAGCAAAAACGAGCTGTCAATCACTCATTGGAACAAATCAAAAGGTTTTGCTCTCCACAGCAAAACAGTGATTGGTTCAAATCAGTGCGTCTTTGATAGCATGTATCATAGCTCTGTACATTTGTGGTGAATATAAAACCACCTTCCCACATTGCTGAAATTCTGATCATTAGAGGTTTGGTGCTATTGTGAAAATTCATCACTGCTAACCGGATCTTTCTCATCTTGACTTGCAGAGATATTTCAGCATTATGTTCACAAATATAGAGAAAGTAAAAAAGAAGAAGAAAGATATTGACCCTGGTGTTTTTGGATTTGTTATTACATTCCAGTTTTATAATAATGTATGTGAATAAAAATAAGGCTTTAGTTATTTAGTAATTTAGTTCACTTTGGTAATGGCAGGTTCAGCTCGGCTGTGTGTTTTACACGTTATGCTTCAGATGCTGTTTTCCACTGTTGATTGTGCTGCTTCTATCCCGTATGTAGTGGAGACAACAGTCCCCCTGGCATCACTTTAGTTTGCCTTTGATCAAAATGAACAGCATAAACAACTGTGAAGAATCACATAAATTAGGCTAAATAAATACACACAGGCAGAATGTCTACGGTGCATGCCATTAATAAATTAAAATGAGAGTGTAGGTTTTAATGCTTTCTGAAAAATATTCCTACCGTTTCCGTAAGCTGGTTGGTGTTGGCAGTATGTGCTCAGCTAAATCCTGGTTGTCTTGCATTGGTATCTCCTCACATAACATGTTTTGCAAAAATTACACTGAGGGCCTGATAGATCTGTAGTAAGTGCAAAATAATAACACTACCAATGATTGGTGCATTGAGAGCTGAGAAGTTGACCTATGGATGGATGGCAGGCAGGATATAAAAAAGGCTTCCTCCTCAGCTTTTTTTTTTTTTTCGGTAAGTGTGTGTTGTGTTTGTGTGAATATATGTATGTAAACGGGGTATATGTTTTTTTTTTTGGTAAATATTCACACAAATTATAACGTGTGTTTCTACACAATGTATGACCGAAATAAATCTAAATCTAAAACAAATACCACTACCAATCATTGGTTATGTTATTGGTTTTGCGTGTGCTAAAAGGTTTTGCACATGCTAACGGTCTTAGTAAATCAGGCCCTAAATGTGGGGAAGGCTTTGATAATGGACCTGGGACTTGCCTGGGACTTTTAATTTGTGAAGTTTTTTGACCGAGCTCATTCAGCCACTTCATAGGTTCTTGTTCGTACATTCAGGCTTTCGCACGTCTCCTCAAAGGTCAGCTAGCAGATGCCAGAGCTCGCCGCTCTGTTGAACTGAACAGCAGAGACGCACATCAGCCTCATCATCATCACCGTCAATCTGCAGGAGCGGCTCCTGCCCCTGTTCTCTCCAACTGGGGCGGACATTTTGATTGGCAGACACCGCCGGAGATAGGGACATCATGTGGAGATGAAGCAAGGCCTCATACAGCTGTACGCAGGCTTCACCAGAGCTCTGCCTCGTACGGCTCCTGTCAATCAGTTGCTAGTTTTTCAAAGACGTCGAGGAAGGAAGGACCAGTTAGTGTGCGAAGCAGATGCCGATAGACAACATGGCAACTTTTAGGGATTTCTTTTGTTCCTCGAGTTTCTCAGCTACTTCTTCGAGTGGTTGGTTCCTCGCGTTTCTTTTTTTATTTAGCGTAATTTCGCTCGTGAGTCCAGCCTTCTAGTAGCTGCCCCGCTGTTTATCTGGGTTCTCTTAACTGCTGTTGTTGCTTCCATACAAATTGTTTTTTTCTTCTTCTGCTCATTCTAAAGAATTATCAGAAGTAGGTTGTCATGAATGTCCAAGGGAAAAAGGCCACAGACTCTTATGTTTTCCCCGTGTACCAGAGGCCTAAACTCAGACCAAAATGCATAATTTCAAGTTTGAGTTGAGTTGAGGGAAAACCCAGCATCTGGAGTATTACCACAGCTCAAAGAGAAAGCGCCCAGAACGAGATTAAACTCCTGGAGGGAGCAGTCATTACTGTGGGAAGAAGATTTATTGGGAATGACTTCTGGAGAAAAAGCTTGGTGTGCATAAAGTTAGTCTGAGGCATTATTTAACTGCCTGCTGCTCATTCGCTGCTGTGATACACGCGAATGAAAAGTACAGTATATCATTACCTAGCAAATGAATATCGCTATCAAAGTCTGATATTTAACGTATTTCACATCAATTGTAAACCATTTTGTTTAGCTTGTGAATTCATGTGTCGTATGCATGAAGACATTGCAAAAGTTCCCGTTGTAATTGTTCACTATGTGTAAGATTGATAAATTAATGATTTGGTTTGAACTGTTTGTTCAAGCTGCAGTAATGACAGAATAAATAGAGCTTGTGAGGTTTTATTTAACCAATCAAAACAAGTGTTACAAAAGTCACAGACCCTGAAGGGGGTGAAAATATGAACCAAAAACAAGGACAGGGAACGGTCATATGAAAGGTCATACAATTCTTTATCTTTTAGCCTCTTTTCAGGAAATGATATGAATATCGTTCATGATGTTCTCTGTGCATCAGTAAAAACCATCACTGAGGATATTTTTTCTTTGTCTTAACATTTGGAAAAAAACATCCGCAATTAATTTTGATGTTATTTTGCAGAGAAAAATCATTTTTATCCAGTCAAACAAACCCTATCGCTGGGGACAGTGATAAGCTGTCACAACGTTCCATCAGGCTTGTATTTTAAACTCACGTTAAAATGAAGGTTTACCCATTTTTATAGCAATTATCCCCGTTATACAGCACCCATTATTTAACGAAAAAACCGTATGTGTCACAATTTAGCCATGTTTAGTGTAGATTTTAGGTTTAATCAGTATATCAATATGCCGTCATTGCAGCTAGAAAGGTAACTTGGACAGAGGGATTCTGGCACTCTGTATTAAGACAGAAAACATATGAGGTTAGATATTGCATGTACTAATTAGGTAGCAGTTTTCTCTCAAAATATTTGAACACCAGGCAGCTTTACTTCTTAGGTCTTGAGACATGACATCAGCCTGCATGTGGAGATGAAAGAGAAAATGTTTTCTGTGAGAATCGGTGAAAATTGTCAGCGAAGAAGAACAAAAAGAAACACAAGTGTTGGGAAAAGCCGGTTAAAAATGGAGGAGTTTTGCGGTTGCAGGCTTGTGAAGTAGTTTTCTCAAAGTGTAGAGCTGCAGCTGGCATGTAGGTTATGTATCTGCTGGTGTGTGTGTGTTTCCTTCAGTCTCCGCACATTACACATCTTCTCTTGGTTTTATGCTTTCATGTTTCACTGGAAATTAACTTGTGAATTTAGTTCACTGGTAGGTAAGATGGGAACCCGGACTAAACGATATGGGAACCCGGACTAAACGCTTGCCGTGTCCTTGTGACGTGGTTAGGCCTGCTTCTAAGATGGACCATAGGCATGAATTTACCTGTACTACACTGAATATAACGTAATTATTTCTATCTCGCTGAATATATGTTCACCTTTCCCCCTTATTCTATTGACCTTGATGATTTTTACACTGCTACATTACACTCAAAATGCAGAAACGGACACGTTGGCGTAAGTGCAGTAAGTACCCGGTAAAGCATGGCGCTATCTGGTATCGGCACTCAATTTTACTCTCGTTTTACATACACAGAGAGATCGGCAGTTTTCACTTACAGTTACTGGAGCTTTATTCTGAGAGTCAGCGGGTAATAAAAAGTAATAATGTCAAGTCATCTTACTGAAATGCTCTGGATCTTATCCCCTCTGTGAATAGATCTCGTCTATAAGTCTGGGATGTTCTGAACTGTACGGGCCTGTCACTTCAAATGACCGTTAACTCAAATCATTAACTTAGCTTTTAACTTACTGTAAGCTCATACAAATATATCAAACGAATATTGACATTTCACTGCCAATAAGCACATCGTTATTGGCTTTGAAAGCAAACATGAGTGCAAGTACATCCAAAAAGCAATCTATTTTATTAGAGTTCCCCAAGCTCTGAGCGAATGATCAAAGCAGTGATTCATGCCATCACAAATATCATTGTGGAGTATTAACATATTTTCAAATGAGCACAAGCGTGAAGTATTTGTCAGATAAAAAGATATTAACAGATCTTTTACTTCATTTATTCGTTCATTTGAAGTGCAGGCATTTCAGTCGTTTTTTGAATTTTTTTTTTTTTCTTCACCGACCACAGCGGTATTCTTTCAATAAACCTAAATCCTGTTCTTAAGTCTAACTTAGAAGCAGTATCCCGCTCTTGTTATATAGGTAAGCTTGTTATTTGTTTCTGTTTGGATACTACATACATCATCACTCAGGTCATCACTTGGTCAGCAAGACTTGGGCTGAATCCCAGAACTGAGCCCTCGTGGACTACGGACTTTCGGGTAGAGGGTGCGAAAAGTCAGCAAAAGAGCGCTTGCTAAAGCGCTGTTTTCACAATGGGACGGTCCGAAGCACTCACGGACTTAACGAGAGCGCGCACGCCTTTGAGTCCACGAGTCTTTCTGTCCTCCCTGGGTACGAAGGACCCCTCCAGTCCATCGGGCGTCCGCAGAGTGCCTGCACCAACTGAACATGCTATACGGAGACAGCGCATGCATTTCTGCACTCCTGTAAATGTAGTTACGTTGCAGCTGTAGCAATGAGACCTAAAGCTTCGATCTAAGAAAGGTGATGAAACTGAGTCAGCTGACTGTCTGACAGGTTGTAAGACGACCTTCGTTACAAGTGGGTACGCTGGCCTCAAAGCGCACTACAGCTTAAAAAGGGCAAGTTAAGCCTTCAGTGTTCATGAACTGCGGCGCATAATTGAGATGGAAGTTTCACGTTTCGGGAGAGAGATATTCTTTTACTGTCTCTGTTCACTCGCTGACCTATTTGACTCACCTCGGCTAGTCTGCTCAGATCTAATCGCATCTGTTCTGCCTGGCTAAACGCGTGAATGTGGAGATGGCAAAATGACTTACAGGTACTGACGGGTTTTAAAGATATAACGGTGCTGCAACGTGCCATATTCCACACTCGACTGCAACACTGTCGCCTTTGGAGGGGCTTGTTTGCTGACATTTTGGTGTCGAATCAGATCTGAATGTCTCACTTGTAATTGCACTTGCTTTGCTGGTCAATGGTCTCTATTAGATTCCTTCTTTAAATAACTGAAATAATTTTTCTGTTCAAGAACTTTTTGTCCTTTCTCAAACATGTTGTTCTTATTTCCTGTTGCTTATGTTTTTGAAGAATATCGGTGCTCACCCCTTGCTTCTGAGGTGTATATTTTGGCGCCTTCCGTGACAAGAAAAAGCTTTCAGACCCGTTGTGCTTTCAGCGAGGGGCGGTCACCGCTGTCAGGTGTTAAATAACGGTCTGGGCCGGGGACAGCCAAATGACCGAGTCCTCCCGCCGAAAGTCTAAAAGCGGAAAAACAGAGCCGCAGACCAGGAGAGGCTACTCAAAGCCATGACCAACGGTGGCACCAAGAGGTTTGGCAGCAAACAGCTGCCATGTTGTAATTGGCAAGAAAACGTATATTGGGCCAAATAAACCCCTGTCAGAGGTATAACACGCAGGCAGCCACGATGTTTGGAAAGGAGGGGGCGGGTGGAGGGGAAAGCGGAGGCCAATCTCATGAAAATGTACTTCAGAGGAGCTGAGCATCAAAATGTGTTGATTAATTGGAGGGGGGGCCGGACATGGCAACATCATTTCAGAAGCCTTTTTTTAATTTATTTATTTATATATATTTTTAAAAATAGATTTTTTTTTTTTACATTTTGTGTGCATTGAGTGATTCAATTTTACATTTGAATTTTTTTGTTTTATGGTTTTTAAGTGTAAAGCTAATATCACAGCAATCAAAGTCCCCCTGACCAGTTTTCAGGGAAGGCTGTGGTGGGGGTGGGGGTAGTGGCATCATTCTCGAGCAGTTTGGAACAATGGCCTTCTGTAGTGGTCAAGAAGGAACCAGATTTTATATTTTCTGAAAGTTGACGTTGTGGTCTTTTTTGCTATAGTAGTTTTCATCAAACGATCTTGCTTAATGCATTAATATTACATTACAAGTCATTTCACACTTTCTATTTTTGGGACAACCGAACACAACACAAATTAGGGGCTTGTGGGAAAGCCAGCTGTCCTGTTCACTGTTCAAGTCTGCCTACTGAGCACCACAGCTTGCAATCAAGAGGGCCAAGATCAATAAAATCATCAAATGCAGATCCTGTGACCTATAAACCGGCGTGATTGAATGTCTTTTGCACAATATTGTGCATACTGTGGATCCCTAAAAATAATTATAATGTTGGGGGGTTCTGGTTCTGGCACCTTCATTTCTTGGACGGTCACCCCTAAAAATGTGAATAGCTAAGTATAATAGAACGCCGATGCCCCTGCCTTGCTTGACCCACTAAAATACTCCACGCCGGCCCGCTTTTTAACGGAGAACTTAAAATTCATGCCCACGTTAGCCTGAGATCTTTAGATCGTTTTCCCTCCTCGCACTTTGTGAAGGCGCCACCAATCGAAGCTCGTCTCCCGAGGCGCTACCCAACCAGAGCGCTCCAGCATTGAATCGCGAAAAGAACATAAAACGGCCCGAGGTTAAATAAAGTCTTCTTGACTGGCCGTCCGTTAAAAACCTTTATTTATTTATTTTGCTTTCGTGGGCTGCCTTGCGCTATTATGTTCTCCGACAGAGCCCGTGTTGTGTTCGCGGGCAGCTGTGCGGACGCCTATTGTCTCCGCTCAGATTTCTGCTCGGTTCTGCCGCCAGTCTCATTAATCATTCTTTGAGCTCGCAACGACGGTGTGAGTTTCACCGGCCCGGCTTTTATCACCGAGCCTCCCTGTTCGGCGGAAGGAGGAAGCCTAATTATTAACCGTTAAGATGACAGTCGGAGCCGTGCTGTAAACAAGCGTTCTGACAGCGAGACACAAAGCGAAGCGACCCAACAGCAGTGCGCCACCCGACCCACTTTCACCCCACAAACTTCTGCTTTGTTACCGCCAGATTCGCCCGTTCAGCTGACAAAAGTATGAAGAGTAGGTTTTTCGTATCTGGAATAGTTTTTTGTTTTTGTTTAACTTTTTTTTTTGTTTTTGTTTTTTGAGACAGCATTTAAAATAAACGCATTTTCGCGGAACATATGTTTGCTCCCATTGTCACATGCTAGTGATTGCAATAAGATTGTTGTTTCACTTTATTTGATGGGAAAAATTTAATCACCCATCTCCTCTTGGGTCCATAGACTGCTTAGGTCACACTTTCTGTGTAGTGATGCTAGAAAGCAGCCTAGACTTTTTCTCAAATATTTACTGGAACTGTGCAAATCTCATAATCGATTATTATTATTTTTTGGGTGGTAAATTTAAATATTGCTCTTCAATACGTCTGCAATACACAGTCTGTAGTGTGCACTTGTGAAGGTGTATAAATCCATTAGAGACTCATGCTAAGGTTGCTGCCATTCTCAGGGATTTGTGCAGAAAAGAAAGCGAATCCCAGTCAGGTAGCGAGAGCCGGTCTCATTTCTCCTCTGGCACCACGGCAGGCAGGCAGGCAGGCAGGCTTCAGGAAGAGAGATATCTTGCCGTGAGCTCATAAAAATGTTGAGAGTCGCTATTTTTTATTTATTTATTTTATTCTTTTATGAGCCTGAGATCCCAAATAATGAAACGGATCAAGTCGCTGTCACTGAACAAACATAAACTTGCCTGCCACCTAATAAATAACTGCAGCATTGTTTTCAAGTGGAGACAGGCGTGTCTGCTGCCGATGTTGATGGATTCCATTATTTCGGAGGGGGGGTGGTGCTATTTGTTTTCCTGTCACATATTGGCCCTGGTCCCTCCTTGCTTGGACAGTGGCCATGTATCTGCTGTCTAAATCCAGTTTTAATTAAAACGAACAACAATATGCTAAAAAAAAACAGAACCTAAACTTGATTTGGCATGTTTTAACTGTTCTTCTTCAATCACTGAAGGCTCTCTGGAATGTTCACTTCCACGGGCGTCCATATTTTCCATCTAGTTTGTCATAATTATTTCCTTGTTTTCTTGCTTAGTCTTTGTATGTGAGATTGCCCATTTTCACTCTGCCATGTCTAATTAGTAATAGTAATTACCCATCAGTCTAAGCATTGTCTGCTTTGATGCACAGACATCTGATGTTGTCTGCGCTTCAGTACGTGAGCGAGATCTAGTTGATTGAGCTGTGTGTGTGGCTGTGTGGTAGTTACTGGTCTCTTCCTTTATGTTTTGTGGCAGTGAGGACAGTCGTGTTCTCTGAAATGTTTCCCTCACTTTTGCCAGTTGGATGCACTTGTTGTGGTGTACCTTTGTGTACCTTTCTGCTCTTTTTATACAGTTTTAGTGACCTGTTCTAAGTCACAAGTAAAGCCGTATAATGTGGAAACATGTTTCCCTATTTTGTTTTGTGAGTAAATAAAATAAACTGTCATTTATCCAAATTCCTTATAGATTCAGGGGACGCCTTTGCACCTGCTTTTGAGAAGTCTGCCCGACGGCCATTAAAGTGACCAGTAACGTTTAATGTTCATTGTTTTGCATTCACAATTGGCTGCAGCCGCAATGAAGCTGTACCCCAAAGCTGAAATGGGACGCGCTTACATCGACATTTCGCTGCTTCGCCCAGCGTCCATACCCCACCGCCTCATCGGCACCGCCCGTTCTTCGCGTTTCGGGGAAAAGCCGATCCTCAGAACGGGGCCAGAGATACGCGTGATTCATCGGCGCGTCTGAACTGAGTGGCGACGGAGGCGGCGTCCGCGAATGGTGGGCGTGTCGTCGCAACCGCATCGAAAGAGAGGGAGCGGAGCTCTTGTTCTGGGCGCGGCTCTCTCAGAGTCCTGGCGGCTCGCTGATGGATGTCATCGTTCTCGATGTCAGCGATACCGCCGCGCCAGATAGATCCGTTTCCTTTCAGCCCTCTGCCGCTCGTCCGTCTGTCTGTCTGCAGTTCTGGCGCGTTTGGAAATCCTAGCCGGAAGTCGCCGACAGCGAGGTTTTTGCCTTTTGTTCTGCGCTTGGCAGGTTCCCATAGCCTCGACAGCGATCTGTTTATTCGGTTTTTATTTTCCACATAGTGTCGACTTCGCCATGCCGCAACGCTCTCAAACACACCTATCTGAGATTCAGGTGTACATCCTGCCGTGACTGCAGATTAATGTTAAATCGGATTTCTAATTCAGTGAAAAGTTACCCACAATTCAGCTGAAAAATTCAAACTTTGTGCACAGCGTGCATTCAGATGCATTTGGAACAACAAAAACAAAACGACAGAAACAAAAACAACAATCTCTTGATTCTTTTTTCTATGACGACTGTACCAATCACTTAGGGAGCGAGACGTAAGGTGCTATAATGGCTTGACTGTTTCCACACTAACCCTCAGACAGAACAGCCTTCACTCTGAAAAGGTTAAATCCTCCCTGAGGGCAGACAGGATATGACCCGCCCGGCGCCCCAAATGCAGCCCCGGGAGAGGACTACACCTCTCTCACGCAGCCCTCTTACAGTATTTATTATTTAGAAAAGCCGAATTCGCATCGGTTAAGTTAAGTAGGTTACGGCGTCTTCATCAGCAGCTGGGATGTGACGGGGTGGGGGGGGGGGGAAGGGGGGTAGCAGCCGAAAGTCATGAGGGGGGGGGTGAGGGGTGCTGTCAGCGGGCCGTGGGCACACAGACGCTCTTGACTGACAGCGTGGCAGGAAGCTGGGTGGAAGCGAGAGAGAGTGAGAGAGAGGAGGAGGATATAGAGAGAGTGAGGGGAGGGGGAGAAAGAGAGAGGGAGAGAGGGAGAGTGAGGGGAGAGAGAAAGAGAGAGGGAGAGACCTGCCAGACGCTTTTCGCGAAGCACGCAACAAATTTCTTTCAGCGCTTACAGTTCCGCCACACAAAGCTGCCCCTCCCCTCTTCAGTATTAAGGTTGACAGAAGCGCTCATATCCTGTGAAAGGATGATAGATATGTCATATCTCTGGAAAACTTGTTTGTCTTCAGCAGATGGATGGGGGCCTCCCCTTCCGTGAAGACGGTGCACATGACGTTTTTTGACACCCTTCCCAACAGTGATCCGCCATCCAGGTGCTATCAAAGCGGGAATCTTTCACATTCAATTATGGCGGGAGATGAAGGTGATGAAGCTGATGACAGAGAGAAGAGAGGATCAAAGGCCTCTAATGAAAACTGATTACAATAAGAAGGCCGGCCTCTGCTCTGTGAATTCCATCAGTCTTAGCAAGAGAGCTTTCGACCAGACACTGGGAGACTGAGAATTAGAAAATCTATGTATTTAATGTGTGTGTCTGTGTGTGTGTGTGTGTGTGTGTGTGTGTGTGTGTGTCTGTGTGTGTGTGTGTGTGTGTGTGTGTGTGTGTGTGTGTGTGTGTGTGTGTCTGTGTGTGTGTGTGTGTGTGTGTCTGTGTGTGTGTCTGTGTGTGTGTGTGTGTGTGTGTCTGTGCATCTGTGCATCCATGTGTGGTGTGTGCATGTGCATGTGCGTGTGTGTGTGTGTATGTTGTTGTATATTGTAAATACACAGGTGTATAAATGCATTGTGGGTAAAAAGAACGTAAGCTGTGTAAGTCACTGGGTAAAGGCATCTGTCCCACTCCTAATGGTTCCGTCCTGTGGATCAAGTGTTAACCCCAGTGTCCTGGCAAGAAAACAAAACAGACTCCCTACATCTGGCCACCTTATCACCCCCTATAATCTGCTTTTCTACACAATCCAATGCATTCACTGCACTGTTTGATTCCCCAGGTTCACACTGCAAGATGGGGTTTTTAGCCGACCTACCTTGTTAAATAAACTTTCAATAAAAATAGAAAACTACAGTACTTCAAAACCAGCAGCTAGCTGCCAAATGCCTACAATTCAAAACATGCAAAAACAAACTTATAAATCCCCCCCAAATTTTTTTTATAAATTCGCACATAGCGATTGGAGGACGTTTGAGACCTCACACAAATAGCCATGACTTCCCTAAGGAATATTTTTTAGGTTATGAAAGTTATGGGATAACATTCTTGTGAAATACAGGGTGAAAAAATAGAGAGAGGAGTTCTCTCCCAATGTGCTCCGTGTAGTTTTATTCTACAGTAGCATGTAGAATGTTTTTTTGTTTTTTTGTGGGGCGTGTCTGTGGTTGGCTTTGTGGACATGCTAGAACCACACCAATAAATAAAATAAGTTAGTTTCACCACTGTAGAATATCAATGATAATGCTATTATTATCAATAAACATCTAAAAACAGGTAATACCTGGCTCAAAAAAACTATTGATATTCATCTATGAACGAGTGCATCCAAGTTATTATTATATAGCTACCTACTGTAGAGAGAAGCAAAGAAAACACACACCTAGTGTTTGTGTGTTCACTGTGTCTGTTCACTGTGTTTGTGTGTTCACTGTGTCTGTTCACTGTATTTGTGTGTGTGTTCACTGTGTCTGTTCACTGTATTTGTGTGTATGTTCACTGTCTGTTCACTGTATTTGTGTGTGTGTTCACTGTGTCTGTTCACTGTGTTTGTGTGTGTTCACTGTGTCTGTTCACTGTGTGTGTGTGTTCACTGTGTCTGTTCACTGTATTTGTGTGTGTGTTCACTGTGTCTGTTCACTGTGTTTGTGTGTGTTCACTGTGTCTGTTCACTGTGTGTGTGTGTTCACTGTGTCTGTTCACTGTATTTGTGTGTGTGTTCACTGTATTTGTGTGTCTGTTCACTGTATTTGTGTGTCTGTTCACTGTGTCTGTGTTCACTGTATTTGTGTGTGTGTTCACTGTGTCTGTTCACTGTGTTTGTGTGTGTGTTCACTGTGTCTGTGTGTGTGTGTTCACTGTGTATGTGTGTGTGTGTTCACTGTGTGTATGTGTGTATGTGTGTATGTGTGTGTATGTGTGTGTGTGTATGTGTGTGTATGTGTGTGTGTGTATGTGTGTATGTGTGTGTGTGTGTGTGTGTGTAAGTGTATGTGTGTGTGTGTAAGTGTGTGTGTGTGTGTGTGTGTGTGTATGTGTGTGTGTTTGTGTAAGTGTATGTGTGTGTGTGTGTGTAAGTGTATGTGTGTGTGTATGTGTATGTGTGTGTGTGTGTATGTGTGTGTGTGTGTTCACTGTAGTCTTTTCTCTGTCTCAGCTTTGGCATTTCACCACATGCTTTCCCAGCTTGTCAATAACATATTGGGTAATTTCCGTAAGGACTTTGTTCTACGACCACATCATAATCCCCTATGCTTTGGATTGTCATTCTGTCATGTATTGTCTTTGGGAGCCGTGGGCCACAGAGACTTCCGGAGATAATTACCAGCCAGGGCTCAGCGTGTCGGATCACCAGAAAACATCAAGCGTGGTCGCCAACAAGTGCCAAAAAATGTTAGCGCCTGCTCGAGACAGCAGTGACATTCTCAGGCGTTCCGAGACGTTGGCGCGTCGACATCATGAAGGCGTGTTAGGGCCATTAATTCTACTCCTGCCTTTCAACCCAAACCGTTCCCAGGTCCCCTGAACAGAAAATGATCCAATTAAATACATTTTCCAAATTTCAATAGAGATTTCAAAAATGCAGGGGTGCTTATTTGATCTATACTCTTTGATGATTTCTGATGGAGTTTAGTTAATTGTAAATACTGATATTTCTCTGTTGCTGTGGTATAAAGAGGTATCATAGCAACCCTGGCTAGCAATAATTGCTACCTCTCTTCAGTATCATGCTAGCTTGAAGATTATTCATTTCTAATGGTACTTTTTCAGCCTGGAAGCCAGGGTGGCCTTGTCAACATGGCTGAGGCTCCCTGGCTGTCTCGCAGTGTCCACACCTATAGTCAGCCGAGTCTTATGTCATCCACAAGTACATCAGAAGTGCACACACACGCTGTCCCAACATCGAGTGGTTTTTTGGACAGATCACCAACACATGCCTGGTTAAATAAGGCTGTTTCAGATTAATGGACCATACCAAGTATGGACCATACCAAATAAACAGTTACTAACGGACACTTTACTCATCAAGAGCGGTTGTCCAAGACCTCATTTATCTCCCATAGTGCCATAGTACTATCAGACAGGACTGCGACATTACTACTGCAAATAACTATGATGACACATTAAATGATTAAATGATGACATGCATTGTACTTGACTCATTGTAGAATTTCTCAAAGTGTGCATGTTATACACACCGAACACCGAAATTCCATTAAAACGATTCTCACTGGGCCATTCCAGTTATGCTAGACATTCAAACATATTTAATACTCTACATATTGCAAGATGGAACATTGCAAGCAAGCGACTGGTACTCCGATATGCATATCCTATTCCAAAAGTGTGCTCGATATCACTCGGAAATGCATTTCTATATATTTATGACAGGGTTGTATGCTAATTGTGATTTACCTGCATTTTTATGAATCGTTTTTATGAATGTCTCACTATTAAAGTAATGTGTTTAAAAGGGTATATATAGGCTGGCAGAGAGTCATAGAAGGAAATTATGAATAAGACTTTATTTTTTAAAATCGCAGCTGAATTTTAACACAATCAAGTTAATTGCCTTTAAATGACAATCTGTTTGTGTGTCACTGTCCTCTATGTTAGAAGTAAAATCAATCCTGTTGACAGGCAGATGTGTTGAAAGGAGTATTTTCCCAACTGTTGACATTCGGGGGAAAGGGAAAATAATAATCATCTAAAGTGGACAGAATCGTACAAAATAACGTTCTTGTCGAGCAGCCAAGAAGATTGTTTTTTTTTTTACAACATGTAGCGCCCCCAACACACACACAATTTAGAATTCTCAGCAAACACTTGCTGGCTTTGTAGAAAATGTGGACCTTGGTATAAAGGCTTGAATGTCTGGCAGGAGATGGGAGCGTTGGCGATCACGGGCACAGCTATTGGGTGCCAGAAAACATGATTAATTGGCGATGATTATGACTCTCTTAAAGCTGATTCCATAAGAGTTTCCCCCCTTCCGGAAAGGGCGAGATCAAAAACAGCCACCCTGAACCAAACAGACCCCATTCTAAATAACTCTCAAATGGCTGTTGTGTTATTTTGTGGTGGGGGGGGGTTGGCAGGGTTGCAGACTATGCACAGGTCACCTGTCAGCGTTGTGTTTTTAAGTGGGTGATTGACGGGAGTGAATCGCTTGGAGCATCTGCTGTATTGGAGGTGTGGGCAGGTTTCTGTTGTCACAGACAGGAATGTGATTCCGTGCATTTCAGTTACATTTGAATTCTGAACTGCCAGTATACACGAAACGGTATGTCATTTCAGACAACAAATGCCTGTGAGAATAAAAAAAGGCTGATTTTGCATTAAAATGTTAACTTTCAAAACCCAGGAATCATTAAATATTTTAAATGTCAGCTTGTGGCTTTCAAACTATATGATTGTACTGATTTCTGCCCCATTTTGCCTGGTTTGTATGTTGTTATGAATGTTATGATAAACACTAATGATCCTGGGTTATTGTTAGGCTGTATGGCTTTTTTACTGTAAATGATAGGGAGTGGGAAAAAACGGTGCATTACAGCAAAGCTTGCACAGAGGTAACTCCGTAGTGTGTTTGCTTCACAGTGCCGTGTCTAATTTTCCACAGCTTCTTCTCTCATTTCTGATCAATACTTCTTCATACTTCATACTTTATACAGTATGAATTGCAATGGGCTGAACTGAGCCAGGTTTAAATAGTGGTAGGTTCAGCCAGTCTGTTCCACACCTCTGTCCTGTGAAAATTGAACGTCGTCTTTCCGCTGTCTGGTTCTTTTAGCAGGCTGGTCTAGGTCTGTCACATACTTCACAAAGCAGAACCCCAAAAGTCCTCTTGCCCTCTCCGCCCCCCATCCCCCCAGCTCTCTCCCCCCCCCCTCCCTCCCTCCCTCTCTCACCCCCATGTTCCTCTGTGTAGGTCAGCCTCTCCACGGGACACTTTTCATGGTGCTACTATTTCCCCTGTCAGTGTGGAGAGAGGGGGGGGGAGTCGTACGATCAGCAGGTCTTTGTTGAGGGGGGGGGGGATCTTGGCACTGCTGTCCGCCCTTTGAAGTGAAGCACTGACTGTGTACACGGATACCCCTGCGAGGGTAATTACGGCCACCTGTTCAAAGACACTTGTCCGATCGTAAGAGCCGAGGCGCAGAAGAAAGGAAAAAAAAAAGCGGCCTTGCTCACCACTTTCTCATCATCAGTCAGCCTCGGTTTTGGAGGGAAAATGGATGCCTCTGAATGGAGATATCTCAGCGCCTGAAGTGTACGTAATCTGCCAGGTTATAAGCACACCGAAGAGATTGCACCAGGTGTTTATTTGTTGTTAGGCAATATATCTTCACCATTCGGAAAGAGATGTAGTTATAGTTGCTTTATTAATAGCAGTGGTAGTAGGCGTCATTTAAATGGCTCGTTAGCGGTAATAAGAGTAGTGAAAAGTTGTTGTGAAACAAACTACATGGCAACTAGTATTAGTAGTGGTTGTATGGCGGAAGGTTTTCAGCACTAATTGTTATCATTAATTATTATTATTATTATGAGCTGTAGTCATAGTTGTAGTAGTAATAGCAATAGTACCATAATATATATATATTTTGCAATATTTTACAGACATTGATATCACCAGCCTAATGCATTTAATTATTAGGAAAAAACTTTTTTTTATATATATGTTGTTTTTCAAAAGCTCATTCAGAGTTGAAACACTTGGGTACCGTGCCTTTCCGTTTATTTTAGCCTTATCGTTCTTTACAATGGAGAGAGAAGGCTGGATTGGGTAAATATTTGGTTAAGATAAGCCTGAGTGTGATGAAAAGCCCAGCATGTTTTTGTATTACAAATCGTCACGGCGACAGCTAAATGTTTGCCGAGGCGCTCTGCGTAGTTGCACCAGGTATATAAGCTTACTCGTCAAAAAGAGAAATGTTCGTGAGGAACTGCTTGTTTTAATGTAGCCTTTCGTTTGGGAGTAAAGAGTGTGTCGTCCATTTTCTGCTTTTGTCTGTAAGATAAGGAGAACTTTAAATGTTTATATTTTGCACGTCCATGTATGGTAACTCATTTTTTATGTACTGTTGATCAGCACAATATATAGAGATGGAGGTATTGCATTTTCCAAATAGGGATTTGGACCTACAGCAGCGGTCCCCAACCCTGTTTCTGGAGATCTACCGTCCTGTAGGTTTTCATTTCAACCCTAAATTGTTTCTTCTTATCTATCACCCGGGAGTTTTTTCTTGTCGCTGTTGCCTCTGGCTTGCTCTTGTGGGGGTTCAGGCTGTTGCCTCTGGCTTGCTCTTGTGGGGTTCAGGCTGTTGCCTCTGGCTTGCTCTTGTGGGGGTTCAGGCCAGGGTTTTCTGTCAAGCATATTGTGACAATTGTTTGTGCGCTATATAAATACATTTCGATTTAATTTAATTTAAATTGGCACACCTGATTCTACTAATTAGCAGCTCAACAAGGGCTCTTGGTGTTAAATGGGTTGTGCTTTGTTAGGGTTGGAGTGAAAACCTGCAGGTCTCCATGAACACGGTTGGGGACCACTGACCTACAGTTTCTTTAGCCATGTGTCATTTTTCTGTAAGGCAGTGTGTAGTTCTCATTAGCAAAGTTATATTGATGTCTAGTTGTTCATCCAAAAAGACCCAGATCGATCTCAGGTAAACACCGGGGTAACAGTGTTCTATAGTGCATTGTACAACAATGGCGAAGATGTGGGTAGCTGGTTTAGTGCAGAGTTTAGCTACTTTTAATGTTTTAGCATTTGATCAGGTGAACACACCTGCATGGTTCAGTGTGCCATTATCTGAGCGTTCACATCCAGCTAGGGATGTACACAATAATATTGGGGTTGTACTGGTATCAAACAAAAATAGTTTAAAACAAACTTTTCAGCCTGACACTAAGATTATGGTGGGGTTGATGATGATAAATACATGCGCCGATGAGGTCATTGATGTGCTGCTGATGCGGTAAATTCAGTGAACTTAACTTTATGTATTTATTATTTATTTTATCATTACTACCAGCCAAACTCAGAAACAAAGCTTTACATTAACCAGACTCAGTAGCTCTCTAGACTCATACTCTGCTTAATACTGAAGTAAGTTGTTTTTTAGTTGTTATGCAAAAAAAAAATGTTGTGAAACTTTGTTGTGTTTGGAATTTGTGTTGTAATGTTACATGGGGAATATCAGCGTCAGCCAATTTGGCAGGACAAATGTTGGTCATTAATAGCGGCCCCAAAATTGTGCATTCTAGCAGCCCTCTGATCTTTTAAAAATGTCCACACGTGCAAAGTGCCCCACACACAACGTTTTATTTTTGAAGTAAATATAGGTAGACAATTAAGTGTGTAGATTAATTCCGCTGGTGAGATCGCAATAGTCTACCCGCACTATTTCCTCTGAATGCTTAGCCCTGTCAGTGGCAAGCAGTTGATTCTGTGCTTAAGATTGTACTCTTTGTTGGGTGGTCCAGATCTACCAGTTTGTTCCTGCTCTGTCTCTGTAATTGTGGGCTCAAAATGTCTGACCTGCGGCTCCTCAGGGTTCTGAGTTTACGATCATGAATGCCGTTTGTCGGAAACCTGAGGATATATTTCAATGACAGGCTGCTATTTCTCCTATTTTTCTAGCCTTGAATTTAAGTTATTTTGAGGAAACGCAAAATAACTGCTCTAATGCTGCTGTAGGCGTTCCAAGTAAACCCACTTCAAATGAAAACATAAAGTGGCTGTAAGGTGGTAGGCCCAGCTAAAGCACTGGTCATGGGTGCTGGGACAGGCGTGATATGAGCTGGATACCTCAGAGAGACTGAGGCGTGGAGACCAGCGGGAGAATGTGATTGGCTGAAACATTGTCCTGGTTGGCAGGGTAACCTGTATTTTGTGTTTAAAATTTTACACGTGGTAATTAGCAGCCACTCTTAACCAGAGCGACTTGGAAAGACTACAATCTTTTTTACAGTTAATTTTTACAGCTGGATTTTAAGTACCTTACACAGAGGGACAACGGTACAGCAGTTTGTCCTGCCTGGGAATCAAACCTACGACCTTAGGGTTGCAAGGCCTGTTCTCTAACTATTATGCTACACGGCACCTCATTGTGCAAGGTGTGCGTCTTCTATACAGTCTGGTACAGGCCGTCTGCCCACACCAGATACACATGAACTACAGTTCCCAGCATTCACGGAGGAAGTTTCAGCGATGCCCACAAACACACAAACCGGCCGTCCCGAACTTATAGAAAAGAGGGGTCAGATTTTCAAAAGTACTCTTACTGTAATTAATAGAGCATGTCTATATATATTTTTCCTGTGGATGGACATGATTGAGTTGATCTGTGGCGCTACCGTATGAAATGCAAACTGTGGATTTCAAAGTTTTCACTTATGTTGTTTATCCCCTATTATAAAAAATTTATACACTATTCACCATAAACATTCCAATCGTATAGAACTGGAGGTATAGAATATAGAAAGCCAAAGTAATTCCCCTTGCGACGATGCTTTACAAAAACACAAGTGTGATGTGTTTACACAAGTTGATAAAAATAACTGACAAATGAGAGCATGTCAAGATTTCTGTAGTTCTAGCAGCTCTGTTCATAACTCAGAGCGCCTACATAGCTTATCGCCATTATAAACATTTAAAAGAATGGTTTACAGTGGTGCTACTCTAATTCTATCAATCAAGGTCGCCAAAGTAGCCAGTGAAGCTAGTGTGCCGTTGTTTATGTAGAACCCCTCCATTATGACAAAGGAGGATTGCCTGTGACTCTTCATTAAGAATGATTAACATGATGTGAATAATGACTGTAGAAAAAAGTCATGTTAATTTCATTGCAAAAGCACCTATGCAGGATGCCAGACAGTCAAAGTGTGAGACTGTTCCACAGAATGTGGTCATTTGGTTACCCTAGTTATCGCTAATAAAAGCATCCTTATTGTGAGCTTTCCGATACCGTGGACGACACTGCTCTGTTGTTGAACTCTGTATGTCTGTAGAGTTCTTAGTAAGCAAACTGTTTGTAGGCTGTTTTCAGGGGCTGAAGGAGACGAGTGTGCGAACGGCTTGTAATACTATAAGATAATCTGAAGAGGCACGCGTAGCTACTGAAGTCATGCGTCAGTGTCTGTTTCCACGGAGACGCCCTGTCTACCCTCATGACAATGAAACCTAAACGGTGTAGTGCAAATTCCTCTGGCTGTCATGTGACTGGTGTTTATTTCTCTATTTTTCCCCCAATTTGGGCTGCGGTCCAATTGCAGAGTTATACTTCCTCTCGGTCCGCAGGCGTCTTTTAGCGTCGGGAAGCTGCTCATCCACCCATATTGAGTGCCGACCAATTTTTTAAATAATATGACAAATATTACTGTCACATATATCAAATCAATCTGCCGAATCTCCGTCAATATACTTTGTAGTAATTTATTATATTATGAATACAATATTATCTTTAATAATGGTAAAGATATTACTACCATGTTGATCAAGCCTTATATAGGCCATAGGCAGCTAGTTGCTACGTCCATGTTACCTAATGTTTCCGCTCCACAGTCATGTTAAGAAGTGGGCTTCTCCCGGCAATAATGATGATGTACAAAAATATATTGCACTCAGAAAAGCAACAGGCATCTTTCATTTCTAGCTTTTGACTGAAACTGTGTGACATCTTCCTGGGCTGTGTGACATCTTCCTGGGCTGTGTGACATCTTCCTGGGCTGTGTGACATCTTCCTGGGCTGTGTGACATCTTCCTGGGTGGTGTTTGCGATTGATGTTTGGGAGGGCGGAACATTTAACAGATTACACCGCTGAACACTGGGATAGGCCAATGTGCTTTTCCGTTACGTTACATTACTGCCATTTAGCAGACGCTCTTATCCCGAGCTTTTAGCATTTTTGCATACTATCCATTTATACAGTTGGATTTATACAAGCCCAATTCCCTACCCATTATACTACAATTATACTACTATACTACATTATACTACAATTATACTACTATACTACATTATACTACACTGCCACCCCAGGTTTCTCGTCTCTATTACTTGTGCTAGTGATGTGTTTGCACGTCCTGTGGCCATTGACCAGTGACTCTTTCTGCACATGCACATTGACCAGTGGCTCTTTCTGCACATGCACATTGACCAGTGACTCTTTCTGCACATGCACATTGACCAGTGGCTCTTTCTGCACATGCACATTGACCAGTGACTCTTTCTGCACATGCACATTGACCAGTGACTCTTTCTGCACATGCACATTGACCAGTGACTCTTTCTGCACATGCACATTGACCAGTGACTCTTTCTGCACATGCACATTGGCCAGTGACTCTTTCTGCACATTGACCAGTGACTCTTTCTGCACATGCACATTGACCAGTGACTCTTTCTGCACATTGACCAGTGACTCTTTCTGCACATGCACATTGACCAGTGGCTCTTTCTGCACATGCACATTGACCAGTGACTCTTTCTGCACATGCACATTGACCAGTGACTCTTTCTGCACATGCACATTGACCAGTGACTCTTTCTGCACATGCACATTGACCAGTGACTCTTTCTGCACATGCAGCGCAGTACTACAGGAGAGTCGATGGCGATTGAACGCGCTGTAACTGCTTCTCTAACTGATATCCCGTCAGCCCCGTGGCCACCGTAGTGTTCGGGAGCTGTGCTGTGCGGTCCCTAGGGCCTCGTCTTCCCTCATCTGAAAGCACTTTTCCCCTTTAAAAGCCAGGGTAGATTCACAGGGCCCTGTTGAAATGGCGGTTCTTTGCATTATTTTGACCTTATTTACCCCGAGTGGCTAGAACCCAAGCCGTCGGGAATGAGCAATATGCGCAGACACCAGGAATTGTTCTACTTACTTTGTAACGATAAGCTTTTATGTCTTCTTGGCAGCTTAGACATATTCCTACCTGCCACCCCCCCACACACACACCCACCCTCACCCACTCTTTTCAGCAATTGGCTCATTACCTGAGGATATACATACAGACTTTTCGGGGGGAGGGGGGCTAGTTTGGTTATCTGCCTTCAACATACTATTTCACAAAAATCTAGTATTGAGTGGCTCACAATTTTGAGTATGCGCTAGGTTAGCGTTAGCAGGCTGTGAGTGACGTTACTCAGGTGCACAGAGTCTATTGCTTCCTGCCATCAGTAGCGATGAGCCCAAAACACGACCCTCTCAGAACGAGGCATTGCCCTGACTGACAGTGCTTTTCCTGGGTAAAACTCCCAAGATCTACTGCTGGCACAATTTAATGAATAGGTTCGTAAAAAGCAAACGGTTTAATTATATTCTAGTTCTCAGGCTGTTAATAGGGTGATGTGGCTCAATTGAACGTGATTTCTGCTGTTAATTATGTGCAAATTAGCTTGTTGAAATTGTATTTTTACTGCCCTTTGATAAAATTACAGCTAGAGGCAATATGGTGATAGACAGACAAATGCCATGCAAGAATTATCATAAACTATTAGCTTGTGTCCAAAAGATTTTATGCTAATCGCTTAGTACTTAAGCGCCCTGCAATTAATCTATCAGAGGAGCTGCCTCCCAGCTAGGCTTGTACATTGAAGTGCATAGATTAAAAAAACTGCACTATTCACATGAAAACCATAGAAAGAGTGGTTCTCCCCAGAAGATTTCTAGCAGTTCTTTGTATTTGGGTGATCAAAGGAGAGATGAGGATTATGTTTATCTCTTTTTTTTTTTTCTCTGAATAACCACTTTATTGTCTTAGACTAAATTGATAAGTTATAGGAAGAGACATAGTCGTTATCAATGGCAGCGTCTGAAAGAAAGAATGTTCAAAAGAAATAAAGTGTTCAAATGTCTAGGCACTGCTTGTGATGAGGACGGTGATCTTGGGTTTCTGGTGCGGTAAACATAAGCAAATGTGCAGGTAGGCCCCCTTGCATCTCATAGGTTGTCTCAGATTGGTGAGAAGCCAATGGCAGTTGCTTCAGGGACACAACCTTTTCTAATGTGATAATAACCAGTTGTTTCATGTTGTCCTTTGAATCTCTCTCATAATATAGTGAATATTGTATTATTTTGTCTTACATAATTGAATATTCAGTGAAGCTGGTATCTCAAGCTGAACTCCTGGGGGCCCTGGAGGGTTATGCTAGTTTTTGGTGTGTTTCCACACATAATTCATAAAAGTCATTGACTGGCAAAAGTGTCAAGCAGGAAAGATGAAAATACACATACACACACCCGTGTGTGTGTGTGTGTGTGTGTGTGTGCGTGCGTGCGTACATGCATACATGCATAAGCCAGTATGCGTTGTATTGGTATTGTTAATATTCATATTTTGCTGCATTAAAACTTGTGCAGGAAAATTATTATTAATGGTGTAACTAAAGCTACAATTTTTTTTGTGGATAATGGATCCTGTGAAACCAAGGATGTCTGTGGGCACTGCAATGATAGTGTATCTTACAGCGGGGAGATGTGGCTTTCATACGCATCGCTCCAAGCTCCCCTGAGGTCACTCCATTGTTCTCTTCATTTTAATAGAATTGTGAATTGTACGCTAATCTCAGTGGTGCGTAGCTCCGACTTATTTCAGTAATTACATTCACACAATATCCACCATCACGTTTTTTTTTTCAATAAATGTGAGGCTATGATGAAATGGTGTTACCTTCCCTTTGCAACCTTGTTTATATAACTCTAAAACATCACCGCAGGTGTAAATGTCAATTAGGGAGGAATGAACTATTACAGCTTCAGTTTGCAGTGAGGCATTTAGCAACTCCTTCACCCGTTTCAAGAAATCCCAGAAAAACTCAAAAAACACTAGATTTGTGCTCAGTGGTGGAGGACAGGTGTATGCGTGCCTGTCGGAATAAGAGCAAGCCGCGGGTGTGTGCTTCGTTTAGCCGCGATGGAGGTAGCGTGGCACGCTCAGGGCGTGCTCCACCTCTGAGGGTCTATCATCACATGGTCTATTCTAGAACTTCCCTGCCAAAGTCTGTTCTCTGGCCCGGGAATCCGGGTTCGAGTCTCATTGCAGCCAGCCGCTCGATTGCGGGGTCTTTGCGGTACATCCGCAAGTAAAGCGCTCTTTGTTCCCATTTTGGCCCGGGTCAGTCCCCTGTCAGAAGGGCATATCGGATCCGCTGTTTTTGGACAGCCTTTTTTTCCTTTTCTTTTCTGCTTGCATAAAACCCCACTGCATGTATCGCTGCACAATGCATTCGATTTCGTTAAAAAAAAGGTCTCGGGTCTATTTTCTGCCAGAGATTAGTTCTACTCGGAGGGCCTGCCAGAAGCAGGGCTGAGGTTCCTGGCTGATTTATGCCCAGTGGAACGGAAGAGACGCCAAGTATTATGTTTACAAGCCCAAACCAGGAGGTGCCCTTGACTCCTGCCTTCAAGAGGAGACGCAGGTTTGGTAGAAAGGTTCCCTCTTTCCTGCCAGAGCACTCTGCAAGATTGCTTTGTAGTGCAAATAACGTGACTTGCAAAACGACCGTGTGTCCAAACAGGAAAATAAGGCCTTTTCAGAGTTTGCTCTTCTCTGTGTAAATAATGTAAAGGACTCCTCTCTGTGGAAGCCGGCTGTGGCAGGCCCCAAAGTTTGATGAACACCCTGCCTGCAGACAGAATTCCTGCATGTCAGGCACCCTTAACTTACAGCGCAAGATTACAAAGCTACTGATATAATATATTAGTTTGATGGATGGAATTATACCCCGCGCTTCCTGCCTTTCCCAGTGACGCACACTAGTTTAGTGCTGCTTGACAGGTACTGTGATTTAGCACCGGGCCGGAGGAACCAGGGGGGCCGGGGAGGGGTGGGCGGTTTGGGAGGGGGATCAGAAAACATTCACAGTCAGGGGCCGATACTGGCCCTCGGCCTAGTTTATAAAACCCAGCCTTAATTCACCACAAATGTGTCCCCATTAAAAGCTGGAAAAGAAGGATCACAGACGATAAATACTCGATAATTTATTAGCTAACAACAAAGCACCTCAGCCGTATCCTGACGGGTTTGTTTGACACCATATTGTCAAGGAGGGGGGGGAAAAAAGCAGAGTTGACCAAAGATGTATTTTACACACAGAAAGAGACGCATGAGCTCTTGGCTTGTCACAGGCTGAGATAAACAAAAACCCCAAAGAGAGGAGAGAGAACTGGCAAGCCGCTGCACGCTAATTTATCACACGGAGAGACAGATTAAAGAATGAGCGAAGTGAAGCAAAGTTCTGCCGGCTTATCCAGGGGACGGGACTGCAAGTGTTATAAATAATAAATCACGGCTGACTACGGAGAATGCTTTGTATTGAGAGAAAACATATTCATTTAAAGTTAGTGCGCAGAGTGTGTCTGACGCCAGTAAACGCACTTTCATTCACTGCCGAGCTTTAGGTCCAAGAAATATCTCCTTGTTTTTTAAATTTTTTTCCTTTTTTTTCCTTTTTTTTTTTTTTTTTTTTTTTTTCCAGGGCAGACTTGAGCAACTGCTCAGACTGGTGGTGTCTTGATACGAGACGTTTTGTGAAGGAGCACAGGGCAAATTGAGAATTTTAGTTCAAGCCTAAAAAAACATGTCCTGTTGAGTTTTAAAAATATTAACTATAATACAATTATGTATTGGATTTCTTTAGCCTAACACCAGTTAATTTCCACGCCGTATCCATAGCTTGTCTCTTCATTCATTTTTTCAGACTTGTGTGTTTCAAAAACCAAAAATCTGTTCAACCTCAGGACCATTTCAGAAACTCAAGCAACTTGACGAAAGCAAACGGGACCTAAAGAAAGTGTTAAAAAAAATAATCCAACCAACCAATTTTTCAACCTGAAATTAATCCGGGTCAGATGAACGCATGGTAGCCGTTTTCCCTGCAGAAAGCTCACAGCATGAACATAAATAACACAAATTAGCTGATCATTCCGATGTAAATAATGGTTAGTCATCCCAATGATATTGCACTGTCTGTACAGACCTGAAGAGATCTAACAGTAACGATCGCCCAGGTTTCACCAGCATTCCTGGTTTCTGGTATAAAATAACTGCTGTCACGCGTAGTAACCGCAGATGTCCTCTCAGGTCACTCTTGAGGAGAAGTGAAGACAAACGAGTCCAGGCCTCGGAGCTTCCTGTGTTTAGGAGGGGGGGTGGACGGGGGCGCGTGACATCAGGAAACGCTAAAGTGCCCAAATGCCCTCGTGTCGTGAGTTCACCACAGGGTCACAGTTGGGTTCTTCCAGGTATAATTATGTTTATGTTGAAAAGGGGGAAAAATAAAAAAATCAATCTTTTGGCTTGTCATTGCCGGGGGATTTGCTCTGTGATAAACGAGTCCAGTTAGATAGATTATGTTTGGACACACATGAATAATTCATCCCCATATCTCCTTTAAATGTCCAAGCTTTTGTTCCAAACGGTAAAAGGAGCTCCGCGTCTCAGATGATACTGATACAGGAAGTAGAGTAAAGATTCTTTTTTTAAATATATTTTTTTTAACATTAATAAAACCTAATTTCTGTCCCAGCTGCCAATAGGCCTTTTTCATGTAAATATTTTTTATGCAAGCTGTCATCAGCCAGTGCACCCTGGGATGTCTGTGTAGATATTGGCCTGTCTGGGAGTTTCAACAATTCATTAAAATGGCCTCCGCTATATTACTAACCAACTGAAAAATTGCCTCTTGCTTTCTATTTGGTTTGTAGATGTGATCACGAGTAAATTTTTTACTTAATTAATTGGCCGTTTCTGTTGACAAGAAATTTATGCGGTAATAATTTGCTGGAAATGGCGGCCGACCGTTGGAAATGAGATATCCATCACGGGCTTGTGTTCTGCCAGCTGCAGTGTGGCTAATACCAAGGTATTTCAGCCTGTGTGACGACCCTGCTGTTTGAGCAGTCAAGATTATATATATACCCAGGGTGCATTGCTTGCCCGAGAGCCGCTCATGGAGGCCTATGATAACAAAGACTTTGTGATTTATAGCTTGCTGTGAAAGCAGAACTTGATGAGATTAAACAATTTCATAGCACGAGTGTTTCTGGGCTCCTGATTTGTAGGTGGGAGGGATAGTAAATCATGTTTATATATCTGAAAGCACGCTCAGCAAAGAGGCCGCAATTACAGTTTAAGACAGTTACTCTTTATTTAATTTTTATCCAGGGGTTCGTATCTCACTCCATGTGGCTGTCTTCCAGGCGATCACCTTCACGAGTCCTTTCCCATCAAAAAGAGACAAAGCGGGGCGTCGGGCGCGATATTCCCGCTATCTTTTCTCCACAGCTCAATGGGAGGATGCCAGCAGAGCTGAAAACAATCTGGAGTTGGCGCTGGAACACCTCCACGCTTTTAGTGTCGCTGTAGTAGGCCTATTTATTGAACTGATACCATGTGAGCATGCCTGGTACAGTTAGCATGTTATGCACAGCGGTCGCATTAATGATTCTTAATGATGTGTTTTCTCACAGAACATTTTGTTAAAACAAAAAGAAAAACTAAAAAGATTTCCGGCACTGCTTTTCAAACCTTGTAGTAATATTAGTATTAATATTCATAATATTCTGTGAATATTCAGCTGGGAAACGGTTGGGCTGATGCGAGAATACAAAACGTGCACAAAAAATAGTACTTCTAGCCACAGCCACCCATAACGGCAGTAACAGTGTTGAACCGATGAGTTGAATTCAAATTGCACGCTTTTTGGTTTTAACTATGAGTAGATAAACTAAAATCTGATTCAGGCACTGCCAGAGGGTAAGTGATATTGTAATGTAATGCATTCGATGTGTGTATGAGAGATGGCTACCTACCTCATTAAAGAATACTTGGCAATTGAATCGGCTTATACCATCACTAATATCCAAAATTAGACTCCCAAATCGCAGCCATCGTCCTTAATCTCACACTGTGATCTTACCTCAGATTACTAGTTTGTGAGCAAACTAGCCACTTTTCAGTGTAATATTGGTCATGAATAATATCAATGCATGTTACAACTAGAATTTAAATGATGCAACATGGGTATTGGTTGCATATTTTTCTTTCTTGGCCACTGCTATTATTTATGAATGTCAGTATGTTTAAAGGGGAATTCCACCCAAAAATGCCTTGTGGTTTGTAGAAGAGTAGCTTTCCTCCTGATTAAAATGAGCTCTCAGCCAAGTTTCTACCTGTAGTGAGAGCAGAGATATAGCCTCAAACTACTGCGCATGTACCAGGTACCTGCTTTACTGTGAACTACAATGGCCAAGAGCGCTTACAGTTTATAGGCATCAGACAACGGCAGTCAAAATGAATAACGTTACAGAAGCAGAGGCCAAGGGACTAGGCATTTTACTGCTCGTGTAGTGCCTGCCTCTCTTCACTGCAGCATTTCTAAGCTAGAGACGAGAGAGGACATGTAACACGCTGGCAAGTTAGCCACTAATGTAATGGTTATACTGAGAAAATACCACCATCATTAGCTCAGTCTCCAGAAAAACGGGGGAAATACGGCTCTTCATTTATCTACGTTTGGTATCGTGAAAACATCAGCCAGCCTAACACTTAGCTAGGCTACGCACCCCGGTTCAATGTCGGAAAATCAACCCCTATCTCCCGTTTTCAGTATGAAATGCTTTTGTATCGACCAACATGCCGATACAGAATATTAAACATATACAATTAAAGGTTAAAACGTCATTGTTGTAGGCTACGTTTTAGCCGTTTTAGCTATGTTTGCTAGCAAAGCCCAAACTTTCCCAGTGCAACTCGAACAAAAACCCCACAGTGGATGTTAACTGTGTAGGCCTACCTTTGGAAAACCCCACAGTGGATGTTAACTGTGTAGGCCTACCTTTGGAAAACCCCACAGTGGATGTTAACTGTGTAGGCCTACCATTGGAAACCCACAGTGGATGTTAACTGTGTAGGCCTACCTTTGAAAACCCACAGTGGATGTTAACTGTGTAGGCCTACCTTTGGAAAACCCCACAGTGGATGTTAACTGTGTAGGCCTACCTTTGAAAACCCACAGTGGATGTTAACTGTGTAGGCCTACCTTTGGAAACCCCCACAGTGGATGTTAACTGTGTAGGCCTATCTTTGAAAACCCACAGTGGATGTTAACTGTGTAGGCCTACCTTTGGAAAACCCCACAGTGGATGTGAACTGTGTAGGCCTACCTTTGGAAAACCCCACAGTGGATGTTAACTGTGTAGGCCTACCTTTGGAAAC
The DNA here is from genome assembly GCA_022702515.1 of Ilyophis sp. 1 JC-2022. Lineage (NCBI taxonomy): Eukaryota > Metazoa > Chordata > Actinopteri > Anguilliformes > Synaphobranchidae > Ilyophis > Ilyophis sp. 1 JC-2022. Next base: position 103,298,500 of record CM040396.1, on the reverse strand, counting down.
CCCACAGTGGATGTTAACTGTGTAGGCCTACCTTTGGAAACCCCCACAGTGGATGTTAACTGTGTAGGCCTACCTTTGGAAACCCCACAGTGGATGTTAACTGTGTAGGCCTACCTTTGGAAACCCCCACAGTGGATGTTAATTGTGTAGGCCTACCTTTGGAAACCCCACAGTGGATGTTAACTGTGTAGGCCTATCTTTGGAAACCCCACAGTGGATGTTAACTGTGTAGGCCTATCTTTGGAAATCCCACAGTGGATGTTAACTGTGTAGGCCTATCTTTGGAAACCCCACAGTGGATGTTAACTGTGTAGGCCTATCTTTGGAAAACCCACAGTGGATGTTAACTGTGTAGGCCTATCTTTGGAAACCCCACAGTGGATGTTAACTGTGTAGGCCTATCTTTGGAAAACCCAAAGTGGATGTTAACTGTGTAGGCCTATCTTTGGAAAACCCAAAGTGGATGTTAACTGTGTAGGCCTACCTTTGGAAAACCCACAGTGGATGTTAACTGTGTAGGCCTACCTTTGGAAAACCCCACAGTAGATGTTAACTGTGTAGGCCTACCTTTGGAAAACCCACAGTGGATGTTAACTGTGTAGGCCTACCTTTGGAAACCCCACAGTGGATGTTAACTGTGTAGGCCTACCTTTGAAAACCCACAGTGGATGTTAACTGTGTAGGCCTACCTTTGGAAACCCACAGTGGATGTTAACTGTGTAGGCCTACCTTTGGAAACCCACAGTGGATGTTAACTGTGTATGCCTACCTTTGGAAACCCCACAGTGGATGTTAACTGTGTAGGCCTACCTTTGAAAACCCACAGTGGATGTTAACTGTGTAGGCCTACCTTTGAAAACCCACAGTGGATGTTAACTGTGTAGGTCTATCTTTGGAAAACCCACAGTGGATGTTAACTGTGTAGGCCTACCTTTGGAAACCCACAGTGGATGTTAACTGTGTAGGCCTACCTTTGGAAACCCCACAGTGGATGTTAACTGTGTAGGCCTATCTTTGGAAACCCCACAGTGGATGTTAACTGTGTAGGCCTATCTTTGGAAAACCCCACAGTGGATGTTAACTGTGTAGGCCTACCTTTGAAAACCCACAGTGGATGTTAACTGTGTAGGCCTATCTTTGGAAACCCCACAGTGGATGTTAACTGTGTAGACCTACCTTTGGAAAACCCACAGTGGATGTTAACTGTGTAGGCCTACCTTTGGAAAACCCCACAGTGGATGTTAACTGTATAGGCCTACCTTTGGAAAACCCCACAGTGGATGTTAACTGTGTAGGCCTACCTTTGGAAAACCCCACAGTGGATGTTAACTGTGTAGGCCTACCTTTGGAAAACCCCACAGTGGATGTTAACTGTGTAGGCCTACCTTTGGAAAACCCCACAGTGGATGTTAACTGTGTAGGCCTACCTTTGGAAACCCCACAGTGGATGTTAACTGTGTAGGCCTACCTTTGGAAAACCCCACAGTGGATGTTAACTGTGTAGGCCTACCTTTGGAAAACCCACAGTGGATGTTAACTGTGTAGGCCTACCTTTGGAAACCCCACAGTGGATGTTAACTGTGTAGGCCTACCTTTGGAAACCCCCACAGTGGATTGTTAACAGAAGCATGATGCCAGGAACAGTGAGCATGGGCATATGGCGTAGCATTTTAGCTGCATTTCAATACCTTTTCCATTTACCAGTATTTTGTTTTGTGGCTTAAGAATGTGGGCAAGTGGAAGTGTAAACAAGGCAAGAGTGTGTCTCATACATACAGTATGCCTTTGTGCTTGTCCATATTTTTTTGGCAAATGCAAGTGTCTCATGTCTGCCAAAATTCTGAGTGTGTTTAACATGGCCTCGGCTTATTTAAGTCTTGCACCTTATCAGTCCTCTACTGCTTACTGTTTAAAGAGTACAAAGCTTTGTTATGTGACAAAATAAAACCCAGGGAGAGCGCTTGATTTGTCACCCTGCTGCTCTTTTTCTAAACATTGTACACGTTTTCCAGAAAGTGTACAATTAATAACACACTTTTACGAGATATGGTTGATCATTTATTATTGTTAAGGTAAGGTAAGCTAGGAAGAAGTGACCGTGGTGCATTTTGAAGTACTGTGGAGATTGCCATTTAACTTCATGGATGCAAGTATTTTCAAAGCAAAAAAATTAGATTTAGTTCTGAACAATCTTTTAGACATTGCACAATTTAAGCATAGTCTGAAATTGCATTTATATTACCACACTAAAGCAAATTAATTACTATTAAATCCATGCTAAATTGAATCATACTTGTGTGTGTTTTACTTGCTTGTGTATGTTTGTGTCAGCCCACGCATGCTTGGGGTGCATGCAGAAATCTCATTATTTAGACACGTCTGTCACGTGATCAGTCTGTCCCGACTGAAGCTGACAGCAAGCAAAAAAAAAAAGAAAAGCAGTTCTCACAAGAGGGCGGAATCAAATGCATACTTCAGGGATCCTTTCTCTGAGTTAAGCTTTGCTAGGTTACCTTTACCACATCACTTCAGAATATTTTCCTCTTTTTTTTAACCTGTGGGCCTTTTTTCGAATGTCTTAAAGCATCTAATTGTGGAGGAAGCACGGAGCAGACAGGCTGGTGTGACAGCCCAGCTCAGAGAATCTTCAATTATTAAATACATCCACACACATGAAAACATTCCTGACATTGGATACAGCTTGCAATTTGAACAGTAGCCCACACAAAATGTCACACGTTTTGAACGTGTGCGCGTGTGTATACATACAGTATGTGCTTGTGTGTGCACACAATACGTCACACTTGAGTGTGTGTGCGCATGAGTATGCCTGTATACGTATGTGCTTCAGTGAGTGTTGTGTGAGCCGGCACGCATGTGTACTATACACCACAGAGACGTCTAAATCCAGTATTGTGCCAGGTAAAGCTGATTATATCTTGCCGTCTTTAAAGCCCTTTCCTGTATTTTGGATGGAGACATAGTTTTAAGGACGTGATATCTTGTATAAAATCACAAAGGGCCATTTTGAATGTCAGAGAGTGGCGTGTGTGAGCTGCGGATAATGAGCAGAAAAGGTTTGTACACCTGGTCATATGAGGGAAGTATATACCAAGCAGAAGCTACTGCTGAGGCGTGGCACATCCGTTATAAAACTAGTAACGTCCCAGCAATTCTGTCAGGTATAAGATGGCTGGGACCGGCCCGGTTGCCGATAGAGACCTCAGTGAATTTGAAAGATGGGTGATTGTTGAGGAGTCTTTGGTGGGAGCTTCAGTGATGTATGACCAGCCGTGACAGTGTCTTAAGGTGAGGGAAATAGCAACAGTGCAGTGCCTACTCCAGGACAGGCGATCACTGCATTATTTCTGTGTGCAAAGGCAAAACGGGCAAATAACCAACCTGGGCTGAGGTCAGCCAGTTGAATCTGAATTTGTGGCAGCCTGACAACCCTGACTTTACATTGCTGGTTTCATTTTTTTTTAATGTTGTTTGTTTGTTGCCTGTATGTGGTAGATGATGGAATGTTCTGCTGTGTTTTATTGATCGTGAGCCAAGAGTGTGATTCATTTATGCAATTGGACAGTGGAGAAAGTCGCTAACTGAGAAAGGGCCGTTCGGCATGATCTGACCCCCTTGTGTAGCCTTGTATGCTAGTCAGTCTTCAGCCATGTGTGAGTGACTTCTCTTTTCTCAGAACAGCCTTCACCGTCAGTTTTACTACCTGTATGAATACAGATTAAGCTTTTTTATCCACTTTTATATTTTTCCAAGTGTAAATCAGTTGGATCCCCTGGGGTAAAGTGATGTCAGCTCCCTGTTATTTTAATGATTTGTGTGTGTAAGAAGACCACAACTTTGGTGTAACTACATACAATCGAGGTGCTGTGTTGTGATGTTGTAACTACTATTTTAGGGGGAATTTTTTGGATGTGTAGAGGAGTGGCATTTTTAGTTGTTTATGAAATAGGCTACACACTACGAGTTAAGTGTCTGTTTACTGTCGACCCAAATGCTTCAGTTTCGTGCTACGTAGGCCTTTATGGAGGGTTTTATTGCTCATCTAAATAAACCAGAAATAAATGAATGAAGAACTAAAAATAAATCCCACAAATTTACAATATTTTGTAGGTTCTATTTTCCAATCACCAATGATTATTATCGTTTTATCATTTGGGTTTACAACCAACTTTTTGAGTTCTGTCATGAAACTGTGACAGCAAGCCTGATGAGAACTTAAAAAGCCAAAATGACAAAAATGAAGACGCAAGGTTTGTGCACGACGCCGTTGACACGCAAGAATCTGAGCTTGACACGCGCAGGTAGAAGTCTAGAGCGACAGTGCCACACGAGCAGTTTGTGAGTGTTTGTGCGCGTGCTGCCGCAGCACTATGCTAAACAGCTCCCAACTGAGAAGGTACTGTAGCTCCTTACTAAAATTAGAAATTCGTGCTTACGCAAAATGGTTTTAAACGAGCGCCACTCATGCAAACAGTAGCCTATCAGCCGAAAGGGGTCACGCAGCTTTTTAGAATTCAGTCTCATGCGCGGTATTAAGTCAGAGAGTGGTTTGCCGACATGAGCCATTAGTTGCATGCTGTACTTGGCTGTTGCTCGTCTGTTACGCTGAAGCCGCACGTGAACCGCGGTGCCGAACAGCCTTCGCCTCGCTTCACGCATGAAACGGCGGCCGCTTCGCTTGTGACCAGCGATCATATGATGCATTTACCAAGCGCGAGCTCAGTGAAGTAAAGTCGGTAAATCATTAAACACGAGCTTGGTGTTATTCCTGCTGAGCAAATAGCTCACCGAAGTATCTTTTAACTCGGGGAAACCATTACTTCAAATGTTCTTTTCACAGTCATTACCTAAGAAAACAGAATTCGTATATTTTTTATGCACACAACAGCTATTTAAAATACATTAGCGCTACCCATAAGAAATACAATTATGTAGGTCAAAGCCATAAAGCTCTCTCCTTGAGTCCAGCCCTTCCAGGGTGGTCTCCCTTTCTGCTGACTTCAGATTCAAATTTATTTGGACGGATTAAATTAAACACATTCACCCGGTTTGCACCATATTTGAGGTTGTGTTCGAGCTTTCAAATCGTCAAGTGAATGCTGAACAAAGTTTATTTCAGGGCACTACAGAATGTAATATCTCAAAAAAATGTCAGTTGGCCATGAAAATTAAAACATTTTAACTGATGCTACTACTGTTTATATTTATGCCAAATAGGCTACATTTGTATACATATTCTATGTAGTTTTACATTTAAAAATGTTACCTGCATATGATACGTTTTTCAGCTAGGGTTAGTTGTGTATTAATAACTGCTTTTTACTAGCAGGCTACCTTTCTCAAAAACTGTCTAAAGTGTGTCTAAAGTGCCATTTCTGGCAGTTTTTGAAGTTAAGGACAATTGTTAAGCACACTTTGCTGTCAATATGAGCAGGCCAAAAAAAGGGGAAATGGAAAAACGGGAATCTGCTCCCAGTACAGAAAAACACAAAACTCTACAGAGATGTAGCATGCCCACAGTACAGCTGACATCCGGGAAACACTCACATTTCCAGTCCAGTTATTGACTTTCCTCATGTACATTTTGTAAATGCCTTTTGTAAAAGAGAATTTTTACAAAGCAAACAAACAATCTCTTTGTGGGATGTAGCCTGCTTGCACTGTGGCAGAATTATTTTTCCTGATTTCCGTACTTGCCTCTCCTCTGCTGTTTATATGCTTATCCAGCTCCTGGGGCAAGTTATCACTATGACAAGAAGCGCAGTTTGAAAATGTAAAAAGTGTCAAGCCAGTGTGTTTTTGCAATTAAACGCTGATCCAAACGTACAGCCTCTGTGTGCTGTTTTTCCAGAGCTTCAGAAAGACACAGAAAGAAAAAAGGAATTTGGGAGCTGGGGAGAGGGGGGGGGAGGAAAAAAGTTTTGTGTACAAAGATGTTTTTTGATTCCGACCAAAAGTGAAAACGTATCAAAAGAAATTTTTCTACATGCCTTTTGCGAGAGCAAAAACTAAATAAATAAATAAAAACGGTGTCATGAGAAAACAAAACCGAGAGCTTGTTTCTTCCAACAATGGCTTTGAGCTACGAAATCGCCTTGAATCCCAAACCTCCCATTACTGTCAGGCTCCCGGCCTCTTACTTTCCTCTTCTCCCTCTTAAAGGGGAAAAAAGGCCGTCTTTAGGGTCTGATAGGTCCTAGACTGACGCTTAGCAACAACATTCCTGTGCCTTAAGTAGCAGTAAGCCCCCGGCTGAACCGTTTGATGTGGCTGTCAGGGCGGATTTATTTCTTTTTACCACTTTGCCTGCTTGTCCAGATGTAGAGGGTGGATAGAAAAAGCAGTAGTGTTTACACTTCAGTCCATCTGTAATTAAATTGTACTCTTGATGAGGGAGACCGGGGTTGGGGGGGCTTGGATCAGCCATTTGTCAGCCAGGGCACCTGATGTCGCAGGAAACAGGAAGTGACGTCACGAGAAAAGGCTACCTCCCTCTATGGGCCGTACCGTCTCTGGCCGGCACGCGTGACCTCGATCTGGACTTCGGCTAGAGCTTCTCTTTCACCCGGCGATAATCGTCGAGTACGTACATGCTTGTTAGCATCGACTGCTATCGAGAGACAGAGCGAGAGAGAGAGGGAGAAAGAGAAAGGAGGCGGGGGTAGAGAAGGAGAAATGGAAAGAGAGAGGGAAAGAGTGAGAGAGAGAGAGACCGAGAGAGAGAGAGAGAGAGAGAAGGAAAGAGAGTGAGAGAGAGACAGAGAGAGAGGGAAAGAGATGGCGGGGGAAGAAACGAAGAGAGGGATGGAGAGAGAGATGGGGAAAGAGGGATACAAAAAGAAAGAAAGAAAGAGAGAGAGAAAGCAGTTCATAAGGTTCTGTTGTGATTCATGCTCCCGGATGTGGACCCATCTTTCACAGTGACATTTAGCAGAGGAAGGATGGTGAGACAGTGCTGTTCCTCCAGGGAACGGTGCCGTTCTCCTCCAAACCCATTATTAGAGATTTCTGGTCCCCATACACCCCCCCCCCCCATCTTGTAAATTCTGCATTGCGCATTATCATAAACTGCAGCCATAACTCACAGCGCATAAACACAATAATGATGTGAGCAGCCAGCATATGCCCAAAGCCCGGCGAATTAAAACTACCTTGCAGCTGATGAGCTGCGTCCTCGGGACACTTATCACAGCCCCTTAAAGAGGTGCCTCTGCAGCGCCCCCTCCTGCTCAGAGTGGGGACTGTCGGTGGAGCTAGTGCTAATCAACACCCCCCCACACCCCACCCGCTGAGAACGTCAAGCCTGCTTGATTAACAGGACTTAAAAGGCTTCTGTCTACTCATTAACCTGTGGTGGGTCTGGCCATTATGAAGGAAATATTGCAGTGGGGGGTATTGGGGCAGTGGGGGGGTATTGGGGGTTATAAAACAATGACTGAGCATCCAGTCCCTTTCCATTGAAATCTGCACATACATGTTTAACGTGTGTGAATCAGCACTGGGCTTCTAGTCTGTTTCTAGTCTCTCATCTGTGAATAATTTAGGTTAAGCGATCGATATTTCATCTCATTTAAAATTGATTAAAACAAAGCGCACAAGAAGGAGAGAAATTGAGTCTGTCAGGCTGAAAGTGTTGTGCCTGTCAGAATAGTATGATTTGCGTGTCAACCTTTTTAAAGATGACAGCTATTCATAGATTAGATTCTTTGACTTTTGGCTTTTAAAAATTTTATTAAATGTATTTTTTTACATTTACACGTTCATGGGGCTGTTTTGACTCATGTACTGCAATAAACCACCTATATTCAAGTCTATAAACAGCAAGGCAGTTTATGTAAGGAGACGTTATAGATCAGATAAGCCCCCTGTAAGATTAGTGCTTTCATTGGGGTTTTGTTTGTGTGTGAACAAATTTTATTATTGACTTTTGAATCTCACAACCCGCCGTAACCGGCTGTACGGCTCTATTCACCAATCCTACACTGTGCAGGTTGGCTAGAAAGGTTGGCAATTTCACAGTGAAGACTCGGACCCATCAGAACCAGGCAGAACATCAGCCGAGTGGAAAAGCCTAGTTTGGGTTGATACACACACCACATAATTTATGACGAAGGTCCCATTTGCCCTACATCATAAATTCCTACACATTTGAGCTCTTATCTGTGGAAGGATCTAGAAGTGCTGGGTGGCCGTGTGAGAAATGAGGGGTAGGGAGTGAAAATAATCCTTTGTGTGTGTCACAGCGATTCCAGTCCCCTGGGGAACATTCCGGCTCTGTATGAAACCTGGAGCCGCTGGCTGTAGGTTCTGATCGCACGTGTATAACACTCATCTTTTCTTTAAGACAAGATGATTCTCACGTCTGAAACAAAGCAAGGTTTTTAATCCAGCCTGGATACTCGCTTTGATTGGAAAGTCAAATATTTAATTTATTTATAATATTTTTTTGCTTTTCGTAATACCTAGCATTTAAAATGTCATGTGAAAACAAGCATTTGAAAAATAAAACAAGAGAAACCATTGAAAGAACACAAATAGGAGTTGTAGTTTAAAGGAAAACAAAGAGAATTTGTGCGCAAATCCCTCTGAGAGGGGAATCTCCACACTGGGCTCTGAAAATGAATCGATTCACATCCCCTACAGCGGCCCACCAGCGGCTCTATGGCAGCCCACCAGCGGCTCTGGCGGCCCTCCAGTGGCTCCACGGAGGCCCTTTCCTTTTGATTATGTTTGCGTAAAATCTTAAGGGTGCTGATCAAAGCCCGGCCGTGTCCGCCGGGCCTGAAAGAGAATGGGCCCATAACAGCTGGGAATTAAATTGTGTTTCCAACCCTCTCCTCCTCCGCTCCTGGTTCTCTCTTTCTCGCTCCCTCCCCCTCTCTCTTTCTTTAACGCTGTTTCGGGAGGGATCCCCTGTTCCCCCACTGTCTGAGGGGTGAGACGGGTCATTGGGTAAAGTGAAAGGGAGAGAGGGACAGGGGAGGAAGCGGGAGTGGCCAGAGATTAATCTTCTGCGGGAGAAATTGTTTGATCAGCAGACAGAAGTGGGAGGTTAAGGTGGTGGTCGGGGGGGGGCACAGATCTCTCAGGCTGACAGCGGGCGTCTTTCCGTACGGCGCGTGATTGACGTCCCCTGTTGCCGGGGCGGGGTGACGGATGGAGGGGGGGTCGTGGGCCGGGGGCCCCCGCCGACCGTGGGTGGCAGTGTTAATAATGTGGCAACTGGAAAGATTAATTGTGGACAAGCAGTGGGATTAGCAAGGCCTTTGTGGACCCAAAAGGCACTCTGGTGGAGAAGGCCTGTGATCAGTCAGGCCTGGAGGAAATGAGTCGGGACAGGCTGGAGCTGATATGCTTTTTTAGGACATTAAAGCCCAATGTGCGGCGGATATTAGAATGAGTGACAAGGAAACACGCTGACATCATCAGAAGACGACGTTTCTGTGTAAGGACCACCTGTGTTACCAGTTTGGGAGATTGTAGCGTTTCACTTTAAAATGTGGTCAGGGAATTATACCTAACAATAAAAGCCATTCAAGCTGACCTTAAACTCAGTTTTATTTATTTTATATCTATGAAGACAATGTTTTTTTTATTTAAAAAAAAAATTTTTTTTAATAACTTTTTCAAGTCTTCAAGTATCACGATTCATGAGGTATATTCGCATAGCGAGGCTCCTCTCAGGAATGGGTGCATGTAAATGCACCGGGCAGTCTTACATTTCCTACCTCAGTCATACTAAACAAAGGCTGAGCTCATGCATCACTTCACGAATGTCAGTAAAATATATATATTTGGATTATTTATTTATTTTTTATTTTTTTCAGGTGACTCACTTTTACTGTGATTGCCATATGTTTGATTTGATGGTGATTGTGTGGTGATTTGATAGTGATTGGGTGGTGATTTGATGGTGATTGGGTGGTGATTTGATGGTGATTGGGTGGTGATTTGATGGTGATTTGATAGTTATTGGGTGGTGATTTGATGGTGATTGGGTGGTGATTTGATGGTGATTGGGTGGGGATTTGATGGTGATTGGGTGGGGATTTGATGGTGATTGGGTGGTGATTGGGTGTTGAAGTCTCCGGCGAGAAAGCCTTGAATTAAACTGACATGCGCACTCACGTCTGCAAGCTACATATTCATGGTTATTAGATTGTCTCGAGTCTAATGTAGTTCACTTTGTTGATAGACTTGCATGATAGACCTATATGGCTTGAGCTCTGTGAAGCCTAAGTAAATACTTTTTGTATTGGGTTTATTTGTTGGATTCTAAAATTAATTACCTTGGGCATTATTCCATTGCTTGTTCTTTGGTGTCACGTTCACCAATGAAGAGTATTTTTTGACTTCCTGCATCTCCACCCATCTGCATTCACCCACTTCATTCAACGTGACCGTAGAATAAAAATGCAATACGAAACCCTCTGTGCTACATATTTTTCACTTTAGTCACCGACGGAAATTAATGACTTCAGAATTCTCTCCCCGGCCGAAAGTGGAAAAGGACTTCTGCAAAGGCTTCTGGGATATCAACGCTCCGCGATCGCCCCGCTGGCTCGCAGCATTCCTGGTGTCGAACGCGGTCTCGGAAAGAACCGGAAAAGTTTGAGCGGTTGTCGCCTGTTCGAGAGCTTTTCGGTTGTAGGCACTGGCGCTTTCAGTTACCTCACAGCTCTTTATACAGTTTAATGTATTTGCATCGACACAAGACGCGTTGGAAAAGCTTCTGGTGGGAACAGTGTTGTCGACATGAGGCAGGGGTTTGGAGAGCAGTGTGTTTATGCCACCTGTAGGATCCGGAGTATATAGCAGCACTTCTATTGTATTGAGCTGTGCTTTAGCCTGACCTACCGTTGACCTCTAATGCAGTGGATAGCAGGACAGAAGCAGGGTGTGGTGATGCCCGAATCCAGGGCCTGATACCTGGCCGAACAGCAGCGGGGAGGGAGGGGAGGGTGGGTGCCAAACCCTGGGCCTGAAATGTACCCGTACCCTTAGGGCCATGAACCAGGAACCACTCACAACATCCTGCCCTGTTGCCATATTTGTAGGACACAAACAGACAGTCATGGCATTGTAAACTACACAGTCTGTCTGTTGTGTGTGAGCATGCGTAAATTTAAATTGGAGTGTGTGTGTATGTGTGTTTGTGGGTGTTTGTGCATGTGTGTGTGCTCGCACGTGTTTGTGTGAATGCATGTGTGTGGAATTGTTTGTTTGTTTGCACAGTGCACACGTGTGGAAGTGTATATTAGTGTGTAATGTGTTTGTGTGTTTGCGTACATGTGTGTGCGTTGTGCACGCGCAATGGTCTGTATCGTGTCTGTGGGCGTGTGTTTCTTGTGTGCATGTGTGTGTCAGACATGTGCCAGCGTGTAGTATGTGTTTGTGGGTGTGCAGTAAATGTGTGCATGTGTATACTTATGTGTTTAGTACATATTCTTGTGTGTGTGTGTGTGTGTGTGTGTGTGTGTGTGTGTGTGTGTCTAATTCAGGGACCATTGATCTGTGAATATGGGCTTTTCCGGTCTATCTTATACACATGCTGATTTCTTCCATCGTCCCAGTTATTGCATAGTATTAAAACATTTTTACAGCGAGTGTATGTTCATATGAATATATGCGGTTCTCATTTTTTCTTTATAAAATGAACAGTTTGCATTGAAATACTGCACAACTAATGATTCTGTCCTAAGTGGTTAGATATTGTGGAGTAGTTGATGGCTTGTGGCACTTAGTGTAATAAATTGATACAGTCAGCTTTAATGCACTGATCTCATACTCCTTATACATCTGTTTTCACAAAACCAAACTTATTTGGAATCTAAATTAGACCTGTCATTCCGCCGAGTTCTTTCTCCTGTAATTTGTGCAATATGATGAAAGTACATAATTAAAAACAGACTGTGGCTTACATTACTGTAGTATAACAGCACATAATGCCTCTTGCTGCTCTACAATTTTGTATAAAGTCTTACATTAAAGAACTCTCAGCTGATTTATAAACTCAGCATTCCCTGTTATAACCTTTAACCTGTTATCATTCATGATTCATAACTAATGATTCCCCCTCATTTAATTCAGGGAATCATCAGGAAATTACAGAAAAAAACTGAGGTCACAAATGGATTGGTAATGTTTTGAGGTGAAAGGGTTTAAGATGTAATTTTATTTAATGTTTTGCAATATGTCCAAGAGTTGAAATAAAATTCTATTAATTTTTAAATCATTTTTATTTATTTATTTGTAAAGTTCCATTTCCAGTCCTGTACTCGAGTCTATCAGCAGGAATGAACTGCACTTGAAAAGTATACAGTTCATGCCCTGTTGAATTGCAGGTGAATGCAAATGTCCGTGAATATTCAGTAGCAGAACAAAACTCGCTTCATTGTGACTGTGTTCATTATGAATGCATGTACTGTAGGATCATTTCAGCAGCCAATCAGTCAGAAGCTAAATGTGTTCCAGGTGTGCTTCCTCATGAATATGTATAGTGTGTGCAGCCACCGCTGTAACTACAACAGTAGAACTGAGCGCCAACTGTGGGCCCCCGCTAGTATTCTGTGCAAAGATTGTTGTCATTTATTATTATTATTATTATTAGTAGTAGTAGTAGTAGTAGTAGTAGTAGCAGTAGTAGCAGCAGTAGTTAGTTAGTCCGTGGTGTGATAACTGGGTGTGAAATTAACACACGCCACCAGCCAAACGTTGGTAAAAAGTGGCTGGTATGATTTTGTACTCTAGCTGCCACTTTGGCAGGTAACCAACCAGGTTATGTTATATTGTAAAAGGTAATGTGGCTGGTAAAATGTTGGAAATGGTTCACCAGTAGATGAAACAGATAATTGCCTGCCCTGTGTGATGATAACCAGCCTTTGGCATCACAGTCTTCTGCACTCTTCTTAAATCTATAATGGCCGATGGAAGCTGCATACAGCACTGTGGATAGGCGCTCCTGCTGATTGCGTAGATGATTGAAGTGTAAAGGCATGCCCCATATTAAATATGTTCATTCAAGTTGGGCATCTTGACACAGGTTGTTTGTTTCTCTGCTTTTTTGATAGGATGCCGGGGACCCCAGACATGACTCCGCCTCCATGTCATACACCCCGTTACCACGAGGATCCAAAGATGCGAAAAATCACAAAGGTACTATTTTATTTATTTATACTGTGTGCTCCTCAGGTTGACCGATATGGATTTCTCAAGGCCGGGGTACTGGCGCCGATGTTTCAGAGAGCAGGAAGGCCGAAATCTTCCGATTTTTATTTTAATTTTTTAATCCCTTGTGGAAAAAGTTAAGAAAATATTAGGTGTAAATTGCATGTGCAAAACGAGATTTCACACCAAATATTCTCCTTCAGCGACTCCAGATTCTGCAAAATGTCACCTTCAGGGTCGAATCATGTCTTCTATCAGACACGTTAGTCTTGTACAAAATGGCTGACCTGGCTGTTACAGATTTAGTGTCATCAGCCTAATATTTAGGACACATGAAAAATGATATTACATAACTGTAAATTTATTAAAAATATTGTTTAATGACCCATGAAAAAGTTGAACAGTAAACCAAATTTATCATGCTTTACAGGGTTTGGTGTGCAAACTTGAATAAGAATCGATGCTTTTTTACAATGCAAACAAATGACTAACTAAAAGGAACTTGACAGTTAGTTAAACTGTACTGGGGAACAGAATGGCTGGAACACATGGGAACTAAGATGACTATGTCTCTAGATTTTGCTTCTAAATCTGATATGTTTGGGGAAATTCAAAAACGAAAGACATCTGTTGTGTTAAGGCCATTGAATGCCAGTGCATGATGGCACACTTTTGAAGCCATTATTACAGCTAATATTACAATTGATTTATCTGAGCTTGGCAAATGAACACAATTCATATTTATCCACAAACAGGTAGCATACTTTCAATATTAAATAGTGATATTGAAAGTATGTGATATTCATCTGACCCATCAGCTCAAATGATCCACGTCGTCTTATTTTCCTATCGCTTCAGATAAGGAAATATGTGGCGTACATATTGTATATTAAGGGGATTTCAATATGAAAAGAGTCTGTTAGACGATCTCGGATCATCTTTAAATTGGCTGTACTGTGAGTGAGTTTGGGATTTGAGCGTGTTGCTCCTGTATTCACCTTCATCACAGGTATATATCGCCGTTTAACAAAAGCCGAACTGTCTTGCCTAGTCCACTATCCGTTTTCTAACCATCTTGTGAAACACTGACCTATTTAGTTCATCCATGAAATGCATAAACAAAAAACCTTGTCACACAGTGGTGCATAAACACTGGAATATCTTCAGAGTGTCAGGAAGAAATGTATCTGTTCTTTATGCTTGGTGACAGTTCCCTGTCCTTTGAATTAAATGGGGAGCTATCGCTAACACTTTGTTTTGAGGTAACGTAGTGAACCAGCAGGCAGGACAAACGCAAATAAACGAGTTGCTCCTGCATAGCGCAGCGCTCTGAACGTTACCCTGTTAGCTGCAGCTCTTTGTGGATGCATGAATTACAAAGCCAGGCTCTTTGGCTAGCTACGGTACATTATGTCTCTTTCACTTCAATGATTATAAAGTTGGGAATATTAAATAACTTGGCAGCTAGCGTTTGTTCGTTTCCTGTATCCTTCGATATAATTGTGGCCTGCCGTTTTACATTTTTATTAATTTAAAATACAGTACTCACTTGTTAAAAGTAAGTTTATTTCTCATGTCTGAAGCAGGTATGTCTTCTGCCAAGGTATGGATGCCCTGTAAAGGGAAAAAACGGTGTTCCTCGTATAGCTGCTTGGCCACGTTAGCGCTAATGGCAGGTGAGCCGGTGTTCGCCAGTGCGTCTTCCACAGGCAGTTCCAGGCCCCAGAATAGCAGTCAGCCATTTTAGTGAAGGGCCTTAAAGAGGCATTGTGTGAGAGAGCCTTAGGCTTCCATTAGCATCTCTGAGGCCTAACCGTGGACGTGCCAACGGGCCGGCAGTCTGAATGTTTGGCACTCTGGTTGTTGGCCCATCCAGGGTCTGGCTGGCCTGACTGTGGAAATGTGGCTAACGTCTCAATAATGGATGTCACCGGGACGGGCCCCGGGGGCCCAGCGTCCGGGGCCCGAATCGAACACGCCAGGCGTAATTAACGGAAATGGGAGTCCTCCGGGGTGAGGAGGGTGTGCAGGGGGGACGGGGGGGGGGGTTCAGCCAGGCTGTGCGTAGATTGGGGACAGATCCCTAGAACGACACCGCCTGGTTGTTAGCGGAGGAGCAGGTGTGACACGCAGGCCGCCTGGAATCAGGAGGGCGCCCCCTGGGGGAAGCCAGGGCACTGTAATCTCACATTTTGGAAGCCATGTGTGAGTGCAGGCAAGCGTTCTATACAGTAAACATCTTATACAGTAAACATCTTCTTTTATCATGGAAGGGAAATGATGTGAGACAATCACATGTTGCTGCCAGCATGTTATTAATTAAAAAGTATATAAACATCAGCAAGCAATCAGTCTTCACAGGTTGACACACAGCATGCCACAATTAAAAAAAATATTATTATTTTTATTTATTTTTTAACTATTAGAAATGGAAAAGCCCAATTGAAGCTCATTGAAAAATATTCCCCAAAAGTGGTGGGATACAGAAAGGAAATTGATGTAACTGATGAATATACAATATTAAATATGGATATAATTTAAAAGAATGATCATTATGCAGTGATTCCCCTAGCCTGGGGGTAAGCTGAGGAACCCCAAAACATGGGGGTTCAGGATGGGGTGTCTCGGTGGTGTAGCCTATAGAGCAATGTCCACACTCTCAATGCGAGCCGCCACGTCAACGGTTCAAATGTGGCTGCGTGACCTTTGTTGCATGTCTCTCCCTCTCTCCCCATTCTTCCTGTCTCTCTACACTGCACTGTCCAATAAAGCAAAAAATATATATTTATTTTATTTATTTACAAATGTAATTAAATGTGTGTGGCGTGCACAGCATGCCGGGGAAATGGCGGAGTGGCCCCGCTGGTGGTCAGCTTTGGTCGGCCAACGTGGCCGGCGGTCGGCAAGTTTATATTTCAGCATTCGTATCTTTGCTTACTAACTATTTATCACTTAAAATAATGTGGTCACAAGGATAGGATGACTTAATAAGCTGTATTTATTGCATAAAATAAGATGAGTAATGTCTACCTCAGAAATGAAGACTCCGTTGTTGCATACAAAACATCTTTAACAGTGTTCCAAACCTCAGTGACAAAGATATTTAGAACATAAAATAATAGCATTGCATTAAATTAGACTCATAAAGTGCCAGTGAGCAGTTTGGGTCCTGGCAAGTTTTACTAAGGACAGAGTATGCATGATTCAGTGCACATCACGGACAGAGTATGCATGATTCAAGTATGCATGATTCAGTGCACATCACGGACAGAGTATGCATGATTCAGTGCACATCACGGACAGAGTATGCATGATTCAGTGCACATCACGGACAGAGTATGCATGATTCAGTGCACATCACGGACAGAGTATGCATGATTCAGTGCACATCACGGATGTTCATAAACACTGTAATGCAGTCACACAGCTTGGGGTACGGTTTGAAAGCCCTCGAAACACCAGAGATGTGTGTAAAATATGTGGAGGTTTATCACACAGAACCTGAATGTTTCAGCCATATTACATTGGGGTTACGCTGCCACGGCTTTTTAGAATCGGATCTCATGATGTGAATAGTAGCAGCAGTACTTCTCGTCATTCGTTATTAGTGGTGACCAAATAAACTTTGTTCTACTTCAAAAATAAAGTTTTTTTTTCATAAGCCACATTGCCTTTCAATAAAAAATTATAATAATTCTTGGACAGGTCCCATCTGTGTTCCGTGTGTGTGTTTTAAATGGCTCTATTTATTTTATGTGTTTTAATGCGTTATGGAAACCCCCCCCCCCCCGGAGAAACGCCACCTGCGGAGTGAAACCTTGGCGGGGTGCACTCGCGGGACCTCACACTCCGTCTCACAGCTTGCTTTTATCGCCGTGGATTTGCACCGAACGGAACGTTTTTAAACGGCGAGCTAGCCCACTGCACAGACTGTGCGGGGGAGGACAAACATCTGGATCCGTTTGGAGCATTTAATTAAAGTGTTTTTGTGGGGCCAGAGAAGTGTTAAGGGTGAGAAATGGCCCCTCGGTTTAGGCTGTGAGAAGCCAGATGATGACACGGTGGATACTCAGACGTATCTGAAGGAGCCGCGTACGCGTTCACACCTGCTGTTTGTTCTCTGTTGTTTAACGCTGCACATCTGTAGCACGGATTTGTTGTTTCAAAACATGCTAGATTTTTCTGGGTAATCGATGCGAAGGATCTTTCAGGGTGAAAACTGGCTGGAGGGAAACGTACAGGGCTGTGTCAACAATTTGGTGTTGAGCTCAAGAGGAAATTAAGATTAAGTCTGTGGAGTGCCTTCCATCATTAGCTAATTTCACGTGGCTACGCTGATGGTGAGAGTTTGACAAATTGGTCACAGATATGTTTTCTAAAAGATTATTTTAACAAAAGTTGAATCTTTGGTTCTATTTTGTTGCAGGGATTACAGTCCAACCAGACCCCTCTTATGTGTATCGTGCCGTCAGAATGGAAAAGATCTTTGGGGTAGAAGGGATTTAAACAAGCCCCTGCTCCGCTATGGTGACGTTACATCTGTGGCTGTTTGCTTGGATTTGTTCAGACAGTACTGTCAGTGGCTGTGAATTATTTACTTAAAAATATGGCCAGCAATTCATTATCCTGTTTAAACCACTAAAGCAGTGCTCAAGCGAGGCCTTTTCCCTCCGGCTCTCTTTTTCATTGGTCATGTAGGAATTCTGTCCTTTTTCATTGGTCATGTAGGAATTCTGAAATAAAATGAAGGTTTCTGTTCCTGATTGGGTGACAGGCAAACATTGCCTGTGGTGTGGGACGGAACCAAATGGTTATGGTCATCTAGGTATGCTGGCTAACTCCCGTCTCACACCCTAGTGGTGCCGTCGTCACCAGTCTTTGTTTCTAACCCCCGCCCTTGATCATTGAGTAAGGCTGATTGTGTTAGGTGACCATCCAAGAACACTGAAGCAGGAAATGCAGGTATTTTTCCCTACAGTCATTAGCGTTGGTGTAAATATGAGATCTGTAGTCTTTATAAGTAGTGTATTGGTAGTGAAGCTCCTACAGTCATTAGCGTTGGTGTAAATATGGGATCTGTAGTCTTTATAAGTAGTGTATTGGTAGTGAAGCTCCTACAGTCATTAGCGTTGGTGTAAATATGGGATCTGTAGTCTTTATAAGTAGTGTATTGGTAGTGAAGCTCCTACAGTCATTAGCGTTGGTGTAAATATGGGATCTGTAGTCTTTATAAGTAGTGTATTGGTAGTGAAGCTCCCTGAAAATGGTCGCCTCAGACCTGCTTTGTCAATCAAAATGAGCTACAGCTGCACATAACATATTACTGTGTGGACAAGCCAATCAAATCAGGCAATGTCATTACTGGTTTAAACAGGCTTGTGTGTTTCTTTTTCTATGTGTGATTGATCCAAGTAAGCTATGTGGGTGATATGCAGGTTCATATATACCTGAAAACTCATTCTGTCAGTACAATAAGGGAACATAGATGGAAATTCGCTAAAGGTAAATTCTGCTCTCATAGCATTACAGGATCTCATAGCATTACAGGCATTTTTGCAGACGTACTCATCCTACATGGGCTCAGTGGCCTGGTTTAGTCGTTGTCATATATTCCTATGTTCTTATGTGTGTAGGACTCTGATGTGCAAGTCCATATAAATGATGAGGACTGTCCAAAAGTAGTATGTATTTCTCAGCTATTTTTCACTGCTCGCTGTTTATTTGGATCTGCACCAGAATCGCACATTTTAAATACTCCCAGTCCTCCTGTAGTCTGCCAGTTGCATCGCATTACCGATTTATAGATCGCCGATGACTTTTTAGCATAATCAGTGAAAATGGGTCACCGTGGTTACCGGCGGGTGCATGTCACGTTGCAGGACTAGCGCCACCAAGCCCAACGTGTCATCAGTAACGAGCACGGAGCAGAGCTGGGTCCCCAGCTGTAAATTTGAAGGCCCCCATCTTTTAATTTTCCCTCCATTTGCCTCATTCTGTCTGTGGTCCGCCTGCTCTGATCAACAGCTGTACTAAATTAATATTGAACTAATGAGCTAATGAACTAATCCATCAGTAATGTTGAAAAAAATCCCTTGATGCAGATAATAATCTTTGACTTATGTGAGGATGTTTCTGTATTCCTTTATTTATCTCGTAATTCTGCCATGATTTTTATGAGAAGCATTAACATTCTCGCAGGCAATGCTGACATGACCCAAGCAGTTTTTTTTCCAGATTAAAACCTTCTTAAATCATTTAAATGTATTGAATCCAGCGTGTGCAGAGGTACGCAGATTCTCACAGCACGTGTTATTTCATACATCTGATTTTGTGCGTGGGAACTCCCGTACGCAGCTTTCCGAGGGTGTTTTTTCTACTCAGCACTGTTTATACACGTGGCCCCAGGTCTGTATGATACACTAACCCTGTACAAAAATCTAAACATTTGAGGGAACAAGAGAGCCATTAGATTTCAAAGCCCAGTACTTTCAAGCCTTCGTATTAATTACATATTTAATATACTCTGAGTGCAGTAGTATTTATGTCTCCAGTAAGTAATAACCCTGAAGACACTGGCACAACCACTGCCAAAAACCTGGAAAATAAATTTGCTAAAATAAACGTAATAGACCAGAATGTGTGTGCGTGAATCTACCCAAAAAAGTACACTATGATCTTTGAGCACGCTCGAAAACTTGAGCGCGCAGTTTGCGATCGACTTTCTCTCAACCTCCAACAGAATATCCTTCTTCAGCCCAACCAAATAGGTTTATTGGTTTCACATCTGACTCCTCCTCTGAGACTACTCTCCTCACAGTTGCTCTTTACTTTGGGGAGAGTCAAGTCAGTAAACCCCATCCTCATCCTTCTTGATTTGTCTGTTGCTTTCAACCCCGTCAAACACTGGATTCTTCTCACAACCGTTTGTGGAGATAGGCATATCTGGTTATGCCGTCACATGGTTTGTGACGGGATGGCACTGTCTCCTTTCCCTGAACCCGCTTTGCTGGTGTCCCACAGGGCGTGGTCCTTGGTCCGTTCCTCTTTTCACTTTACATGAAATCACTTGGTCCAGTTATGTCTGCTCATTGCATGTCATTGCTATGCTGATGACACTCAACTCATTTCCTACCTCTGACACTCAAGTTAAGGAAAAAAGAATACTTGGTCTTAAATTGTTCTTAGATGAATCTGATCATCCTGAATAAAAGAACTTGGAAGGTCAGACCGTGCAGTATAAGTGTATTTTATGGATATGCATGCATTTTCACAAGTCAGCATATTTATGATTAAGCATCTAAAGAAATACATTCCAAAAGCCAGCCTACAAGTTATAACACCTTTTTGCACATCCCGTCTTTCACAGATTTTCTCAGAAGGTATCTGTGTTTTAAAATATGATTAATCATTTGAAAAGAATGATTCATTGCTTCAAGAATAAATCCCTGTCCGAGCTGTCCGTGATCCATGACAGTATGTATTCCTAGTTTTGTTGAATGTGTGATTCTTTTTTTCAAGAAAAACATGTGGTTTCAATCCTAAGTCTTGAGTAAAAACATTATCTCATGTCATGGGACCAAGAATGAATTCTGAGGTGTTTGCCAGGTTGTAGATTGATGAGGTGTTAAGGATCATTCGGGTAGAAAACAATTTTGTCAAGATCATTAAAACAGACCAGTATAAAGAAAATGCAGCCATAATTTAGACCCCAGAGTAATAACAGGTTCTCGTTAAATATAAACGGCCATGATGCTGAATACGCAGCAGAATAGCACCTAGAGCACTGAAGACCTATGCCAGCTGCAGTGCATTGTGGGGATTTAGTGGGATTCAGTGCCAAGGGGGTTGTGTGGAACAAACATTGTCTTTTGCATGTATGAATGATGATTATTTCTATTTTATATGTTTAACACAAATATGAAACACAGAAAGCCAATAAATGTGATGAAGATTTACAAGTGATTGTCAAAAGGCCACAAAGCATATACCCATTCCAGTGTCGCGTGAACATGTTACAGCAGCCTGCATTATGGTCATGTGATTCACCTGTGGGTGAAATAGAGAGTAGCACTAACATACACCAGGTGCAACTAGTGAAACGTATGTCCCCATTCAGCTAATTGGTATTGTATACCAAAGTTATGCCCCAGTGAGTACCTTTCATGGTGACACACAGTATAGGACAGTTTCATAAAAAGGTGAACAGAAATGTTAATTAGCTCCTTAATTAAACAAAGCAAACTGTATGGACCAAAACATGAACATCTCGATGCAACTGAAAGAAAAGACAGTGATAAAAATAACAAATGTTATTTCCTGTAAACTTGAACTTTTGAGGTAATGTATTAGTCTTTAGTTTCTGAGCAATTTTAATACATTATAATTTCTCAATGGATGTAGAGTTGCGTATATAATTTTTGTTTGCGTGATTAAGGTCAAAGATGATAATTAGATAAATCTGAAAATAGATGCTTGCATTTACATGTTTAATTCCATGCACACAACCCTACTTTTGGAAGTCGTCACATGATAATAAGTGCAAAATAACAGGTAAATCTTTTCTTATCTATTCTATTTGTTAATGACATGGGGCTATAATTAAAATCATAAAAAGAAAGGGGAAAACTGTTGAAATGTTTGGCATGTTTTTTTTTTGTGTTGAGAATGTACAGGTTTCAGGTTTGTGAGGGTATTCTCAGGAAGTTGATGAATTTACTTGGTGAATGATTGTTTTGGATATTAATGAAAGTTAACAAGAGTTTACAGAAGTTAGAAAAATGTATCATGATGGATGAGGTGAAATGATGGTATTCATTTATTTTCTAAATTGTATCATTATGGCGATGGAGTACCCTGCTTATCCATTTTAGTACAGGCTGGATTAAACTGTCAGATAAGACTCCACTTCTTAGACAGTTCTAACTGGTGAACTCTTGGCTTGCCGTCTCTAGACTGCTTTGAGATTTTCCTCCACAAATTATCATAACATCTGACTACAGTGGCAGTTCTTGTGCTGAATAATTCTATTTGAACTGGATTTAGAGGAATGTTAGTGCTCTTGTGTTTCGTTCCTGTTTGATGTAGTTGTATGAGGTGCTGGAGGACTGGGTATGGAGCTCATGTTAAGAGTATGCTGGATTTAGAGGAATGTTGGTGCTCTTGTGTTTCGTTCCTGTTTGATGTAGTTGTATGAGGCGCTGGAGGACTGGGTATGGAGCTCATGTTAAGAGTATGCTGGATTTAGAGGAATGTTAGTGCTCTTGTGTTTCGTTCCTGTTTGATGTAGTTGTATGAGGTGCTGGAGGACTGGGTATGGAGCTCATGTTAAGAGTATGCTGGATTTAGAGGAATGTTAGTGCTCTTGTGTTTCGTTCCTGTTTGATGTAGTTGTATGAGGTGCTGGAGGACTGGGTATGGAGCTCATGTTAAGAGTATGCTGGATTTAGAGGAATGTTAGTGCTCTTGTGTTTCGTTCCTGTTTGATGTAGTTGTATGAGGTGCTGGAGGACTGGGTATGGAGCTCATGTTAAGAGTATGCTGGATTTAGAGGAATGTTGGTGCTCTTGTGTTTCGTTCCTGTTTGATGTAGTTGTATGAGGTGCTGGGGGACTGGGTATGGAGCTCATGTTAAGAGTATGCTGGATTTAGAGGAATGTTGGTGCTCTTGTGTTCCGTTCCTGTTTGATGTAGTTGTATGAGGCGCTGGGGGACTGGGTATGGAGCTCATGTTAAGAGTATGCTGGATTTAGAGGAATGTTGGCGCTCTTGTGTTCCGTTCCTGTTTGATGTAGTTGTATGAGGTGCTGGAGGACTGGGTATGGAGCTCATGTTAAGAGTATGAAAACCTTGCTACAAAAGAAAGTGGCTTTGTCACTTCTGTGTAGCATTTGTTTGAATCTCACTAGAATTGTTTGTTTAATTTGGTGCAATCACAAAATCAAGCTGTTCGGCATCATTTTTGATATGTAGGTTGAGTTTTTTATTTTATTTTTTTAATCCACGTTATAATATGTGTTTTGTCATGTGTGTAATAATTGTAAAGAAATGTTCCTTTTATGGAACAGGGCTATTATTTCATAAAAATTATTCATGCATACCCCTAAGACTTATTATGACAAATTGTAAATTATACAGGAGACCCTACTGTAATAATGAGGTGGAACAACATACTGTGCGCATGTATGAATGTGTGTGTGTGTGTGTGTGTGTGTGTGTGTGTGTGTGTGTGTGTGTGGAACATGCCTATGAATTTAGCATGTCACATCAGAAAGTTAGTACCTTTATTTATTCAGGTAAGGCATGTGTACCAGCATGTGTATTGCTATATTTTAACAATGGAAGCATAGATTTGGCACCAATCGATTTCTCATCCTTATAAGTCATCGTGGCAGCTCTAAAATAAATCCTGTATGATCAAAGTACCTCCAGGTCTGTGGGAGCCATTTCTCCCAAATGTCACTGGAAACCATCCATAACTTGTAGATGTATACTGCAGTTCAGAGAGAGAGAGAAAATATTGTTTGGACATTCTAGGAAATAGAAGTTGTCTTAATACAATACTTTTTATAGAAGAAGATTCCAGTGGCCAGCTGGAATAGAAACTTTAAGATCAATTTGTAAAATCCTAAACACACCAGCTGTGTGTGTTAAATTATGCACTGGGCCTTGTCAAGGGAATCTACATCAAGGTGACGGAATTGGCCATGAATCCTTTGACGCAGGTCCAACCCACTTCTCCAAAATAAGCATTAGTGTATTTGCAGTGCTATGGATTTTGGCCCAATTATCATATGCACATCACTGGCAGCTCACAGGAATGGCTTATAGAAATACACCCCCAGTGTGCACGCGATAATCGCCTTTAAAGTTAATGCATAATGGAGACGAACCATAATTCACAGAAAGAATATGATTTGTTACCTCGGATCAGGACATCTGAGATGCAGGCTAGAATTCTGAGGCTGTTTCTAGTCGTTCCAGAACTCGACGCAGGTCTGCGTTTCTTTCAGAGTTTCGAAACTCAGGCATTCATCATTTAGATTTAT
Organism: Ilyophis sp. 1 JC-2022; assembly: GCA_022702515.1. Taxonomy (NCBI): domain Eukaryota; kingdom Metazoa; phylum Chordata; class Actinopteri; order Anguilliformes; family Synaphobranchidae; genus Ilyophis; species Ilyophis sp. 1 JC-2022. The sequence continues at coordinate 103,274,267 of CM040396.1, read as the reverse complement.
TGCAGGACAGGCGACCAGATGGTTTGGGTATTTTTACAGTGGGATCGATGCCGGGTCCTGGGAGGATCCTCTGTCCACTTAGTTTGTAACAAATGGTTCAGCTTTTGTAAGGAGTCTCTGTCTTAAGCCCCTAGAAATTCAGAAATATTAATGGCCTGGCAGATGCTGAATGGCCTGGCTAGTCATTTTAAAGGGAAACTCTACACCACTATTAAGTGACTGCGGTTCAATTACTGTAGAATTTGTCAGACTTTTTGGAAATGCTTATCAAAACAAAAATAGTATTAATACGCATCAAAGAAACGCTTGCAAAAATACGCACACAAGAATATAACATGTTTGGGTCTCTTACTATATGAGAAGCCATGCCGAACCATGCCAAAGCCATTTAATGTTCCTGTTATCACTTATCATCTCCAACTTTTCATTTAGCAAATTCCCTGCATGTAATTTTGTCAAATTAGGACTTACTGTCACAGGACAGAACTACAGAAAACATACATATAAAAACTATAGCTATTGGTGTGCTTGCTACCATGGCCACAAATAATAATACGTACTACATACAACTCATATTTGTTTGATGCTAAAAGATAATAATAATAATCTGTGCGCTTGCAAATTAAATTAAAGATGATGTTGCTTGTTGGTTTTGTTGGTGTTAGCTGAAATGGACACCGTCTATTCAATATGGTTTTCTAAAAATACAGCTTATTCAACACAAAGAGCCAGATTTCTCCATTTAAATGCACTTGTATGGCATATTAATGCCATTTTTTCTTCCTTTCAATTTGTGTTTATAAAGACAGTACTTCCACTTTAAAGTACTAGTGTCTTTATATGTAAAAAAAATAAAATAAAAGAAACGACTATTGTTGATATATTATGAATAATCAGAACAAATTCCACCGAGTAGACAGTCCAATAAACTCAATGTCTCAGCTGTAATGAAAGCTACTGAGATTCAAAGCAATAACAAGCCATTTAGCATATTTCACTGACACTACAACATGGCAAATAAAAGCACTTAAAATGGCACAACCCGAACCAACCTTTTAATCTGTCACAAAGGCGAAGACTTGTCTCTTTAGTTATGTTAAGCAGAGGGAACAGGGCTGCCATCATTTTAATACAACTGGACAAGTTAATTTCACTGTCGGAATTTGATTGGCTGATCATTTGTGACACGTTATGTTGCTGAAAGGTGAGTCAGTTGACTGAATTGTACGGGTCAGGCTAATTCAACGGTTTCCAGGTTGCAATCATTTTTATACAAGTTTTTCCTATTTTCACTGGAAACAACACATTGAGTAAAATTTAACTGGACAGTTCATCTGTGAGTTTTAAGATGGCTAAACCGCTTGAGAAAATGGGCTTCCAGAAGGTGGACTTGGGTTGATTTGTTGTACATGCATGCACTGAGAGAAATTATGGGGTATTTATGAAATGATGGATACTATGTGCCAGCATATGATTATGTCCTTACTACTTCAATAAAATGTTTTTGGCTTGTTTTTATTGCATGAATGGTTTTCATGTTACGGGACTTTTCTTCTTTTTTCTGTCATTACAAAATGAAAAATGACATCATAAACATGTGCACTGTCAAGTCGACAGAGGCCCATATGAATGATGTGATAGTTGATCGCATATGAAACAAATCTCATCATGTCCTTACTGTTTTCGAAAGTTCAAGTAAAGACTGGACGTATACAATTTTTTTAATTTTATTTGTCAGCTGTGCCCTGGTGGAAATAATTGCTTTTACATTAATTCCTTAGTGTGCGGCCTCAAAGAAATATTTTTTGTTTTAAAAAAAAAAAAAAAAAGTTGTGGAGTATTTCAAACGTACTTATTTGGGAAGACTGGGTTGTGCGTTCCGCCGGGCATCTGCCTCAACCCGTATACGGATGCAGCTCTATGACCAGGGCTTAGATTCCCTACCATGCCACTTCCTGAACTGTGATCCTGAGTCTGTCTGTAATGCTTTCCCTACGTCTGAATAGAGTGGAGAACTACGTAGAGAGCCAACTGTCTGAGAAATATAAACATATGTATGCACACCTAGTTATTTTATATTAAACATATCACACTTTATGCTTCCATCCTTTTCACTTGTACCACACAAATATTATTTTCAGTTTATCTCTGAAGTGGTAAAATGGCTCTGCCATAGTGTCGGCGCTGCAGATCTCAGCAGTGTGCGGAACGGCCGTTCTTTCACAGGTCTCTTCCGAAGCGTTAAAAGAAAGCATTTAAACCTCTGCAGGTCAATAAGCGGCTTTAATCTGGCTGTTTAAATTCAAAACATTATCGCCGGTGGGAAGTGCAAAGAGTCTTTACTTTGCTTGGAAGCTAAGAGTTCAGTGAGAATCAGCCGTGAGGGGGTATTTCCAAAGTCAATGCTAAAAGCTACAAGTAGGGTCACCTTGAGACCATTCAGATTAAGCAAACCACTGTCGTGTATATATTTTTTATTGGTATTGCCTTGTATAAACAGTCACTGCATAAATCACACTCATGGACTATTTCTTAAATAGACTTTTTTTTGGCATGAAGTGTGTTAACCATAAAATAATGGGACAAACATTTAATATTTGCTAATAACTGAAATTTTAAAGTCAACTGACCTGTTTTAAGAAAAATGTCAAATGCGTGCTAAGTAACGTGAAATTCTATGGCTTTTCTGTCGTGTGTGTTTGAATATATATTTTTTATTGGTATTGCCTTGTAGAAATACAGTCACTGTGTAAAATAACACACACAGACCATTAAAAAAACAAAAAACAAATGGACTGTTTTCGTCCTAACGTGTGTTAACCATAGAATAACAAATCAAAAATTAAATAACTGCCAATAACTGTCATTTTAAGGTCACCTGACCTTTTCTAAAGAAAGTTGTGAAACGTATATTAAGTAACGTGAAATTGTATGGTATTAAATATACATCTTTTTTTCACAGTGCATGCAAATATAATAAGATATAATAAGAAAATATCGCGAAATTAAAGTGAAACGAAAAGAGATGTGCCGCAGTACGATTTTGTTCAGAAGGAAATGACTCTCTGCTATCCTTCCAGTGAGTTCCATAGTGCAGCCGTGGTCCTTTCATGCTTGTGAGTTATAGACTGAATTAAATAATTAAATGAATAATAATGAATAATGAATGTCCAGATTTTATTGTGACTCACCATCGGCACACTTGGACTGTTATAAAAGCAGAAGAAAACCGAACAAAATAATGCACTAATTTCTGCTGTTTGGCCGGGACTGATGAGTGGAGATCGTAAGAGAGCCTTTGGAGAGGATCTCCACAGCCACTTTCCCACAATTCCACACATTCTGGCCGTGGAGATGTCCGAGCGGATGCACAGCGAGAAGCTTTAAGTGGAATTGAGCGCACAATTTCATCACATTTGTGCTTAGCTTCAGCAGAAAACTCTTTTCCTGAGGTCAAGGAAAAAGAACAACTTTTATTCTATGCTTATAAAGAAAGGTATTCTGTTCTATTCCTTTGAGCGTTAAAGGCCATGAGATGCAAATAAAAAAGTAACTGCGCAGTTACACGCCGAGCCAATCGTGTCCGACGCCGCCGAACGCCGCGGCCTGAGAGCACCTAGCGCTTATTCCTTTTATGTTCTCCGTCCGTCTCCTTCGTACTTCAGCTGAGAACGCAACAGTGT